>JAAGEH010000013.1:12393745-12636279 GCA_011751065.1 Lasiurus cinereus | reverse complement strand
ACACACACACACACACACACACACACACACACACACACCATGTCCTGTGGGCCCCACTCCTACCTCTTTTCCTCAGATCTTACAGCTGCTTCTCCTTAGGAGGTCTTATACTGGCAGGCCTAAAGCCCTGCCCCCACTCCCACTTTCCCCGTGCAGCCAATCAGGCCTCGACTCCTCCATTCACCCCCTTTTCCTCAGGATGTCTTACTCTAGCAGGCCTCTACCCTTCCTCCCACTCTGCTTCCTGCTTGCAGCCAATCGGGTCACCACTCCTCCACCCACCTTCATTCCCCTTGCCCTTCTTCTCTTCAGGATGTCTTATTCCGTGGCAGGTCTACATCCCTACACACACACACACACACTTCCAGCCAATCAGACCTCGAGGTCCCCACTCACCCCCTTTCCCTCTTCTGCCTATTCTCCTCAGGTCTTAGCACAGGCAGGCCTACACCCCTTCTCCCACACCTACATCCTGCCCCCCTCTTCTCCTCAGGATATCCATTTCCAGCAGGTCTACATCCCTCCTGCCTCCAGGCCTACACCTCTCCCCCGATATCTGCTTCCGGCCTCCAGCCAATCAGGCCTCCATTCCTCTACTCACTGCCCCCCCACCCCACTACCTCTTCTCAGGATGTCTTATTCCAGCAGGCCTACATCCCTTCCCCACTCCCACTCCCTACCCCCAACCAATCAGGCCTTGGCTCTACTCACCCTCCATCCCCACCACTCCCTTTTATCCTCAGAATGTCTTACCCCTATACCCGCTTCCCGCCTCCAGTCAATCAGGCCTTTTCCTCTACTCACACCCCTCCCCACCCCCTCTTCTCCTCAGGATGTCTTATTCTGGCAGGTCTACATCCTTCCCACACCCGTTTCCCCGCCTCCAACCTGGCCTCCAGCTAATCAGGCCTCAACTCCTCCACTAACACACTCACGCCTCTCCTGCTCCTCCTGCCACTTCTCAGGATGTCTTACTCCAGCAAGCCAACATCCCTTTCCCCCATACCCACATCCTGCCTCAAGCCTCCAGCTAGTCTTGCACCATTCAGGCCTTGACTCCTCCACTTATCCTCCTCCTCACACACCTCTTACCCCCAATCAAATCAGGCATCAACTCTCCCACCCCCCATGCCTCCACTTCTATCCTCTATTCCCCTTAACCAGCCAGTCAGCCTTCCACAGATCAGGCATCAATCTTCCCCCAACCCCTACATACCTTCCACCTTCACCCTCACTCACACCTCGCTCCCCCAGTTGTTATTCCACCATTCAACCCTAGACCCTCCCCAAAAACTCATGCCACCTCCCTAACTTGGGCTCCCTCATACTCCCACTGCAACCTCCATACCCTACCTTCATTTCTCATCTTTGACTTAGCAGTTAATATCACTACCAAAACAAAAACAAAAAAATCCTTTCTTCTGAAAAGTCCTTTTTGAAAAGTGGAAACAGGCAAAAGATTTTACCAGAATCTCAGTCCCAAGGTTCATGGACAATAAGTGTCCAGGGTATACAGCGTCCTGAATTAAGTCTGCTCAGTTAGGATGAGCTTTCAAAACTGCCCACTTCAGTACCCACCGCAGCCCCTTCAGTAGCCTACCTGCTTCTGTAGTGGCTGAATGCCGCTCAGCTTCTACCTCGGTTAGAAGGCGAGATCCTGAGCAACTGTGAGGTTGGTTCTCCGGCAGGTGCGGACCAGCTTTTGTACAGTCCAGGCTCAGCGGAAGGTAGGACCTAAAATGTTCCCACCCTCTCTATTCCCACCTATCACAGCTTGGTTGTGAGGCAGATTTATACTTTGCGAGTATGAACTGAAACTTGGCGCCCGGCCTTAGTGCTTCTGGAATTAAATCGCTTCCACAAGATATTGCTTATTTGTCCTAAAAGCACCATTTCCTTCAAAATTCATAGTTTAGCAATCCCTAAATTAACTTTTTGGGTGACCGGAAAAAAAAAATGAGCTGAATCCTCCCAAAGTTCCATCCTTGTGAGGACTTAGATAAGCAAGCTCTGTTCCCTGTTCATTCCTTGCTTTAAACTGCCCAAACCTCTAAGGCTATTTGCCTGCCCTCCAAAGTACTCCGAGCTGGGGGGAGGGCACTTAGACCCCTAGATAAGAGCAAAGCAGCAATCCAACAGTGCTTGGCAAAACTGACATTCGTTCGCTTCCAAAACCCTTCAAACCAGGGAGATAAAAGGGGTTGGTTACTTGAAGCTTTTTGGCACTCCAAACACACTGAGAAAAATGGGGGAAACAAATGCTTTCTAGATTGTGCCCATTTCTCTATACATAATTTAACCATTTGGCAAACAATACAAATAATGTCCCTGCATATAAATATATTAATAACACTAAGTTTATTTCATGCAAGGCACTGTTCCAATTGTTTTTTTTTTTGTAGATTTAATCCTATAACACTTTAAAAAAAATAGGCAATGTTGGCACTCACTTAACAGGGGTCACATACATGGCTAGAAAGTGGCAGAGCTGAGATTAAACTCCAGAAGCACTAGTTCCAAAACCTAAACTCTTAAGTACCAAACTGTCTACATACAAGGATGGGCAAAAGTAGGTTTACAGTTGTTCATATGAAAATACAATAAATAATACAATAAACTATTTTGAGTACACAACTGCAAACCTTCTTACTCATCTGTCTATAATGGTACTTTGAGTTGATAGGGAATTGGATAAAAGACATTTATCGTTATAGTCTTATCTCTATAAAAAACTTCTAAGTTTATTGCTTTGCAAGCTTCTTCTTTTGAAATGGGGGTGGGGTTATGGAACTATGTGCCCTCAGAGGTTTGGGGGAAGAACTTGAATGTTAGCTGTAGTTAATATTAAGAGCCATATGCTTCAATTTGACAGGTGGGTTAGAATTGGAATCAAATGTTAAGTTACACAAGTTTATTCAAGGTGCACAAGCACTTCCTTTAATAATTGATGCAGATTTCTAACGAATAGTAAAGGGTGGGAATAAGAACTTCTATGAGTAGGCTTCTTCTCCCACTATCTTTTAGGAAACAAACTAATCCACATTAGGGCTTTGAGGGTCACAACCCACAGAAGTTATGAGGTAAATTACCTGAAATTTTATTGCAAAAGATTCTCATTTTTATCTCTGAGAAAGCAGGCAACTAAGCAATGTGTTCTGGTCCCTGATGCATTGCTATTTGTTTTGGTCCCTCCCTCATACCACCCTTCAGAGAAGAAAGGAATAGTCCACATAGAGACCACAAGTGTAGTGAAGCCACAGCAGTCCTAAGCAAAACAGGAACAACCATGATGGATGTGCTGGGAGATGCAGGCTTTGTCATTTGTTCTAATGTAGGTTTCATCATTGGATGACCAAATTATTCTGTACAATACTCAATCTAACAGAACACAAACTACATCAGCCATATTAAGGACAAATCATTCATTTATTATTTTAAAGATCACAAGACAACATCTGATTTCTGTAGCACAATTTAAATGTTTTACTTTTTTGATAAAGCAGAGCATAATAGAAAAAAACAATTTGTTCCCAGTGATCTCTATATATTCATAATTAAGTCTTCCATAGACATATTACTTGGAAACCAAAGCCTGTTACAATAAGCAAAGCTTTAACCAGAGCGGCTACTTTCGTGCCAGGAAAAAGTTCATCCCTATAGGAGAAATGATGTGCTATGTAAAAAGACTGTAAGGTCACAACCTTGAGGGCACTAGAAGTATATCATCTTATTCCACTAAGTAGTTTGGTGAATTTCAAACATCAGTTTATCTGCAACCATGCTGGCAACCTTTAATATTTCAATCATGTAAAAAATAAATTAAGAAATCCCTAAACTGATGTTCCTTGATTTACACTGTTAAAAGATACAGTTCATTCACATGTAATTCTGGCTAAAAATTATATTTGAGACTCCTGCTCAGATTTTGGTTAACAGTAAGACTTTCAGAAATTCAAGTTCTTGTTAATCAATAATTTGTCAGCTAGGATACATTCAGGCATCAGCTGCAACTACAGAATAGGTACACTGCCTTAGTGCTTTGAAAGAGACTATAATCTAGAACACTACTAGCAGACAAAAAAATTATCTGTTACTGAATAGCATTAAGTGCAGTATAGCAAGACAAAAACATATATTCATATGTTGGTTTATTTAAGCCTCAAGTCCTCAATCATTTGTTGAAATTCAATAATTTTATTCCTATGATTTTTAATACCAAGAACTCAAGCTCCAGGTGGCCTAAAGTATAATTTGTAATTCCAAACCAAATAGCAGTATAGTTTGCTACTATGGCTGAATCCATAGAGACTTCAAGACCAAGTCCAGAAGACAGTTATTATATAATACCCTAGAGGTCTGAAAAATAATTATTCATATACATAGCTGGTCCTTCCGAGCTTTTCACACATAACATGTTTTTGATGAAAATTATTTAATGTATTTGTAATAACTTTAACTTAGTGATCAAATATTTGAATACTTATACTTACCTGGGATTTCATTTCTGCTGACAGAAATAAGAAGAACAGGACTCACTTAAAAAAAAAACTTAGAAAGGAAGGTAAAAATCTTATCACACACTATTACTTCAGGAAGCAGCATAGAGGGGCAGTTGAAGGTAAAACACTGATGAAATAAATGAAAACTAGGCCAAAAAAATCAGTATCATCATCAATGATAGAATCACAACTGTGCCCTTCATAATTAATAATCATTCCTAAGAAGTTTCATTTGGCACTAGATGATGTGTTTTAGAAAAACACTCTGGGATGTTTTTAAACAGACTTGGTTTTGTTAGTTGAGATACAGGAGAAATTTTAAAGTAGGGGAGGGAAAGGAAATGGGCCAGAAAAAAAAAATTCTGAATCATCATCTAAATCAAAAAGCACTGATAGCTCCATTCATTAGGTCAGACACTCAAACGACTGATATAGGCTTAAGTGGTTTATAAAACCTATAGAAAGACTACACCAGCAAAGTTCCCATTTATCTGTAGAGTTCAGAAACTAAAATAAGAAGCAACATTTTAGTTTAAAACCTTATCGCAAGAGTATCATATACATTTCACATGAATAAAATCACCTGAAACCAAACATTTTTAAAAACTCCAATACCAAAAATATAAAGAAAAAATTAATTCAGAAGACTCTATCAAGCAATGGAATCACAAAATGGCTGGACAATCTAGATTTCCCCTCCACTAACCATCCCTTGGAAGACCAAGGGAGAGCAGACCTTCCAGATCTATGCACCACCTGGTTGCTGCAAAATTCTATGGATATTCCTTGTAGAATAGCAGTTTCTCATCTCTTGTGTCTCTTCCTATTATGCACAAAGCAACCCTGGCTGTGCTATTCTATTATCATTATTTGTCACCCATCTGTAATATGATACTATACAGATAAGTAAAAAGTACATTATCTAGTTCCCTTTCCCCTGAAGATTGAGACTCAGGTAGAGGGGTAATCCTCCTATGCAGAGTATTTAGGCTGACTCAGTGACTTCGACAGGCTTAATCATGTGATCAGGTTTGTTGCCAGCTGCATAATGCTCCCACATCTGTAGATAGAGCCGCTCTAGTTCCATTGTGTATTGTTTGGTGTTGAACAGAGGGCTAGATATTCTCTGCTTCCAGACTTTGCCACGAATTTTCTTCAAGCTGATTTAAAAAAAGAGAGAGAAAGGGAGCCAAGTTTACAAACAGAGCAGGAACTCAGAACTAGCCTCCCCCTAACTACCTAGTCATCTTTGATAAAATATAGGATGAAATTTCACCTTCCCTCAATGCTAAAAAAGGGAAAGATCACATCTAACATAACACTTATAATCAAATGCACATCCTCTAAAAAAAAATTAGTTCTTAAACAAGTATATCCAAGATACCATGCTTTCTCCATTACATCTCATTTTCACCTTTAAAATATGACACCTGTCTATTCCTACATATCACTGGTTAGAACATAAACTGCTTATCCTTTTGGTAAACAGTTTAGTAATGTGTACATTAAGAACTTTAAATGTCCTTTACCCTCTGGCAATCAGAAACACTTTAAAATCTATTCAAAAGAAATTAATCAGAGATGCAGGCAAGCCTAGTCATGCAAAGATGTTCACTGAAGCACCATTTATAATAGCTAAGGCACATACATAATACTAAATGTAGACTATAATTGAAAAAAAAATTTTTTTAAAGAACCAACAGGCCCAGCTGGCTTGACTCAGTGGTTGAATGTCAACCTAGGAACCAGGAGGTCTCAGTTTAATTCCCAGTCAGGGCTCATGCCTGGGTTGCAGGCTCAATTCCCAGTGTGGGGCATGCAGGAGGCAGCCGATCAATAATTCTCTACATTGACGTTTCTCTCTCTATATATATACACCTCTCTCTTCCGCTCTGAAATAAATACAAATATTTAAGAAAAAGAAAAAGAAACATTAAACTGTAATTAATGATGTCCACATTTAAAGTGTTTAGGGAGAAGAGTACAGAATAAACAGATGGACAGATAGCAAGCATAATAAATTTAGTGGTGGAATCTAGATGGAAGGTATATAAGTGTTCATTATAAAATTAATAGTTTTCATTACAAAGCACTGTATGAAATCAACTAAGTTCCAAAGAGTAAAAAACAAAACAAAACACTCAATTATTTGCTGTGGTTATCTCTGGGATGATGGACATGAATATTAATTTTTTAAATGCCAGGACTAAAATTTTTCACTCATTTTCCTTAGATATATATGATATTCAATGGAGAAAATTATGAAATACTTAACATCTGTTGAATGCTTACTATATACCAAGAACTGTTGTGTTTTACACAGAACATTTTTTTTCTAAATATATTTGTATTGATTTTAGAGGAGAAGGGAGAGAGAGAGAGAGAGAAACATCAATGATGAGAGAATCATTGATCAGCTGCCTCCTGCACGCCCTACAGTGGGGATCTAGCCTGAAACCTAGGCATGTGTCCCAATTAGGAATTGAACCATGACCTCCTGGTTCATAGGTTGTCGCTCAACCACTGAGCCATGCCAGACAGGCCAGAACACCTTTTTTTAATTGTCATAACATCTCTGCAAAAGTAAGTACTATCAGTCATCTCTGTTTTGCAGAGAGAAAAACCAAGACACATAGAAACTAATTTGCCTAAAGTCACAAGCTTGTAAGTGGGAGAGCCTGGATTCAAATCCAGGTAATCTGACTCAAAGAGGGAGCTTCTTTAAACTTCCATTTAATGCTACTTCTTAGAAGAATACAAAGGAAAAAAAATCCCATAATGCACAAAGAAAAACCACAGTTAATATATAAACACTTTTTTATTGTATGGATAAAGAATCACTTATCTAAGCATCACTCCTCTAATTCCTACCTATTTGAGGCATTTAAGTTATGGTGGTTGTTTTTTTCTTATGCTATAGTGAAGTTGTGGCATTAGGGTCAAAGCTCTGTGTGTTGTTATTGTTTTTAAGGATCTTATAACTTTGAGGAAGGTTTGTACCAATTTACTCACCAATATATGAAAAGGCCAGCATCTCAATATTCCCTCATCATGGGTATCATATTAATCTTTTGTTTGCCCCACCTGCATGGCTCAGTGGTTGAGCATCGACCTATGAACCAGGTCATGATTCAATTCCCGGTCAGAGCACATGCCCAGCTTCTGAGCTCAATCACCAGTGTGGGGTGTGCAGAGGCAGCTAATCAATGACTGTTCACTCTCATCATTGATGTTTCTCTCTCTCTCTTCCTCTCTGAAATCAATAAAAATGTGTTTTAAAAATCTTTTGTTTTAGCCCTAGCCGGTTTACTCAGTGGATAGAGTGTTGGCCTGTAGACAGAAGGATCCCAGGTTCCAATCTGTTCAAGGGCACATGCCTGGGTTGTGGGCTCAATCCCTAGTAGGCGGCGTGCAGGAGGCAGCCAATCAATGATCCTCTCCCATTATTGATGTTTCTCTCTCTCTCCCTCTCCCTTTCTCTCTGAAATCAATAAAAATATTTTTTTTAAAAAAGAAACAAAGTAGAGTAGGGTAAAAAAAAAGTATTTTGTTTTATAGGCAAATAATGGTTATGCCTCAATGTTATTTTAATTTATATTTCTATTATGGAAGGTGAAACTTTGTTTTATTAACCATTTTATTTCTATTTCAGTGAGTTGTCTGGTCATTTCCCAGTTTATGTTCCTATTAAGGGACTTAAAATGTAAATGTGCTTCAGTCTTTATATAGCCAGGCTATTAATATTAGGATTTTTCCCCTTATTCGTCTTTTAATTTTTTTACTTACTTTCATTCAGCCATTTACTCTTTGCATAGTAAAACCTATCAACCACTTTATTTATGAAAGTTTAGAAAGTTCCTCTCCCATCAATGAATCCACCTATTTTATATTACCCTTATTTTATTATTTCATTTTAAAGCACCTATACCAGTAGTCTCTCTAAACTTTCCTGATTCCCTTCATTCTATCATGATTTATTCATGGAAAAGTTTACTTACTATTCTAGATCAGTTCCCAGTTTCACAGCTATATCTTCATATTCCTGTCTATTTTTAGCAATAAGCTCAAGACAACCTAAACAAGTGAGCTGGGAAGCTGCAACTCGAGAAGCAAGAGTCTCTCCTGTAACAAGAAAGATAACAATTACTAACGAGAATGCAACTAGCATATGGTTATTAATGTTATTTATGTTAAATATACACACTACACAAATGAGAATAGAGATAAGTGCTCAGAACAAGTCTTGTTTTTTTACCATGCTCCCCTAAATGTTGCTTCTAGTATACACAATTTCACCTGGAATTATCTTCCATAAAAGGGATTCTAAAAAGAACAAGATTCCAATGATTTTTCAGTAGCTTACCTGGCATAGTCACCATCGGTGTCCCAGCCCACAGGACATCCATTCCTGTGGTGTGCCCATTACAGAGTGGAGTGTCCAGGCAGACATCAGCCAGCTGGCCTCTCCTGACATGTTCTTCTTTAGGAGCAACAGGTGAAAAAATTATACGGTTCTGGGGAAGACCCATGTTTTGTGCATACTGTTGAATATTAGGTTCTCCTACTGCTGGAAAACGCAACAGCCACAGCACACTATTGGGAACACGCTTCAGAATCTAAAATAGGGAAAATAGTAATTATTAATATAGATCAAATGTCATCAGACTTTTTGTAAAGGTCCAGAGAGCAATTATTTTGGACTTTGCAACCACATGGACTCTGTCCTAACTTTAGGCTCAATTCTTCCTTGTCACTGGAAAGCAGCCATAGACAATATGTAAACAAGTAGATATGGCTGTGTGTCAATAAAATTTCATTTACAAAAGCAAGTAGTGGGCTGAATTTGACCCACAGGCCAATTTGCCAATGCCCAATTTAAATCTATATCTACTCAACGTACCTTACTAGTTGACCATCCCCTCTCTGAAAGCCATAGGAAGAGATGAGTTTCAGAATTCAGAGTATTTCAATTTTTAAAAAAGTGTACAATGCATATATATTACATTAGCGTCTCAGCAGCAACTTCCTGTAAATAAACACATCAGCATCTCTGCATTGAGATGTCAGAATATTCACACTAAATGGAATAAGAGACCATTAATAAAAGTTCAGGTAAAAGTGCTGCGAAATAAATTTACCACAAACATATAACAAAACTTATTAGTTATCAGATATTTTTTAATGTTGGGAAGTGAAGATTAAGGAATAGTAAACCTGTACTCATTTTCTTCCTCTACTCTTCCACCCACCCCTCTCTAAAGGGGGGAAAAACGTATTAATCAGAAAAGAAAGCAACCAAGAATCATCTCCATTTTAGCTCCATGGAATAAGAACAAATTATGAAAGGCCCTGATCGAGTAGCTCAGTTGGTTACAACGTTCTCCAATATGCCAAGATTGTAGGCTCCATCCCCAGTCAGAGCACATGTAAGAATCAACTAATGAATGCATAAATAAGTAGAACAACAAATCAGTATCTCTCTCTCACCTCTCTCTCAAAGTTAATTTAAAAAAATAAAATAATATGCCCTAGCTGGCTTGACTTAGTGGATAAAACATCAGCTGCAGACTGAAGGGTCCTGGGTTCAATTCCGGTCAAGGGCACATACCTTGGTTGCAGACTTGACCCTCGGCCCTGGTTGAAGACCATGCAGGGGGCAACCAATTGATGTGTCTCTCTCACATCAATGTTTCTCTCCAACACTCCCTCTCCCTTATAATATCCTTGGGTGAGGATTAACAAAAAAATTGAAAAAATATCAAATTATGGATACCAAAGAATGGAACCTTCAGAAATCCTCCTTATGCAAACTGGTCTGATGAGCTGACTAAAAAAAAAAAAGTAATGGCATAAACTGAATCCTTCCTGGTTTGTTTTTTTTTAATATATTTTATTGATTTTTTTACAGAAAGGAAGAAGGATAGAGAGTTAGAAACATCGATGAGAGAGAGACATCGATGTGAGAGAGACATCGATCAGCCGCCTCCTGCACGCCCCCCACTGGGGATGCGCCTGCAACCAGGACACATGCCCTTGACCAGTATCGAACCCGGGACCCCCAGTCCGCAGGTCAACGCTCTATCCACTGAGCCAAACCGGTTTCGGCCCTTCCTGGTTTTATCTCTACAATATTGCAAGAATGTTAAACATGGGTGAATAAGCATGATATCTGCTATTCGTTTAGACCAGGGGTGGGGGACCTTTTTTCTGCCAAAGGCCATTTGGGTATTTATAACATCATTTGCAGGCCATATACAATTATCAACTTAAAATTAGCTTGCTATATTTCATCATTTAATTAACTCACCCCTAATGCCTTGGCAGGGCCAGACCAAATGATTGTGCAAGCCTTACACTGAGTGGCCAGATTATTATGATCTCTGAATGCATAATAATCAGACCACACACACACACACACACACACACATACACACACACACACACACACACACTAAGAGGCCCAGTGCATGAATTCGGGCATGGGTGGGGTCCGGCCAGCCTGGCCAGGGGCGGGGGACATGGGCAGTTGGCCGGCCGGCCTGCCTGTTGGTCGAACTCCTGGTCGAGGGGACAATTTGCATATTAGCCTTTTATTATATAAGATATACACTGAGTGACCAGATTATTATGCATTCAGAGATCATAATAATCTAGCCACTCAGTATATATGGCCTGCATGTTCCCCACCACTGGTTTAGACCATGGGTTGACAAACTACAGTCTGTAAGCCAAATCTCATATGTTGCCTGTTTTTTTTTTTTTGTCAATTTTTTTTGAAACACACCTATGTTCATGCATTTACATTTTAAGGTGTTGTTCTGATCCAATGGCAAAGATGAACAGAGGTAACAGAGAGTATGGACTACAAAACTAAAAATTTTAACCATACAAGCAGCAGCTGGCCTTGGCATAAATTTCAGCTTCTACCAATCAGCCTGAAACCCTGCACAATGGCAGCCATCCTTGGCCTGAACCAGTCCCTCCCAAGAGGCTCCAGTAATGTGCTGCCAAATAAATTTACATACTGAGAACCAAAACACCCAAAGTACAGACTGGGCTAGAATAAGACTCCTGCAAAAGTGATTCCCACTCTCAGGAGTCAGTCCCCACAACAGCTCTACCATGTAGGCACAGCTAGCCCTCACAATCAGTCAGCCTGAGTGAGGGTCAATTCCACTTAATGACATGCCAGCACCAATTAAGCATAACTACGACAAGATGGAACACAAAACCCACACAGGGGATATCCCTGAAGGACCCAGCTCAGGTGATTAGAGAGACTGTGCAACTGAGCCCTATAAGACACTTTCTATATAAGGCTACTCTGTCACTACCAGGAGACAGAAAATATTGACCTCATACATAGAAACATAGAAACAAACACAGGGAGGCAGCCAAAATGAGGGTTAAAGATAAAGAGAGAACCTTAAAAGTAGCAAGAGAAAATCAGTTAATAAACTACAAGAGAGCTCCCATAAGACTGTCAACTGATTTTTCCACAGAAACTCTACAGGCCAGAAGACACTGGCACAAAATATTCCAAGTGATGAAAAGAGAATGATCCAAGATGTAAGTGGATGTTACACTGATTGCCTCCCAGAACCAAATTGGAATTATAAATAAAATATAGAATAATTAACCTGAATAACCAACTGGAGACTAGCTGAACCTTATAACCAAAGATTTACAGAAGTAGTAGTCACAGTGAGACTGGTAGGGAAAGGCAGAGACACGAAAAGGGTTGTCCCTGCTTCTACAGGCTGAGATTCAGAATGGATATTTCAGCTGCAAAGGTTCCCCCTGCAGAGATGGGTTCTCTGGGAATATATCTGAAGAAACCCCAAACACTATTGCAAAAGAATATATGCAGCTCTATGGTCACTACAGCATTATTAACAATAGCCAAGATTTGGAAGCAGCCCAAGTGTCCATCAGTAGATGAGTGGCTAAAAAAGCTGTGGTACACTTACACAATGAAACACAACTCAGACATAAAAAAGAAGGAAATCTTACCTTTCATGGATGGACCGGGAGAGTATTATGAAGTGAAATAAGCCAGTCAGAGAAAGACAAATACCATATGATTTTAATTACATGTGGAATCTAATGAACAAAAATAAACTAACAAAATAGAAACAGACTCATAATTACAGAGAATAGACTGACAGCTGTCAAGAGAAGGGAGGTAGAAGGATGGTTGAAATTGGGTGCAGGAATTAAGGAAACATCAATATGGTGATTACCAGAGGGATAGAGGGGTGGGGAAATGTAAAAGAGGGTAAAGGGGGACTATATGATGATGGAAGGAGACTTGACTTTGGGTGAATACATAATACAACATACAGATGATTACAGAACTGTACACTTGAAACCTATATAATTTCATTAACCAATATCACCCCAGTATATTCAATAACTTTATTTAAAAAAAGAGGAAGTAGAGAGAACCAAGATGGTGGCATAGGTAAACACCTATACTTGCTGCCTCTCACAATGACATCAAAATTACAACTAAAAGGCAGAACAACTACCACCCAGAACCACAGGAAAGCTGGCTGAGTGGAAGTTCCTCAACTAGAGAAGTAAAGAAAGAGCACTGAGATTGGCAAGAGGTGTGGAGGTGTGAAAAGTGCTGGTACCTGGATGTGCTGCTCTTTTAATCAGGAGGGAGATATAAGCTCCCGCTTGCTCTGAACTCCAGTTCCAGGTGAGACTCTGGGGGACCCAGACACAGAGAGAAAATGGACTGTCTGGCATCGAGACAGGAATACAAGGGCAGCTTTCTCTCAAAGGTGCTGGCAGCAATCACTGTTCCTGCACAAGGGCACAGGACACAAAGACATGGGGACCTTTCTGGTGCAGGGCTGACTGGCAGCCATTTCTGTTTGCTACTCACTCCTATAGGACACCTACCACACAAGGCCACTCTATCAACTCAAGGAGACTTATTAGCTACCTAGTACATAGAAACAAACACAGGGAAGCAGCCAAAACGCGGAACCAAAAAAACAAGTCACAAATGAAAGAAATGGATGAAAGCAAAATACTGAATATAGCGTTCAAAACCACGGTTATAAGGTCACTCAAGAATCTTCTAGAAACCTCTGAGAAATTTAGTGAGACCTTCAAGGATATGGAAAAGGACCAATCAGAAATTAAGCATACACTTACTGAAATAATAATATACAGAGATTCAACAGCAGACTAGAGGATCCCAAGAATCAATGCAATGATTTGAAATATAAAGAAGCAAAAAATACACCCAACCAGAAAAGAAAAAAGAAAAAGGAATCCAAAAATATGAAGATAATGTAAAGATCCTCTGGGACAACTTCAAGCGTACCAACATCAGAATTATGGGGGTGTCAGAAGAAGAGAGAGAACAAGATATTGAAAAACAATTTAAGGAAATAATGACAGAACACTTCCCCACCTGGTGAAAGAAATAGACTTACAAGCCCAGGAAGCACAGAGATCCCCAAACAAGAGGAATCCAAAGAGGACTACACCAAGATACATCATAATTAAAATGCCAATGGCAAAAGACAAGGAGAGAATCTTAAAAGAAGCAAGAGAAAAACAGTTACCTACAAAGGAGTATCCATACGACGATCAGCTGATTTCTCAATGGAAATTATGCAGGCCAGAAGGGAGTGGCAAGAAATATTCAAAGTGATAGATAAATAGCAAGAGCCTACAACCAAGATTACTCTACCCAGCAAAGCTATCATTCAGAATTGAAGGTCAGATACAGAGCTTCACAAACAAGAAAAAGCTCAAGGAGTTCATCACCACCAAACCAGTATTATATGAAATGCTAAAGGGTATTCTCTAAGAAGAGGAAGAAGGTAAAGATAAAAAATTATGAACAAGGTGACAACAAATACAGATCTATCAACAAGTGAGCCTAAAAATCAAATGAATAAAAAACCTGAAGAGAACAGACTGGTGAATATAATAGAAACGGGGGCATGGAAAGGGAGCAGACTAATAATTCTCAGAGAGAAGGGGTTATGGGGTATACAGGAAGAGATTGGACAAAGAGCTTAAACCTATGGACGAGGAGGGGGGTTCGAAGGCATGGAGTGGGGTGGGATCCAGGTGTAGGGGAGTTGGGGGGAGAAAAGAGGAACATCTATAATAACCTGAACAATAAAGATTATTTTTTTTAAAAAAGAAATTTTAAAAAGAGAGAGTAAAAGACATGACAACTAAAAAAAAATTTTTTTTTTTAAATAAAGGACCTACAATCAAGTCTATTCTACCCAGCAAGGCTATAATTTAGAATTGAAGGAGAGAGAAAAGTTTCCCTACAAGAAAAAGGTAAAGGAGTTCATCAGCACTAAATAAGTATTACAAAAAAGTTAGAGACTTGCCGAAACCGGTTTGGCTCAGTGTATAGAGCTTTGGCCTGCGGACTGAAGGGTTCCGGGTTTGATTCCGGTCAAGGGCATGTACCTCAGTTGCGGGCTCGATCCCCAGTAGGGAGTGTGCAGGAGGCAGCTGATCGATGTTTCTCTCTCATGGATGTTTCTAACTCTCTATCCCTCTCCTTTCCTCTCTGTAAAAAATCAATAAAATATATATTTTTTTTAAAATTAGACAGTTCAAGTAGAAAATAAGAGATCAAACAAGAAAATATAGAAAAGAAAAAAATCTTACTGACAAAGACAAGCACTTAGTAAAAGCAGTACATTAACCAATTATCAAGTTAGTACCGAGGTTAAAAAACAAAAGAAGAAAGATCATGTGTAATTACAACAATAAATTAAGATACATATAAGCACAGACATACAAAAAAAAAGTAAAAAGAAAAAATGACAAAAGCATAAAAGGTGGAAGGGTTGAGTAAAAATTGCAGTGAGTTTACAATGTCTTGGAAATTACCCAACCGTCAACTTAAAATAGACTGCAGCTGAAACTGGTTTGGCTCAGTGGATAGAGCGTTGGCCTGCGGACTGAAAGGTCCCAGGTTCGATTCCTGTCAAGGGCATGTACCTTGGTTGCAGGCACATCCCCAGTTGGGGTGTGCAGGAGGCAGTTGATTGCCCTTCCTCTCTGTAAAATATCAATAAAAAATATATTTAAAAAAATATATATAGACTGCAAGCTGTGTTTATAGCAGTCTATTTTAAATTGATGGACTTAGAGCATATTACACTAAGTGAAATAAGTCCGTCAAAGAAAGACAAATACCATATGATTTCACTTATATGTGAAATTTCAAGAACAAAATAAGAGCAGACCTACATGCAGAGAACAGAGGGGGAGAGTTTAGGGGACTGGGTGAAAATAGGTGAAGGGATTAAGAAGTACAAATTGGTAGTAAGAGAATAGTCACAAAGATGTAAATTACAGCATAGGAAATACAGCCAATAATATTGCAATGATTATGTATGGGGCCAGGTGGGTATTTGAAATATCAGGGGATCACTCTGTAAAGTACACGACTGTCTAACATAATATTGAATGTAAACTGAAACTCAAAAATGAAAACAATTAATAAAATGACAACTAATATATACACGTCAATAATTACTTTATATGTAAATAGATAAATGATCCAATAAAGACATAGGGTGGCTGAGCAAAAAAATAAGATCTGTATATATATACTCCCCCCAAAAAAACAATATCTCAGACTGAAAGACACACAGATTAAAAATAAAGATATGACCCTGGCCAGTGTGGCTTGGCTGGTTGGGCATCATCCTGTGCAACAAAACATTGCTGATTCAATACCCAGGGAGGGCACATGCCCAGGTTGCAGGCTCAATCCCCAGTACAGAGTGTGTAGAAGGCAGCCAATCAATGTTTCACTCTCGTATCAATGGACCTAGAGCATATTACACTAAGTGAAATAAGCCCATCAAAGAAAGACAAATACCGTATGATTTCACTTATATGTGGAATCTCAAGAACAAAGTTCTCTCTCTGTCTCTCTCTCTAAAAGCCAATAAAGCATATCCTCAAGTGAGAAGTATTTAAAAAAAAGTGAAAGGATGGGAAAAATAATTCATGTAAATTGAAATGAAAAAAGTTGGGATAACAATACTTATAGCAGATAAAATAGACTTTAAAACAAGGAATGTAATAAATAAGACACAAAGGCATTTCATAATGATAAATCAACCCAACAAAGGGACAGAACTCTCATAAACATCTGTGCACCCAATGTAGGAGGACCTAAATATATTCAAGCAAACATTGATGGAAATAGAGAGATTGATGGTAATATGACATTAGTAGGGGACTTTAACATCCCATTGACATCAATGGATAGATCATGCAGACAGAAAATGACACATTAGACCAGATGAACATAACTGTTGTTTTTAGGACATTTCATCCCCAAAGCAATATAATATATAGGATGTCCCCAAAAATGTATGAATAATTATAAAGACAGTGTTTATTAAAATACATTTCATTGCCCTGGCTGGTTTGGCTCAGTGGACAGAGCATCAGCCTGGGGACTGAAGGGTCCCAGGTTCGATTCCGGTCAAGGGTACATACCTGGGTTGCAGGCTTGATCCCCATTAGGGGACGCGCAACAAGAGGCAGCCAATCAATGATTCTCACTCATCATTGATGTTTCTATCTCTTTCCCTCTCCCTTCCTCTCTGAAATCAATAAAGATATTTTTAAAAAATACATTTCATTTTCAAAACTGAGCTATCAGCTGTTAAAAGTCTGTATTCATTTTGGGGGAATATCCTGTATATTCTTTTCAAGTGAACATGGAACATTTTCCAGGATAAACCATATGTTAGGTCATAAAAATATCTCAATACGTTTAAGAAGATTTAAATCATTTCAAGCATCTTCTGTGATCACAGCAGTATGAAACTAGAAATCAATTATAAGAAGAAAACAGAAAAACACACAAGGCTACATAACATGCTACTAAACAATGATTGTGTTAACAATGAGATCAAGGAGGAAATCAGAAAATACCTCTAGTCAAATGAAAATGAAAACACAAGAACCTCAAATCTATGGGACACAATCAAAGTAATTCTATGAGGGAAATTTACAGAAATATAGGCCTACCTCAAGAAACATAAAAAACCTCAAATAAACAATCTAACCTTACACCTACCAAAACCAGAAAAAGAACAATGGCCAAAGTGGGTAATGGAAGAAAATAATAAAGATCAGAGAGGAAATAAACAAAATACAGTAAAAAACAAAACAAAAAATAAATGATCAGCAAAACCAAAAGCTGATTATTTGAAAAGATAAAAAGATGGATATACCTTTAAACAGACTCATCAAGAAAAAGAGAAGAACTAAATAAATGGGCAAGATGCACAAAGGAGATAAACTGTAAAGAAACAGCATCGATCAGACCTTCAAACCTCAGAGGGAAGGTAGGGGAGGGTGGAGGTAAGGGGGAAAGATTAACCAAAGGACTTGTATGCCTGTATATAAGCCTAACCAATGGACACAGACATCAGGGGGGTGAGGGCATGAGTGGGGAGGGAGTGTGGGGGGCAATGGGGAGATAAGGACACATATGTAATAACTTAATCAAAAAAAAAGAAACTAGCAAAATTATATAAAAGCCAGGTGAAATGGTTACTTTTGGGAGGAGGGTGACAGGGGGTTGTGATTGGGATGGAACACATGGAAAAACTTCTATGCTGGCTAGCAGAGTTCTAGTCATTGACCTGGGTGGTGACTACAAGGATGTTTGCCTCATAATAATTCACCAGTCTATATATTTGTTTTGTGTGGTTTCCTGTACCTGTGTGTTTTATTTTACAATAAAAAGCATGACAAGTTCGGCCAGTGTGGCTCAGCAGCTGAGAATCAACCTAGGAACCAAGAGTTCGCTGGTTTGATCCCTGCTCAGGGCACATGCCCAGGTTGAGGGCCCAAGCCCCAGTAGGGGGGACTGCAGGGGGCAGCCGATCCATGATGTTCGTCTCTTAATGATGTTTCTATATATCAATCACTCTCCCCCCCTTTCTCGAAATCAATTAAAAAATATTTTTTAAAAAGTATGACAACTACTCCTTTACCTGGAATAAACAGCTACAAATAAATAAGTATATAAAAGAGAAGTGACAACTGACACCACAGAAATACAAAGGATTATAAGAATACTAGAGGCCCAGTGCATGGATTTGTGCACCATTCAGGTCCATCCTGATCTATGCCCTCTCGCAATCCAGGACCCCTCAGGGGATGTTGGACTGCCAGTTTCAGCCCAATTCCCATAGGCCAGGCTGAGGGACCCCACCGGTGCAAGAATCTGTGCACTGGGCCTGTTTCAGTCCAATCCCCACGGGCCAGGCAAGGGATCCCACTGGTGCACGGGCTTCTAGTATGCATGTAAGATCTTTGGTTAATCTTTTCCCATCTTCCCCCCTGAGATTCATCAGTCTGTTCCATATTTCCATGCCTGTGCGTTGAGCATCTGCCCCCTGGTGGTCAGTGCACGTCATAGGTACCAGTCAAACAGTCCAACAGTGGCTTAGGCTTTTAAATATATAGATGCCAACAAATTGGATAACCTGGAAGAAATGGGTAAATTCCTAGAAACATACAATCTTCCAAGACTGAATCCAGAAGAAACAGAGAATCTGAACATACCAATAACTACTAACAAAACGAAGTAAGTATCAGAAAACTTCCTGTAAAACAAAATCCTGGACGAGATAACTTTGGATATAAATTTTACTAAACATTTCTTAAGACCTATGCTCCTCAAACTATTCCAAAGAAGGGATGGCTCTCCCAAAATTTCACAAGGCCAGCATTACTCCAATATCAAAACCAGATAAAAACACTACAAAAAAAAAAAATGATGGGCCAATATCCCTGATGAACATAGATGTAAAAATCTTTGACAGAATATTAACAACTGAATTCAATGACCCATTAAAAGATCAGAGTTCATGATCAAGTGGGATTTATTCCCAGTACACAAAGTTGGTTCAATACTACAAATCAATTGTGACACAACACATAAAATAAAGATAAAAATTATATGATCATATCAATAGATACAAGGTGGGAATAGAGTGAACATTCCTCAACATAACAAAGGCCATATACGACAAAGCCAAAGATAACATCATACTCAATGGTAAAAAGCTGAAAGTTTTTTTTAAAATATATTTTATTGATTTTTTACAGAGAGGAAGGGAGAGGGACAGAGAGTCAGAAACATCGATGAGAGAGAGACATCGATCAGCAGCCTCCTGCACAACCCCCACTGGGGATGTGCCCACAACCAAGGTACATGCCCTTGACTGGAATCGAACCTGGGACCTTTCAGTCCACAGGCCGACACTCTATCCACTGAGCCATACTGGTTTCGGCAAAAGCTGAAAGTTTTTTCTTTAAGATCAAGAACAAGACAAGGAAGCCCAGTTTCACCACTTTTATTCAATACTAGAGGCCCAGTGCACACAATTCATGCATGGGAGGGAGGGGGGTGTCCTTCAGCCTGACCTGCACACTTTTGCAGTCCAGGAGCCCTCTAGTATACATATAAGATCTTTGGTTAATCTTTTCCCACCCTCCCCGCTGAGATTCATCAGTCTGTTCCATATTTCCATCCATGGTTGCAGAGGCAGGAAAGGCTCCCGTTATCACCACTGCGCTCTCCAGCCATGAGCCCAGATTCTGCCTGAGTGGAGCTCCCACTATGGGAGCACAATGACCACCAGGGGGCAGCTCCTACATTGAGCCTATGCCACCCCAGTGGTCAGTACATGCATAGCAACTGGTCATTCTGCTATTTGGTCGATTTGCATATTAGCCTTTTATTATATAGGATAGTATTGAAAGTGAAAGACCTAGCCATAACAATGAGAAAAGAAAAAAAGGCATCCAGCCAAAACCGGTTTGGCTCAGTGCATAGAGCGATGGCCTGTGGATTGAAAGGTCCCAGGTTCGATTCCAGTCAAGGGCATGTACCTTGGTTGCAGACACATCCCCAGTGGGGGGGCGTGAAAGAGGCAGCTGGTCGATGTCTCTCTCTCATCGATGTTTCTGACTCTCTATCCCTCTCCCTTCATCTCTGTAAAAAATCAATAAAATATATTTTTTAAAAAAAGAAAAAGAAAAAAAGACATCCAAATTGCAAAGGAAGATGGAAAATTGTCATTATTTTCAAATGAGATGATATTATATGGAGAGATCCCTAAAGAGTCCACCAAAAAACTATTGGAATTCATGAATGAATTCAGTAAAATAGCAGGATATAAAGTTAATATTCAGAAATCAGTTGCATTTTCATGCAACAGTAACAGACTACCAGAAGGAGAAATTAAAAAGATAATCCCATTTACGATTGCATAAAGAATAAAATGCCTGAGAAACTAAGATGGCGGCATAAACACCTAAACTGCTGTCTTGCGCAACAATTTCCAAACTACAACTAAAAGACGAAACAGACATCATCCAGAACCACAAAAAGGCTGGCTGAGTGGAAATTCTACAACTAGAAGGAAAGAGAAAAGCACACTGGGACTCAGAGGAGCTGCAGGAGGCAGAGGTACTGAGACAAGCACAGAGAGGACTGGCAACTGAGTGCGCAACTGACTTACTCAAGCAGGAGGGAGACAAAAGCTCCCAACTGTGCTGAACTCTAGTTACGGATGAGACTCTGGGGACACAGACACATACGGAGAGAAAATGGACTGTCAGGAAAGAGAAAAGCACACTGAGACTAGAGGAGCTGCAGGTAGCAGAGGTACCGAAGCGCACGCGCAGAGATGGTAGGCAACTGAGTGCGTAGCTGGCTTTCTCAAGCAGGAGGGAGACAAAAGCTCCTGAATGCACTAAACTTCAGTTCTGGGTGAGACTCTGGGACCCATACTCACTCGGGGAGAAACTGGACTGTCTGGCAGTGGGCGAAACTTGAGGGCGGCTTTCTCTCAGAGGTGCTTGCAGCGATTACCACGGGACACTGAGACACAGGGGCCTATTAGGGCAGGGCTGACGGGAAACCAATGGTATCTGCTCCACCCTGAGAGTCCGCCCCATCCAAGCTGAGCAGAGGCTTTTGCAAGTCTTCTCCCATAAGGGTGTCTCCAGCACAGACATAGCTGATCCTCACAGCCAATGAACCTGGAGGTCAATTCCTCCCAGTGATACCAACAACAATCAAGGCTTAACTACAAGATTCTGCACACAGCCCACAAAGGGGTAGACCAAGAGTGCCCACCTCAAATAACTGGGGAGGCTGAGTCATTGTGCCCTATAGGACACCTAGCAAACAAAGCCACTCAACTAGAGGAAGCAGTCAAAATGTGGAGACAAAGAAACAGGTCACAAATGAAAGAAATGGAAGAAAGCAAATGACTAAAGAGTTCAAAACCACGGTTATAAGGTTTTTCAAGAGTTTTCTAGAAAAGGCTGATAAATTTAGCGAGAACCTCAAGGATATGAAAAAGGACCGACTAGAAATTAAGCATACACTGAAATAAAAAATAATATACAGAGAACCAACAGCAGAATAGAGGATGGCAAGAATGAAGTCAAAGATTTGAAATACAAAGAAACAAAAACCACTCAATTGGAAAAGCAAAAAGAATCCAAAAATATGATGACAGTGTAAGGAGCCTCTGGGTCAACTTCAAGCGTACTAACATCTGACTTATGGGGATACCAGAAGAAGAGAAAGAGCAAAATACTGAAAACCTATTTGAAGAAATAATGACTGAAAACTTGCCCCACCAGGTGAAAGAAATAGATTTACAAGTCCAGGAAGCACACAGAACCCCAAATAAGAGTAATCCAAAGAGGACCACACCAAGACATCATAATTAAAATGCCAAGAGCAAAAGACAAAGAGAGAATATTAAAAGCAGCACGAGAAAAACAGTTACCCACAAGGGAGCAATGCAGGCCAGATGACAGTGGCAAGAAATATTCAAAATGAATGAATAGCAAGAACCTACAATCAAGATTACACTACCCAGCAAAGCCATCACTCAGAATTGAAGGGCAGATAAAGAGCTTCACAGATAAGAAAAAGCTAAAGGAGTTAATCATCACCAAACCAGTATTATATGAAATGCTGAAAGGTATTCTTTAGGAAGAGAAAGAAGAAGAAAAAGGTAAAGATAAAAATTAAGAACAACAAATACATATCTATCAACAAGTGAGTAAAAAAATCTGATGAACAGAATAAACTAGTGAATATAATAGAATCATGGGCCTAGAAAGGGAGTGGACTGACAATTCTCAGGGGGGAAAGAAGTGTGGGGGGTGCGGGAAGAGACTGGACAAAAATCGTACACCTATGGATGAGGACAGTGGGGGGGAGGTAAGGGCAGAGGGTGGGGTGGAAAGAGGGAGGGGAGCTATGGGGGAAAAAAGAGGAACAATTGTAATAATCTGAACAACAACGATGTTTTAAATTTTTAAAAAAATAAAATAAAATACCTAGGAATAAACATATTTGTTGTATTTTTTTTGTTGTTTTTTTGTTAATCCTCACCCAAGGATATGTTTCCCATTGATTTCTAGAGAGAGTGGAAAAAAGAGGAAGACACAGAGAGAAACATCAATGTGAGAGAGACACAATGATTGGTTGTCCCCACACCCATCCCAACAAGGGCCAGGGAACCTGCAACTAAGGTACGTGCCCTTGACTGGAATCAAACCTGGGACCTGTCAATCTGTGAGCAGATGCTCTATCCATTGAGCCAAAGCGGGTAAGGCTTGTATTTTTTTTATCTTTTTTGTTGTTGTAATTTTAAAATTTATCTTTATGTTTAATTTATCTTTATTACATATGTCCCATTTTTCCTCATTGACCTCCTTCACCCTGTACCTGGAACCCCTCCACCCACAGACCTTCACCACACTATTGTCTATGTCCATGAGTTATGCATATCTATAACAAAAGCGTGCCGAAACCAGTATGGCTCAGTGGATAGAGAGTCGGTCTGCAGACTGAAAGGTCCCAGGTTCAATTCCGGTCAAGGGCATGTACCTAGGTTGCGGGCACATCCCCAGTAGGGGGCGTGCAGGAGGCAGCTGATCGATGTTTCTCTCTCATCTATGTTTCTAACTCTCTAGCCCTCTTCCTTCTGTGAAAAACCAATAAAATATATTAAAACATATATATATATATATATACATATATATATATAAAAACAAAAGCATAATATGCTAATTAGACCAGATGTCCTTCCAGATGACCTTCTGGAGGAAGCCCAGGTGCCAGGTGCCATAGGGAAGCCAGTGCCAGCAATCAGGGAAAGGAAGGCCTACTCTTTCACGAATTTCGTGCAACAGGCCTGTAATATGCCCGTGAGTTCTTTGGTTAATCTCTCTCCACCCACCCATCCAACCCTGACTTCCCTCTGAGATTCATTAGTCAGTTCCATAACTCTATCAGTTTATTTTGTTAATTGGTTCCACATATAAGTGAGATCATGTGATACTTGTCTTTCTCTGACTGGCTTATTTCACTTAGCATAATACACTCCAGGTCCCTCCCTGCTGTCTCAAAGGGTAAGAGATCATTCTTTTTCATAGCTTAGGAATAAATTTAACCTAGGAGATAAAGAACCTATCCTTGTGCCCTAGCCAAGTTGGCTCAGTGGATAGAGCATCGACCAGCAGACTGAGGAGTCCCAAGTTCGATTAGAGTAAAGGGCACGTACTTTGGCTGCAGGCTCGATGCTCGGTCCTGATAGGGTAAATATGTGGGAGGCAACAAATCCAATGTGTCTCTCTCATTAATGTTTCTCTTTGTCTCTTCCCCTTCCCTTTCACTATCTCTAAAAATCAAAGGAAAAATAATATCCTTGGGTGAGGATTAACAACAAAAAAGAACCTATAAGTGGAAAACTGTGTCATTGAAGAAAGGTACTGAAGAAGACAAATAAATTGAAGCATATACCATGCTAATGGATAGGAACATTTCACATTATTAAAATGTCCATACTTCCCAAAGCATCCTACAGAGCCAAAGCAATACTTATAGAAAGTTTCTTAAAAAATGGTGTGGGGGGAGCACTGCACAAATACATGCAAAAAAAATAATGAAACTAGATCACCTGCTATACAAGATACAAGAATAAACTCAAAGTGGATTAAAGACTTAAACAATAAAACTAGAGGAAAACACATGCAATCAACCTCATGACACTGCTTGTAGCAATGTTTTTTAATGTCTCCTTATGCACAGGAAACAAAGTAAAAAATAAACATGGGACCACATCAAATTAAAAGGTTTTTGCATAGAGAAGGAAACCATCAACAAAAATATAACCTATTGAATGAGAGATATTTACCAATGATACATCCAATAAGAAGTTAATATCTAGCCCCAGCAGATTTGGCTCAGTGGATAGAGCATCAGCCTGTGGACTGAAGGATCCCGGGTTCGATTCCAGTCAAGGGCACGTGCCCAGGTTGCAGACTCAATCCCCAATATGAGGCATGCAGGAGGCAGCTGATCAATGATTCTCTCATCATCCATGTTTTTATCTCTCTTTACTTCTCCCTTCCTCTCTGAAATCAATAAAAATATACTTTTAAAAGAAGTTAATATCTAAAATATGTAAGGAACTCATATAACTTAATACCAAAAAACAAGAAATCTAATTGAAAATTGGGCAAAGGAATTAAATAGATATAACTTCAAAGAGAACATATAGATGGCCAACAAACATAAAAAGATGCTCAACATAACTAATCATTGGGAAAATGCAAATTAAAATCACAATGAGTTATCACCTTACACCTATCATAATGGCTGTATCAATAAATCAACTAACAAGTGTTGGCAAGGATGCAGAGAAAAGGAAATCCTCATGCATTGTGGTGGGATTACAAATAGATGCGTAGTCATTATAAAAAAAAGTATGGAAGTTCCTTTAAAATTTTTAAATATAATTACCAAAAGAGATAGAGGGAGACGTAAAATGATGGAAGAGCATACCATGCTCTTGGATTGAGAGAATCAACAGCATTAAAATGTCCATACTACCCAAAGCAATCTATAGATTCAATGCACTCCCCATTAAAATACCAATGACAGATTTCACAGACCTAGAAAGAACTCTCCAGAGATTCATCTGGAACAAAAAAGACCCTGAATAGCCACAGCAATCCTGAGAAAGAAGAATGAAGTAGGAGGGATCTCAATATCAGATTTCAAGCTGTATTCCAAAGCCACTGTTCTCAAAACAGCCTGGTACTGGCACAAGAACAGACACATATACCAATGGAATAGAACAGAGAATCCAGATATCGACCCAAACCACTATACTCAATATTTGACAAAGGAAGCATGAAGAGTTAAGACAGTCTCTTCAACAAATGGTGTTGGGAAAATTGGACAGATTCATGCAAAAAAAAAAATGAAATTAGACCACCAACTTACACCATACACAAAAATAAACTCAAAATGGATACAGGACTTAAACATTAAGATGGGAAACCATAAGAATACTAGAGGAATCCACAGGCAGCACAATCTCAGACATATGCCGAAAGAAGTTCTTCACTGATACTGCTCCTAAGGCAATGGAAGCTAAAGAAAAAATAAACAAAATGGACTACATCAAAATAAAAAGCTTCTGCACAGCAAAAGAAACCATCAACAAAACAACAAGGAAGCCCACTGTATGGGAGAACATATTTGCAAATGTTAGCACTGATAAAGGTTTAATCTCCAACATCTACAGCCAACTTACACAACTTAATAATAAAAGGAAGATAAATGATCCAATAAAAAAATAGGCAATGGACCTAAATAGAATCTTTTTGAATGAAGACAGAAGGCCAAGAGACACATGAAAACATGTTCAAAGTCACTAATTATCCGAGAGATGCAAATCAAAACGACAATACAGTACTATCTCACACCTCTCAAAATGGCAATCATCAACAAATTAACAAAGGACAAGTGTTGACGAGGATGCAGAGAAAAAGAAACCCTCGTGCACTGCTGGTGGGAATGCAGACTGGTGCAGCCACTGTGGAGAACAGTATGGAGTTTCCTCAAAAGACTAAAAATGGAACTCCCATTTGACCCAGCAATCCCACTCTTAGGAATATATCCTAAGAAATTACAAACACCAATCAGAAAGGATTTATGCACCCCTATGTTCATAGCAGCACAACTTACAATAGCTACAATTTGGAAACAGCCTAGGTGCCTGTCAGCAGATGAGTGGATCAGAAAACTATGGTACATCTACACAATGACATACTATGCTGCCATAAAAAAAGAAGGAATTCTTACCATTTGCAGCAACCTGGATGGAACTGGAGAGCATTATGCTAAGTGAAATAAGCCAGTCAATGAAAGAAAAATGCCACCATGATCTCACTCATTTATGGATAATAAAGAACATTATAAATGGATGAACAAAAAGAGATAGAGAGGCAGTAAAGCAAAGACTGTCAAATTACAGTGGGAAGGTTAGGGAGAGGTGGGGTATATAAAAGAACACCGAAGGACTTGTATACATGCATATAAGCATAACCAATGGGCACAAGACACTGGGAGTTTAGGGCCTGCATAAGTGAGGGGGGGCAATGGAAAGAAATGTACGCATGTAATACATTAATTTAAAAATTAAATAGAATTACCATATGACTCAGCAATTCCACTTCTGGGTGGAAGAAATCCAAAACACTAACTTGAAAATATATATGTACGTACCCCTATGTTCACTGCAGCACTAATAGCCAAGATATGGAAGCAGTCTAAGTGCCCATCAATAGTCAACTGGATAAAGATACCATACATATCTAAAATGGAATATTACCCGGCCATTAAAAAGGAATGCAATCTTACCATTTGTGACAACATTGCACACCTAGAGTATTATGCTAAGTAATGTAAGTCAGAGAAAGAGAATTTCATATGACTTCACTTATATGTAGAATCTAAAGAACAAAATAAATGAAAACAGAAACAAACTCATAAATACAGAGAACAAGTTGATGATCACCAGATCGGAGGCAGATGGGAGAATGGGTGCAAAAATTGTGAAAAGGGGTTAAGTAGTACAAATTGCCAGTTACAAAAATAGCCGTGTGTGTGTAAATCACAGCACAGGGAATATAGTCAATAGATGAGTACTCAACTTATTGGGGCAATCACTTTGTAAGGTATATAAACGATTAATTACTATGCTTTATACCTGAAATAATATAATATTGCATGCCAACTGTAACTGGAAATTGTTTATTTATTTTTCAGAAGAAATGAGTACAGCCACTCACGAATGGGGGAGAGGAGTCAAAGGTGGGGGGAGGGGTCAGAGGCAGTCTCAGCAAGAGGACCTGTATACCAAATCTTTCCCAGTCTCTATAAATTAATAACAAATCTACATAAACTCACATTTGCCCACATTTGCAAAGTAGAAGGGTCAATTTTATATAACTGATTGAAGTTACAATAGACAATGGCATCTTCTGGTAAACCATATTGAGAACGTGTAGTTACAATAATGGTACGGGGAACCTCCTCTCCAGTGGCAGCCTTATTGTTGATCTAGAACAAGAAAAAGAATACAATGGTTATACTTAAAAGTCAACACAGTCCGATATATTTTTAATCAGTGAATTAATGTGAAAAAATGGTATAGCCATCAAGAACCATAAAATATTCATGACATATTAAGTTAAAAAGAAAATCTTAATTTGGTGTTTGTGTGTGTGGGGTGGGGGGTAATGCACTATAAAAACTTTTCATTCTGGTCAAAAAGTTATCTTCAAAATCCTATTAATCCAACAGCCATGTTTTGCTTACTCTTTTCTTCATGCATGAAATGTCCTTTTCTAAATGAAACACACCCTTTAAGACTAAAATTATTCCTCCAAACATTCTCTACTAAGACTGCCTCTCCCTGCCAAAACTGGTTTGGCTAAGTGGATAGAGCGTCGGCCTGGGGACTGAAAGGTCCCAGGTTCGATTCCGGTCAAGGGCATGTACATTGGTTGAGGGCACAAGCCCAGTAGGGGGTATGCAGAAGGTGGCTGATCAATGTCTCTCTCTCTCATCGATGTTTCTGGCTTTCTATCCCTTTCCCTTCCTCTCTGTGAAAAATCAATAAAATAAATTTAAAAAAAGACTGCCTCTCCCCACATTGATCAATACTAAGTACCTATATACTCAATTATAATCTTATCTTGTAATTCCCACATGAGTACTGCCTTATATTGTTATTTAATTTATTCCTTGTGTGTAAGGTCATTTCATACATGTGGGCATTGTGTTCTACACTCAAAATTCTGTCTCTGTGCATTTTCTCTGTGCATTTCAACTATATTTTAGTTTGGTGATTGCAAGGGGGGGTGGAGATGGAAGAGGGATTAGAAGGGATAAATGGTTATGGGAAAAAATGAAATACAAAAAAAAAGAAAATCTCACCTATACTTTAAGTCAAACATGTCTGCTCTAGTGTTTCCAATACCAGGTAACCAGAGGGAAAAAGAACACAATACTGTCTTTTTAGCCCAAAAGACACAGTGATTATTATTAATTCCTTTACCTCTTATTAAGGAGCTGGCCTATGAGCAAAGAGTTCATTTTGAGCACACTTGGTATAAAATGATGTACAAGTAAAAATTTTAACTCCTAAGAGGTCAGAGATCTTTGCCTTATGGTCTTGTAACAGAGCTACATATTCACTTATTCGAGTATGCATTATATATTTATTGAGCACATACTGCATTATATATTTATTGAGCACATTCTGCATTTTTGTTGCTAAGACACAAGTCTTCAATTCAGTGGAGAATACAAAACTAGGGAATTATGTGTTACACTGGATATAAAGATATATCCAAATATTATAGAAGTTACAGTATACAATGGGATCGGGGAAGTACAAGTTAAAACCGAAATGAGAGATCACCTCACACCTTCCAGAAGGGCTATTATAAATAGATCAACAAATAAGTGTTGGTGAAGATGTAGAGAAAAGGGAACACACATGCACTGTTGGTAGAATTGGAAATTTGTGTACCCACTGTGGAAAACAGTATGGAGGTGCCTCAATAGAACTACCATATGACCCAGCAATCCCTCTTCTAGATATTTATCCAAAGAAATCTGAGGATAAAGACAGGAACAGATTCTTGGAGGAGCTCTCTAAACTGAAAGTCTTAAAGAGGAGTAAGAATTAACTAGGGAAAGGATAAGTTAATTACAGAACCAAGTTCATCATTGTTAAGAGTAAAGCCACAGAAGGAAATAAGATATAAACACAATAGACTCTCACTAGTATAACTTACTGGCTGAATCCAGATGATTTTCAAATCGAACAAACCTATTTAAGATGCCAATTTCCACTGAATTCATTTCCTCATCTATAAAACAGGGATAATTATGCTTACCTGCTAGAGTTATTATGAGATTTCAATGAGGTGAATGTATACCTGGTGGTACATATTATGCACTATTATTCTCTTCTCACCTGGGTAGTTGCCAATCCATTGCTAATACTGAATCCATTAATTGTTATCTGAATTTGTCCTCTGTTAATCATTTCAATAATTGCTTCTGCAATAGTATTCATAGGAATAACTGGCATATTAAGAGCTGTATTACTGCTGTCTGCATTATCTCCTCCATCAGGACATTTCATCTTTAAAAAAAAATGGCACAAAATATATCATTAGGGAAAAGATCCCAAATGCAGATAACTTTATTTCAATGACAATGACCAGGTTCTGACCTTGACAATTTTCACATCCGGTAAACTATCAAGAAAAGCTTTCAGATCGATGCCATTCAGAACAATCCGATTGTCATAAATGTGCCCATTGGACTTAAAATCGATGACTGCCTTTTTCTAATCAGAAGAAAAGAATTTCAGACATGTCCTTTAGGATGTATAGGGACACTAGCAAAAAAATAAACAACTACAGTTCTTTGCAATTCCCCATAGCACTGTTTTTCTACCTACCTTCAGATGAGGAAACATATTAGCATGATCACCAATAAAGAAAGTATGTGGCATATAAGCCAGTTTTTCAGAATACTGTTCAGCAACTTCAGCTGGTGAAGTTTCCTGATCAGTGATGATATAATCCATGAATAGCGCCCCACTAGTCCCAGGGTATCCGAGCCACATTGCCTAAGGGAGGGGGAGGGGGAAAAACAGACTAAGAACTTTCCTCCAAAGGGTCCAAATGTAATAAACAAACGAACAGGGAGGATTGCCTCAGCCAAGAGCAATCAAATAGTATTTTAGACTAAAATAAGTGCTAAAGTGTTTTTCCAATTTACAAGGCAAAAGAACTATTTATACCCAACTATGAAATGCATGTCTCTGTATACATGTACTATGGGCATTGTGTTCTACACTCAAAATTCGCTGTCCCTGTGCCTTTCGAGAACTATACTTTTTTTCCCTTAAGTCAGATATGTCTACTCTATTGTTTCCAATGCCAGGTAACCAGAGTGGATAAAAGCACATTACTATATTTTTAACCCAATAAATATTGTGAGCAATTATTAATTCCATTACCTGAATAGGAGCTGGCCTGAGAGCAAAGAGTTCATTTCGAGCACCCTTGGTATAACCATTCATATTTACAAGGATGTGTATACCATCCTGATGGATGCGATCAGCTGCTTTTCCATTGCATGGAATCTGTGGAATAAAAAAATAAGAACTCATTAGGTATAATCTCAGGTTAATTCAATTAGTTTTGTTGGCATTAAATACAATTCAGATTCCTAGATGCAAAAGTTAAGAACACATATTAATGCAGGGTAAAAATATGATTAAGTGCCATGAAAATGGGCCCAAAGCATAAACAGAAACAGAATATATTTAACTCTTGCACAATTCAGGTTTGACAGTGCAGTTTTTATTCCAATAAATATACTGCAAAAAAATTTTGGAAACCTGTGACAGTTTGAAAATACTCACAAATGAATTACATAGCCTAGAACTATTGAAAAAAAAAAACATGCCACGAAAAAGTTATGCTGAGAATGCATAAAACGTATACAGATACTATCATAAAAAATATACAAAATCTATTATAAAAGTTAAAATTGATCAAAACTGTAATACTTCCAGACCATATACTAAGTGGCCAGATTATGATCTCTGAACGCATAATAATCTGGCCACTCAGAGAGAGTGTGTTTGTGTCTGTGTGTATCCCATCTAATAAAAGAGTAATATGCAAATTGACTGTCGCTCTAACACACAAGATGGCTGCCCCCATGTGGACACAAGATGGCTACCACAACATGGCCAGCAGGGGAGGGCAGTTGGGAGGGATCAGGCCTGCAAGGGAGAGCAATTGGGGACAATCAAGCCTGCAGGGGAGGCAGTTAGGGGTGACCAGACCAGCAGAGGAGGGAAGTTGGGGGCAACCGGGCTTGCAGGGAAGGGCAGTTGGAGGGGACCCAGGCCTGCAGGGAAGAGCAGTTGGGGGGGGAGGGGGGACCAGACCTGCAGGAAAGGGAAGTTGGGGGCAACCAGGTCTACAGAGAAGGGCAGTTGGGGGAGGACCCAGGCCTGCAGGGGAGAACAGTTGGGGGGACCAGGCCTGCAATGGAGGGCAGTTGAGGGGCGATCAAGCCTGTAGGGGAAGGCAGTTAGGGGTAACCAGACTGGCAGAGGAGGGAAGCTGGGGGTGACCAGGCCTGCAGGGAAGGGCAGTTGGGGGGGAAACCCAGTCCTGCAGAGGAGAGCAGTTGGGGGAGACCAGGCCTGCAGGGGAGGGCAGACTGGGGGACACAGACCTGCAGGGGAGGAGAGTTGGGGGAGGCGGGCCAGACCAGCAGGGGAGAGCAGTTAGGGACAATGAGACTAGCAGGGGAGGGCAGTTTGAGGTGGACTGGGTCAGCAGGGGAGGGTAGTTGGGGGGGACCAGGCCTGCGGGAGAGGGCAGTTGGGAAGGACCAGGTCTGCAGTGGAGGGCAGTTGGGGAGGACCAGGCTGGCAGGGGAGAACAGTTAGGGGTGACCAGATGGACAGGGGAGGGCAGTTAGTGGTGACCCGGCCCGCAGGGAAGGGCAGTTAGGGGCAATCTGACTGGCAGGGGAGCAGTTAGGAATCAATCAGGCTGGCAGGGGAGTGGTTAGGGGGTGATCAGGCTGACAGGCAGAAGTGATTAGGGGCAATCAGGAAGGCAAGCAGATGAGCAGTTGAGAGCCAGCATCAGTCAGACATCCCTCGAGGGGTCCCAGATTGGAGAGGGTGAAAGCTGGGCTGAGGGACAACCCCCATGTGCATGAATTTCTTGCAACAGCCCTCTACTGTGTGTAAGTGAGCGCGCGCGCGCGCGCGCGCACACACACACACACACACACACACGAGGCCCAGTGCATGAATTCTAGCATGGGTGGGGTCTGGCAAGCCTGGCCAGGGGAAGAGGACATGGATGGTTGCCTAGCCTGCCTGCTGGTCGAACTCCTGGTTGAGGGGACAATTTGCATATTAGCCTTTTATTATATAGGATATACACTGAGTAGCCAGATTATTATGCATTCAGAGATCATCATAATCTGGCCACTCAGTATATGATTCCATTTGCAGTTGAGAGAAATGTAAACAAACAAAGATATGGTATTATATCATAACTTCATAAAATTAACTGTAGTACATACTGTACTACTGTAATAATTTCATAGCCCCCTCCTGTTGCTATTGCAGTGAGCTCAATTGCTGTATCTGCTTAAAACACCATGTGATGCTAATCATCTTTGTGCTAGCAGTTCATCTCTCCAGTAAATAATGTATGGCAGTCAAAAGTGATCTCTCACAGTTTTCTCATACTTTTCATTGTGTTTAGTGCAATGCCATAAACCTTGAACAACACATGGGACTCACAGAAAGTGCCACTAATGATACTGAAAATGCTCCCAAGAAGCAAAGAAAAGTCATGACACCATAAAAAAAAGTTAAATTGCCGAAACCGGTTTGGCTCAGTGGAGAGAGCATCAGCCTGCGGACTGAAGGGTCCCAGGTTCGATTCCGGTCAAGGGCACGTATCCTGGTTGCGGGCACAACCCCTGTAGGGGGTATGCAGGAGGCAGCTGATCGATGTCTCTCACCAATGTTTCTAACTTTCTATCCCTCTCCCTGCCTTTCTGTAAAAAATCAATAAAATATATATTTTTTAAAAAGTTAAATTGCTTGGTATATTCCACCATTTATTGAGATTTACAGTGGTAGTTTCAAGATAAATGAATCCAGTGTAAATACCATTATTTAAAAAAAAGGAAATTTGTGAAGCATCGCTGCAGCTATACCAGCAGAATCAAAAATCTTGCACTTTGGAGAAACCAAGATGGCAGCATAGGCACCTAAACTGCTGCCTCACACAATTTCAAACCTACAGCTGAAAGACAAAACGGACATCATCCAGAACCACAGGAAAGCTGGCTGATTGGAAATTCTACAACTAGAAGGAAAGAAAAAAGCACAGAGACTCACAGGACCTGCAAAAAGCTGAGGTATGGAGACACGCCCATAGAGAGGACGGATGGCGGAGTGCCTGGTTGGCTTCCTCTAGCAGAAGGGAGATGGAAACTCCTGACTGCACTGAACCCCACTGAACCCCACTTCCAACTGCACTGAGCCCCAGTTCTGGGCGAGACCCATACGGGGCGGGGGGGAGATGAACTGCTGTGAAAAGGGAGGAGTACACAAAAACTTAGGAGAGGTGCAAAAGGCAAAGGTCTGGAGGCACGCAAATGCACACACCGAGGGCTGTCTGCTGATTGTGCTGGTGGATCTCTCTAGCAGGAGGAAGACAAAACCTCCCAACTGCAGTCCAGATGGGAGTGGCAAGAAATATTCAAAGTGATGAATAGCAAGAACCTACAACCAAAATTACTCTACCCAGCAAACCTATCATTCAAAACTGAAGGGCAGATAAAGAGCTTCACAGATAAGAAAAAATAAAGGAGTTCATAAACACCAAACAGTATTATATGAAATGGTGAGAGGTACTGTTTAAGAAGATGAAGAAGCAAAAAAGGGTAAAGATAAAAATTATGAACAAATACATATCTATCAACAAATGAATCTAAAAATCAAGTGAATGAAAAATCTGATGAACAGAATAAACTGGTGAATATAATAGAATCAGGGGCATAGAAAGGGAGTGGACTAACAATTCTCAGGGGGAGAGAGTTGAGAGGGTGCAGGGAGAGACTGGACAAAAATCATACACCTATGGATGAGGACAATGGGGGGAAGGTAAGGGCAGAGGGAAGGGTGAGAGCCAGGTGGAGGAGAGCTATGGGGGAAAAAAAGAAGAACAATTGTAATAATCTGAACAATAAATATTTATTAAATAAAAAAAATCTTGCACTTTTGTGAAGTACCTTTCTATTTTGTACTGCAAATGCAGCTTTGATGTGGATGCCAAACTGCTGTTAAGAAAGGCATACTTATATACTTATATGACTCGAGAAAAAGCAGTCACTCTATGACAACTTAAAGCAAAAGGAAGGTGAAGGGTCTGAAGTTGAAGAAAGTAATGCTAACAAAGGATGGTTTGATAATTTTAGAAAAAGGTTTGGCTTAAAAATATCAGAACAGCCAGGCCGGTGTTGCTCAGTGGTTGAGGGTTGATCTATGAACCAGGAGGTCACAGTTCAATTTCCAGTCAGGATACATGCCTAGGTTGAAGACTCAATCCCCAGTGTGGAGTGTGTAGTAGGCAACTGATCAATGGTTCTTTCTCATCATTGATGTTTCTATGTCTCTCTCCCTCTCCTTTCCTCTCTGAAATCAATAAATATATTTCAAAAATTGTCAAAACAGCGGGAAAAATAGCTTCTGTCAACCAAGAGGCAGCAGATAGGTTCCCAGGTGCCATTGAGATCATTGAAAAAAAAAAAAAAGATTGCTGCCTGAACAGATTCATAATGCAGATGAAGGCACCCTTATTTTTTTGCGGGGAGGGGGGGGGTAAGAGGAGGGAGCTGGGAAATGCCACAAACGACATTTATTAATAAGGAAGAGGAGTGAGTACCAGAATTTAAAAAGCAGAAAGGGATAGGCTAACTCTGTTTTGTGCAAATGCAGTTGTATGTATGATCAGGAATGCCCTTATCTATAAAGCTGCTACCCACCCACCCCTACCCACCCCTTTACCCCCAGCCCTGAAGGGAAAAGATAAACACCACCAGCCAGTCTTTTGGTTTTACAACAAGAAGACCTGAACAACGAGAATCCTAAGTACCATGCCAGTATGGGACTCCCTTTTAGGTTCTTTTGATATGGACAATGCCCCATAAATTCAATACCAAAGGCATCAAAATGGACTACTTGCCCCCAAATATAATGTCTCTAATTCAGCCTCTAAATAACGGAGTCATAAAGACCTTTAAGGCTCATTAAACATGGCACTCTATGGAAAAATTTGTCAACTCTATGGAAAAGACCCCTGATTGAGAGAACACTGTGAATTTCTATAAGGATTACATCATTGAAAATGCCATTGTCACAGAAAAAGCCATAAAAGCCATCAAACCTGAAACAATAAATTCCTGATGGAGAAAATTGTGTTCAGATGTTGTGCATAATTTTACAGGATTCATGACAGAGCCCATCAAGGAAATCATGAAAGATTGTGAATATGGAAAAAAAATGGGGGCAGAGGGCTGAAAGATTTCAAGATATGGATATTAGAAAAATTAAACAGCTAATAGGCACCAAACCAGAAGAATTAACAAAAGATGACCTGATAGAGATGAATGCTTCCGAACCAGTGCCAGAAAACAAAGTGACATCAGGCAATCTGGGTTCTAAATTATTCAAGACTACTTTTGACTTCTTTTACAACATGAGCCCTTTTATGATACAGGCACTAAAACTAAAGCAAACAGTGGAAGGGTTGGGCACCATGTAAATGTAACACATTTTTAGCAAAATGAAAAACTGCAGATAGAAATTACAAATATATTTCTGAAAAATTACAAGTATGCCTGCCTCACCTACTACCCCTTGTACCTCTACCACTGGAGACAGAGAAACCAATCCATCCTGTTCCTCCTACACCAGTGCCTACTCAATGTGAATATGAGGATGAAGATCTCTATGGTTCCACTTCCACTTAATGAATAAATTATCTTGCCATACAGTTAATGGCAAAAACTGCATGAGATATTTTTGTGTCATTATCGCCTACATATTCATCAATGTAGAACATGGTATGCAAGATTTGTATGGAAGTGGACAGTCTATCAAAAAATAGGTATAAGATGTGTGATATTTAATATTAATTAAGAATGTATGTTTTGCCGAAACCCGTTTGGCTCAGTGGATAGAGCGTCGGCCTGTGGACTGAAAGGTCCCAGGTTCGATTCTGGTCAAGGGCATGTATCCCGATTGCGGGCACATCCCCAAAAGGGGTGTGTGCAGGAGGCAGCTGATGGATGTTTCTCTCTCATCGATGTTTCTAACTAACTCTCTATCCCTCTCCCTTGTTCTCTGTAAAAAAATCAATAAAATATATTTTAAAAAAAAAGAATGTATGTTTTCATACTGTTTTATAACTTTGCTTTCAAAGAATTACATTACCATATGTCTATCAGCCTATAATTAAGGTGTTTTTTTTAATAATGTAACTATGTTTCCAATATTGATATGAATATGACTGTAATACTGCATGCCACAAAAATTTTATAACTATTCATTTATGAGTATATAGGCTAAGCTACCCTGAAGCAATCGTATTGATTACACTAGGCTAAAATAAAGCAATCACAGTGCTACTTCTTCATTATCAATGCATGAATCATTATACCTGTAAACAAGTGTATTTTTCACATTATCTTTTCATTTTTAATGTCTACTGTTAGTAATACATAGAACAGTGTTTTCCATCACGTCTAACAATACTGACGTAGATTCTGACAGATGATTCACCTTGTAAACAGACAATGTTATGGTACTGATAAATACAGTACAGTACTATAAATGTGTTTTGTCTCCATTATGACTTTAACATTTTATTTTCTCTAGCTTGGTTATTGAAAGAATACAATATATAATACATATGACATACAAAATATGTTAATTGACTGTCATGTTTGTTATTAGTAACACTTTCCATCAAAAGTAGGCTATTAGGAGTTAAGTTTTGCGGGAGTCAAAAGTTACACATGGATTTCAACTGCATGAGGTCAGCATCCCTAACCCCTGCATTGTTCAAAGGTCAACCGTACAGAGGAAAAAGAGTTTACTTATAGATTGAATGTATGAATAACAAGGCTCCATAGAAAAGGTGGTATTTAAAATGGGACTTAAAAGTTGGATAGGAGTTTGAAGGAGTTGGATAGAACAGGATGAATTAAGAACCAGAGTAAAGTGTATGGCAGGTTCAAAAAATGGTGAGCTCTGGCTGGTGCTGCTCAGTGGTCAGAGCATCGGCCACACACCGAAAGGTCACAGGTTCAATTCTCAGTCAAGGGCATATAAATACCTAGGTTACAGTTAGATTCCCAGCCATGGACAGGATCCAGCAGGAGGCAACCAATCGATGTGTCTCTCTCACATTGATGTTTCTCTCTCTCCGGCCCCCCACGCACACTCTCTAAAAAGCAATGGGGAGAAAATAGCCTTGGGTGAGGCGAAAAATTTTTTCATAGTGAGTAAATCACTTCCAATTGATATAGGGCAGTGACTTATTAGTCTGTTGACTAATAAGTTTCTCAACCACTGACCTAGACTCTCTATTCCAATAATTACAGGCTGTTGTTGTTCCTTGTGATTAAGCCCATTTCCCAGTGGTCAGCACACTCATTAGTCAACAGAGCGGCAAACAGCGGCTCACGAGCCACAGGTGACTCATGAACCGCAGTTTGCCGACCACTGGTATAGGGTATACATAAGGGTGAATGGTGGGTGAAAAGGATTGGAAAACAAGGTTGTGAAGGCTACATTGAAGAGTTTAGACTTCAGTCAATAAGTAATGAGTCCCTTTAGAACTCAGAGGTGGAGGGCAGTATGATTCTCAGTCACTTTCAAAATAACAGCTATCTTGCAAAAGATGTTGGTAAATATTATGTATTAAATGACAAGTCTCACAATCCTCCTGCTAAGACTGCAAAGACTCATACAAATTACTACATATACTATATATGTATTGGGTATCACTATTATTCACCAAAGTGGTCAATAAAGTCTATAAAAAAATAACTCGTCTACATCCTCAGTAAATTAATTCCCTCATAGGTTTCAATCTTTTTTTGTCATTGTTAATCCTCATCTGAGGATAAAGATACTTTTTCCATTGACTTTAGAGAATAGAAGGGTGAGAGAAGGGGAAGGGAGAAAAAGAGAAGAAAGAAACAACGACGTAAGAGTTGCTTCCCATATGATTCAGACCTGGTGGGCCCAGAAATCTAACCTTGCCCTTGTCTGGGAATTGAACCTGTGATCCTTTGGTAAGAGGGATAGTGCTCTAACCACTAAGAATACCAGCCAAGGCCAAATAAACCATTTTTAAAATGACCTATTTATTCTTCTTCCAAGCCACCATTTTGTTCAATTCATTCAGTTAAGTATTTACTGTCACAAGTGATGACTGAATCCCCAAAAAAGTTTTATGTCCAAGTACAAACATCCTACATTTCATTTGCAACCTCAGCAAAATCCATGCTGATTATAAGGAAATAAGATTAAGGAAATAAGATCAAAGCAATTGCCCATAGGTAGTAGCTGAGGTTAAATACTTGTCATGAAAAATACAAGCTATATGCCAATAGTTTTATTCACTATTTGCTCAAGACAAAAAGAAGTATAAGCATTTCACCTACCTGAGAAAGGTCAATGAAATGATTGGCTTCTGCCATCACCTTCACTCGGAAGTTTGTGCCATCATCAGGGCTCAGCGCATAACAGAATACCTGAAAGACAGCAGACAGCATATTTAATAACTTTGTGTCCAATCTTTCCAAAAAACACTGGGCTTAACATCTAATGGTTAACAATAAAAACCACTTTGTTTATAAAGGTGCACAGATTTGTGCACTGGTGAGGGGCGTGGCCTGTAGGAATCGGCCCACTGTGGGAGCACCGCTCAGCTCATCCCATCCCAGTCAGCTGAGCAGCTGTGGACACGCCCTCTAAGCAGCTGCTCCTGCCGTGGATAGGCACTGACCACCAGGAGGGCAGCTCCTGCATTGAGCATCTGCCGCTTGGTGATCAACGCACATCATAGCGATTGGTCAACCAGTCGTTCTGGTCGTTACGCCATTTAATCACTGGGCTTTTATATATATAGATAGCGATGCTAGGGCAACACTAATCTTACCTCAAATTTATCAGGATTGTGCATGCCTGGAATAGACTGCATAAGGTGAGAAGTAGGATGATTCCCAAAGTCAGAACTCACATATCCTACACGCAGTCGACCATCACTGAGCTTCAAATCCTTTGGATGTTCATATGGCGGTTTATGAAGGACATTAATCTACCAATGGAATCCAATACTTGTTAGAAATTTTCATCTAGAAAAAAATGACTAAAAACACAACATGAAATCTTCACCTCACTCCTTTGGGGAATGGTATACACACAGTACTTCATTTAATTCATATAGCTAGTTCAATGCAACCTTAGCAGTTTATATAACATGCTTCATACTTTCACCTGTTCCCTCAGAAACAGTGAGCAAATCTCAAATTTATAGAAAGGAAGCAGTGTAGACAGAGCATGACAAACCCTACATTTTAAAAATTGTGTAGGGAAGCATTTTAAAAAACAAACAGAATTATATTTTGCAGTCCAATATATCCTGCCAAGCAAATTCTCACCTTTGATCAAGTATGTAGTGCTCTAATTCTCAAAAGTGAGTATAAAATATCAACACTTTATTAATAATTATGGCTTTTTCTTTTATTACTAAAATATTTGAGTGACATTTAATAAATTTATACAGGTTTCAGGTGTACAATTCTATAATACATCAAGAATATATTGCATTGTGTGTTCACCACCCAAAGTCAAGTCTCCTTCTGTCACCATTTATTCCCCCTTTTACCTTCTTCTACCTTCCCCACCCCCTTACCCTCTGGAAATCACCCTACTGTTGCCCGTCTATTAGTTTGGGTTTCTTTTGCTTAATCCCTTTACCTATTTCACCCATCCCTCCAATCTCCCTCCCCTCTGACACCTGTCAGTATATTCTCTGTATCTATGAGCTTGTTTCTATTTTGCTTTTGTTCATTGGATGGACTTCAAGAATATCATGCTAAGTGAAATCTAATGAGCATTACGATTTTCAAAGTAAAGGAAAACACCACCAATTTATTGTACATATTTCATTTAAGAATTTCACCTTGTGGGATGGACTGAGTTCTAACTGAAACAAGACACAATAGAAGGGGCTTCTGGGGTGGCTGACAAAGTTTCATTTCTCAACTTGGGTAGTGTTCACCTTATGGTAACTCATCAAGCAACACGTGTGATTAATGTAGTTTCTATATGTGTTTTACAACAAAAAGATTAAAACAACAAAGGCGTACCTTATCCAAGCAGAGATTCCCATGCCTCTCAGCAATGGCCTTCCTAAAGCCATGAGAAAGAGGATATAGCATACTATGATGAGGATGCACAGAAGGCAACCTATTCTTCTCTAACTGGTCAGCCACAATGCTGACCAACTTCTTCATTCGCTCATCATAGTCTGTCCAGTCACAGACAATCTAGAGGAGAAAAAAAAATAAGTTATATAGAAAACACTTTTCCAAGATTTAACATTTTATATGTCTTTGGCCTAATGTCAAATAACCTTTTTTAAAAAAAACACTGTCTCCAGACAAGCTTTGATTAATATGGTCCACAACAATACAAAAGTGACTGCAACATGGAAAGCCAATTACTGATTTGTTATTCTTTACCTGAAGGCAATGAGCCAAGTTGCAATAAGCATCAGGAAAATCAGGTTTAAGTTTCAGAGCAGTGCGGTAAGAAGCTATTGCTTCTGGAATATTTCCCGAGTCCTGGAAATAGAGTGAAATGGCTAAATTTTGTCCTAAAATCAAACATTACGTGCTAAGATGTACATATTACAATAAACAGGAGTACCTTGTGAATGGAAGCCAGATTGCTGTGGGCATCTGCAAATGCAGGGTTAATCTGAATGGCACGAGTATAACACTGCAAGGCTCCCTGGACATCCTGCATCTCCTTTAGGGTGTTTCCCATGTTAGAGTAGGCATCGGCAAAGGTAGGACTGATTCTAAAGAAGAGGATACATGTTTTATCATGTACAAACACCTTTAACCCCCATAATGTGAATTTAGTCTATTATCATTTTAGCATATGCCAAATGCCAAAAATTTAAAAGAAAAAAAAAAGGCTGCATCTTACCGAATAGCCTCCTTATAATGCATCAGAGCTTCCTGCAGTTTTCCCTGCTGCTGCAGTACACTTGCTAAATTTGAATGGGCAGCAGCAAACTCTGGGAAGACCTATAGTCAAGAAAATTGAGGTTCAAAAAACCTTCTAAAACATCAGTGATGACTTACTACAGGAACTTTAAGTCTATATCCCTGCACTTCTCTCCAGCTTCTCCAAGCCTAGTCATACTCCAAAGCCAAGTAGCTCGAATTCTACCTCTTCCTTTATTTTATACCTCTCCTTGTTTCAAAACATAATGAGATAGACCTTTCTTCATCTTAGTTTATGATGATCACTCCAGCATCTCTTCTAAAATCTCTCAGCTCCAAACTCCTATCACACCTACTAATCACCATTACAGAAATCAGGCACTGAAATTATATACTTAAGTGGTAACGTCTCTTGTAATGTAACATACTCTTCTATTTTTCTGTGCAGATTTCATCTACCCATAAAATAAACTCAATATAGGGATTTTCTTAAATCTGACTCATACCTTAGGTTTTCAAGTACTGGTTCAATGAATGATTCAACCACTATTTTTACAAAAGAGGTGTTTAACATGGCAAACTTAACAGCCCTCCCTCCACTATCACATTAACAAAAATACCTAGCCACACCACCCTCAACATACTTCTAATGCTTTACGATACAAGCGAACTGCCTCTTCGATATTTCCCTGTTCTCGTTTGATATTGGCTAAGTTATTCAGTGAGTCTGCATGGGTGGGACACAACCGGAGAGCTGTATTATAACAATCTTCTGCTTCAGCAACCTAGAAAAGAAAGCAAACTATTCAAAACCAATACAGAGGAATCATAGAACTACCAATGATATTATTCTAACAATTGCTTAGTTAAGCCTAATGGCTGGTAAAGATTCCAGAAAATATTTTTGTTCTTCTTCCTCTCAACCAAAACCCTGAATGAAAACAATTTATCACCACAATACAATGTACAAAAAAAGACTTTTTTTTAATCATATCACATAACAAAGAAATAGACTGAATAAAAATCCTTACACTGCCCTTCTCTTTGAGAGCATTGGCTAGGTTGCAGTAAGCATCAGGGAAATGTGGTTGCAGTTCAATAGCTCGCCTGTAGGTGTCTATTGCCAGATCTATTAGGCCTTGCTCATAGTATACACAAGCCAGGTTGCCGTGCACCACTGCATGATTTGGACTCAAGCTTAGAGCACGAAGATAAGCTGCCACAGCTCTGTAAATAAAAACACACACACACACACACACAAAATGCGACTAACATTTAATGGATGCTTTGTTACAATTAATTCATGCTATACTATACATAAGTATATCAATTAATTGTAATTAGTTACAATTCCATTCATGCTATACTATAGTTAACCTCAAATCAAAATTGCATCTTTGTAAAATATATTTTTACACTGAAAAGTTTTCTATAACCACCTAAGAAATAGGCTTTCCTTTGAACACCAAAAAAGTCAGGATTTACTTAGCTTTCTGAATCAGATCAAAGGACTAAGTTAGTCTAAAAGATAACCATTTCAATATTTTTACAATAAATAAAATTTCAACTGAACTCTAAAGTAAGGATAATGGCTTTGTGGAAAGCCAACAATGAAGTCAGGCAACAATACATACAAATGAAAGGTAACCAGCAGATCTGATCAGGGAAAAGCATTATACTAGAAAAGGAAAATGTATTTCAATGGAAGACTGTCATAATTTCAGTCTAAATTCTCAAGTGTCAATACTACAAAGACTCGAGAAAATTATCAAATAGAACATACTCTCACCTGTCAAAAATTCGTGCCTCTTTCAAGACATTTCCTAAATTGATATAAGCATCCAGAAAATTAGGATCGAGGGTGACAGCCTGGAAGTTAAAAGACAGTAGTTACTTAGAGCAAGTTAGGATTTCAGATTCACTTTCCAATTAAGAATTTTTATTGAGAACATTTGAGACCTCTAATTATATTTTCTAGGGCATTAAATCTTATTTTTAAAATCCAATTATTTTAGTACCTACTCATTATTCACTATTCACAAATCTCAATGTTATCAAATAACTTCTCATATAATATAAAAAAATATACTAGGATATCCTATAAAAGGAAAATTGTTTATTTTTTTAGGTTTTTTTTAATGTATTACATGTATACATATCTTCCCATTGCCCCCCCCCAGGCATAATCCCCTAGTGTTCTTGTGTTCATTGGTTATGCTTATATGCATGCATACAAGTCCTGAAAGGAAACATTTTTTAATTGGGACTACTCCAATTTCATTTTTCTGAATACTTCTAATGGTTGACCCTATTTTATTAATGATTAATCAGCCTAAATCTTCTAAAAAAAATAAAGGCAGAGAGAAGCAGCAAACTCTAACTGAAAAAAGAATATATGTATCTCAGTAACTGCAATTATATACTCAGTAAGACCTTAGCAAGCTATGTAATTAGAGTTGTAAACTCAATAAGATATATTACTTAAAGAAGAAATTAACCATTAAATGGGTTCATCCAGATAGTTCTGAAGTTGTCTTAAAACATGCCAGTTATATCTAGAACAGTGATTTTCAACCTGGGTAGTATATTAAGAATTCATCTAAAAGGTGCCTGGAGTTCATCACAGGCCAGTTAAATCAGACCCTCTGAAGATAGGGCCAGGACATCCATATCTTTTATAAGCTCTTCATGTGCAACCAAAGTAGGGAATCACTGAGCAAGACTGGTGAATTATTTGCAAACCTTAACTAAAACACTGAAAAGGTAAAGGCAGTAAGTAACTGTGAATATATTAAAGATTCAAAAAGAACACTTCCTTTTCACTTAGATGCCAACTATATAGTAAAGTGATGCACTTAACTTAGATTGTCTTTAGTGATAGATGTCCACCCCCAAAACTCTTAACGTTTTACTATGAAAAATTTCAAACATATACAAAAGCAGAGGAATATAACAAACTCCCAGGTCTCCATTACCCAGCTTCAACAATTAATCATGTCCAATCTTCTTTTTAAATTGATTTTAGAGTGAAGGGGAGAGAAACATCAATTTGTTGTTCCACTTATTTATGCATTCATTGGTTGCTTCTTGTATGTACCTTGACTGGGAACAAACCCACAACCTTAGTGTATCAGGACAATGCTCTAACAACTGAGCTATCTAGCCACGGCTAATCATGTTCAATCTTATTTAGTCTAAAGTCCAACCTACCTCTCCCTCTTCCCAGATCACTTTGAAACTAATCCAAGACATATCAGTACATCTGAAAATATTCTAAAATGTACTTCAGGGACTAGATGGAATACATGTTCCTCCCAACATAACTGTAATACCAATATCACAACTACAAAACTGACAGTAATTCCTTAATATCAAATATCAATTCATTGGTACAATTCCTTATCAGTTTTGATTCAGGATCCAAATAAGACCCATCCAATTTGTCAACATGACTTTGTCAGGTTCTTTTAATCTTTTAAATTAAAGGTTTAATTTAAATATCCATTTTTACTCTTATAATTGGTTCAAGAAATCAGATCACTGTCCTACACAGCTTCTCATGGATTGGATTTTGCTGATTGCACCCCTACAGTGTACTTTAATATGTTTCCATGTCCCATGTATTTCCTATAAATTGGTAGTTAAAACTACAAGCTTAATCAGATTTGGGTTCTTTTCTCATTTTGCAAGGCTACTTTCCTAGCGCAATTATTTACTTCCATCAGAAGGTACACAATCTCTGATTGTTGGTCTCTCTTATGCCACTGATAAATTCCTAAATCTATTAATGGTAATACTCCGATTCTATCGTTCCTTCTTCACTAATTAGCTGGAATATTTCTATAAACAGAAACTTTCCCATATCAACTACTGGATTACCCTGAGGTCCAGTTCACACAATGGAGAAAGGATATATGTTTCATTCTTCCCTTTTCAATCAGTTTTCAAAATGAGTTGCTCCTTATCTTCCAAAAGTGATCAATGAATTTCTTCTGAGTAAAATTAGAATTCATGGATTTAAACATATCTGACAAGTTTTTATATATTCCAGTTATTTTTCCTACTGAAGCTCAAATCCCATCTTTAGCCAGTAGGAGCCTTTTCCAATTGCCTCCTGAGTCTTTTTAGACACAAAGTAATATATCAAAGCTTCCTTGCTTTCTGATATGACAAGGCACTCTAGATTAATTTGTACATTTCTTGCCCTGGATCTGGAATCAGCCTTTTCACCAAGAAGCCCTGCTTCTTTACAGTAAAGCTGCTTGTATTTTTTAAGGATTTTTTTATTACTAAAAATATATTTTCAATGCAAAACTGGAAACTACCATATCACATACCACCCAACAAATGCTATAATACTGTCAGGGAACAAAGATATTGCGTGATTGGTTAAGTAAAGGCATATTATATAGTTCTATTAAAAACACCTAGCGCACAGGAGCACATCATAAATACCAGTTATTAATTTAATGACTAACCTTTTCAAAGTGATGAATTGCAAGCCAAATTTCCCCTTGTGCATTGAAAACACAGCCAAGATTACTCCAAGCTACCGCAAAGTTCGGTTGCGTCTCAATTGCTTTCAAATAACATGCCTTAGAAGGGGTTAATGAAAGAAGATGGGAGGGAAAGAAGGTAAAGGGAAAGGGGAAAATTTGTACAGGGGAAAAAAAAGATTGGGGGGGGGGGAAGAAGGTGATATTATTATTCCTTCTCTGACCAGCCAAAAGTGACCCTGCAGCATAGGCTCGCTTGCGCCAAAACTAATGCGCTGCCACAGCTGGCTGCTCCTGCGCCTGCGCCACCAGAACCCAAGTGCAAACCACCATGTTCAGTTCTGCCAACCGATGACCAACCCTTACAATGGGACTTATCTGGGAAGTCAGTTACCTTAAGAATCTATGCTAGACTTCTCTTAACTGAGCACCTAAGGGCTTATCTTTTCAAGTGATATCTAGAGGGCACGTTTAATTAAGGCCAAGCCCCCTGACCCCACCCATTTCCCAAAGTATGTTCTCTGAGGTGTTAATAGGTTTCAATGGAAAAAGTATTTCATGATAAAATAAATTAGAAAACCCGGTTTCTTTACTACAGGACTTCCCTAAGCCTTTAATAGTATATACAGGGTTTCCTGATCTCAGCTGATCCTAGACCTCTTCTTTCATTTTATTAATATACTATAAAACACAATTTGGGAAATGCTGCTCTGAACAATGTTCTTCTCTAACATCAGAACTATGCTACTGGGGAGAAAAATGTTTTTCTGCCAAGTTAGATATAAACCCAGGGTATAAGTTACATCCTTGCAATGTCCCTATTTTCCAAGAGGGACTGAAGCTGAAACCTCATATGATAGGATTGCACCTAGGTTGAGGTCCCTGTAATGCGAGCGCAAACATCGCTTGCGCAACCTAACAGCATCGCATTGCGCAATCGCTGCGAACTGCTGCGCTACATGGAACACCCCTAGACGTAGCAAACGGCCAACCAGATCCATTAATCTATAGACAGGCCCATAGAGAATATTTGTTTAATGAGATTAGTTGGACTTGAGGTATGTTAAAACCCAATTTTATCCAAAAAGGCTACAGAATAGGACTGAGGGAGCCAGTCAATCAGATTACTCATCTAGTCAACCGTTCACAGGGGCTCATTTGCACGCATTGCGCATTAACGCTGCGCAGCCTTTGCGCTACTGCAGGGTCACAGCGCATCATCAGAAGAGCAGAATGCTGTAATCCAAACAAAGAAGAAAAAAGGAAAAAAATGAACAACAAGAAGAGTTAGAAGCTTTTACTAGTAAATTATCTAATAATCTTTAATATCAATTAACTTATACTTATCTTTGACAGAATTGTGGCTATAATTTAAAACATTCTCTTATATAACTTGCTTGTAAATAAAATTATTTTAAGCTGTTTCTGAAGCCACAAGACAGAAGATTCAGGCATGGAGGCAAATTGTTTTGCTGTGGCAGTTACAAACCCGTTACCATATTTCTCATCATGTGACTTTTCGCTGCGTTCCTTGCTGGAAGAGGAGGAGGTGTGTGTCTGCCCTAGATCCAGGCCTCGAGCTCCCTTCAGCGAGGCACCTTACGCATGGAATAGGAGGTTTCACCCACCTGAAACCTTCTAAATACAATATCAATGGTGAAAAACCAAAAACAAGAGAGAAAATAAAAACAAGATCATTAGTAAAAGTTCAACAAAGCAATTGAAATTCTTTGGATGTCTATTACATATGGGAATGAGGACAGTCTCAAGTCTGTAACATGGGAAACATGCAGAAGGGAGAGGGTTAATCAGGGCTATTGCATACAGCAGGGATTTTTACTGGAAGAAAGGCTCTTCATTTTCTACAAAGACACTTAACTTTGCTTCCATCTACTAGGAATATGCTGGCTTGAATTTTCAAATGCACTGATTACAAAAGAAATACATTGCATTACACTCAAGAGTATTTTCTTGTTCACTAGTTCTCACAAAAACAGAATAACATTTTTCAAACTAGGTGTCTCCAGAGCTCTGAAATAAAGAAGTCAGCAACCTAAGGCAGGCGCAATGTCTCAGCCTAAACCGATCTCTAAAGCTGCAGTGAAGTGCAATTCATGTTAGCTGTCCGCTTGGTGGGGTAACAATTAATAGGAGCTTTTCATGTATTTGTTCTATAAATTACCAATTGGATTTATCAGCTAAGATTGAAATCAATTATAATTCATTTATTAACCTACATAAGGTTAATTCAAAGTGTCAGCAGAATTTATGAGCTATGCACTTAAAACTAGTGCCTTTGAACATGAGATACTAAAAGGCCTTCTCCCTACCTGGAGATAGCAGGCAAACAGACAGCTACGCTGCGCATACACTCCACGCATTAGCATGCGCGTGGGGCTCAGAGCAACAGGTGGGAGTTTCAGAAGCATTCTGGTTTCTCCCCACTCCTCACCCCTGCAGCGCGGTTGCGTAAGGTGGCTTGTAACAAGACAATTTCATTTATAAATTTAATTTAAAATTATACCAAATGCTTTAATAACCCAACCTGGTGTTCAAATTAATTATTTGGTAACACAGAATGCTAAAAGCCACCTTTCCACTTTGGCAAGTTTTCTTTCGATCAGTCCATTTCCCAAACAAACCAGCTTTGTCTTCTTTTTTTTTTTTTTTTAAAGGAGGTGAGGTAGGGAGGAATAAAAGGAGGAGGGAAAAAAGGTAGACAACTAGGATTGGAAAATAGGGAAAAGGAACTTGGAGGAAGGAGTGAGGACAAGAAGGGGCAGGATGTTCCAATTATTAATTTGCAATCATCTTAACAGCCTTTCTTCCACTGTAAAAAGGGTGAGGAAGATGAAGGGAGGAAGGTTAAATAAGATTTTAAATGCCAGTATTACAGGGTAACATTTGGATGAAGTTCTTCTCCACTTACAAGCCACAAAGGACTTAGAAGAGCAGCATTTTCAATGGCACCTGCATCATAAGGAGTCTTGAGCCAAATCACAGGCGCTCTGCTTATCATCAGCAGGCAAGCCTCAGATTTGAAGGAATGCTATTTATTCCCACAAAAGATCATGTCAGAGCCCATTGTTATAAAGATGATCTAGCTCAGCAGAAAGGCTCCAAGATGTTCAGGTTCTTGCTTTACCCCCCGATTTAGAACAGATATGCCAAAGCCTGGCCCTGCTCTAGTCTGAGGCAATTCATGCTGTCAGTTTTCCTCAGTTTCTTAGGACTGTTTTGTGAAGACAGCTCAATGAAGAGTTGAAGACTTGGCAAAAAGTACAAGTTTTCATAACACTGATATTTAAATGTGCTCTATCAAACACCTACCTTGGCTTCTTCCAAGCGACCCAGGGCTTTGAGCAGGTTCCCCAGGTCACTGCGAACACAGTACAAATCCTAGAAACCCAGAAACAGTAATTAATTATACTCTTTCTCAACTAAAAAATATCTTGAAATAATTTTATGCATCTAGCTTCCAGTCAATTTATTGTCAACTAAAGCTACTTACTGCTTGACAAATAAAAGTACAGAACCACAACCCCTCATCCTCAATTTCAAATTCCAAAATGTTCCAAAAACTCATTTGATGATAAAGCCTGACAAAAACTGGCACAAATTTATTTACAGAATTTATTGATCCCACTTAAGTGTGAATACTCATATATTTTGCTGCAGAAATATGTGTTTTACTAGAAGATGTTATTCCAAACCCACCTAGGAGTTTTATGTATGGTATTATCTTTCTAAAATCCTAAAAATTCTGATTTTTGAAGTACATTTGATCCCAACAGTTTCAGATAAAAAACTATGGACCTTAATATAGCTTCTCCTCTCCCCAAATGTCAGTCATGTAAAAAGAAAATCAGCCTGGTCTGTGTGGCTCAGTAGTTGAGTGCTGACCTATAAACCAGCTATGGTTTGATTCCTGGTCAGAGCACATGCACATGCCTGGGCTGTAGGCTTGATCCCCAGTAGGGGGGTTCAGGAGGCAGCCGATTCTCTCTCATTATTGATGTTTTTCTCTCTCTCCCCTTTTCCCTTCCTCTCTCTGAAATCAATAAAAACATTTTTTAATCAAATGTTTGCTCAACTATTTTATTCAGTTATAATGAATCACTTCTATACACTGAGTGGCCAGATTATTCTGACCACCCCACAGTACTTCGTTGGGCCACCCTGTGCCTTCAATACTGCCGCAATTCTTCTTAGCATTGACTCCACAAGATGTTGAAAAGTGATGCGAGGAATCTGACACCATGCCTGATGAATAGCACTATCCAGTTCTGTGAGATTTGATGGTTGTGGAATCAGCTGCCGGATGGCTCTTGTAACTTTGTCCCACAAATGCTCAATTGGATTGAGATCTGGCGATTGTGGGGGCCACCTAAGCAAGATAAAGTCTTCCTCATGTTCTTGAATCCACTCCTGCACAATACAAGCACCATGGCATGGCACACTGTCTTGTTGGAAGAAGCCATCTCCATTGGGATCCGCCATCAACATGATAGGATGAACTTGATCAGCAACGATATTTAGGTATGTTGTGCTATTCAGATGTTGTTCCACACAAATTAAAGGGCCCAAATAATGCCAGGAAAACATGCCCAAACCATAACACTGCCCCCACCAGCTTAAAGGGTTGTACTCATGCATGTGGGGCACATGCTTTCATGCTGTTTCCGCCAAATTCTCACTCTGCCACCTGCATGATGCAACTGGAAACGTGATTCATTGGACCGCATGACTTTTTTCCAAGGCTCAACTGTCAAATCCTTGTGTTCCTGTGCAGTTTGGAGACTTTTATCTTGGTAACTGCAGACAGCATTGGTGTTCGAACAGGCCTTTGGCTTCCACATCCCATACGATGCAATGTACGGCAAACAGTGCATTCAGAGATCATTCGAGAGGATCCCTGATAAAGATCTGCACTAATCGGATGCACTGTTACCCTTCTGTTGTCTTGTACCAGTCTTGCCACTTTCCGTTCTGCCCTCACATTGACTTGTCGCTAATGGCCACAATCCGCACATTCAGACCCAGATTTTTGGCCGACAGTCCAGTCTTTAAACACTTTAAAACAGCTGTTCTTGAATATTTAACAGATTCAGCTGTTTTGCTGATTTTTGCTCCATGGCTCTGACCGCCAACAATCATCCCACATTCAAAGGCTGTTAAATCATGTTGTTTACCCGGATCTTCAGGAAAAAAATCACTATGACTGTTGTGATAAACAACCTGCTTCCCTATTTATAATGGCCTGGCCCTCTAGCAACTTCAGCACAAAATTATAGTTAATTTGCCTACAAACGTCAGGTGGTCATAATAACCTGCCACTCCGTGTATATTAAAGACCAAAAATTTTCCCTAGCAAAAAAAAGTCTTTAGCCATGATTAGCTAACAGCTAACCTATGCGTATGCTATCAGGCATAGTATTTAGAAACCCTGCCTTCATTTCACTGTTAGAAAAAAGGATTATCATCCATCAAAGCTTCAATCCTGGCACCTGCCACTAGATTACTCATTAGTATTAAGTGCCATTAGAGTTGAATGGGTGAATTAATGAAAAAAAGTTGACTCTGCTTTTCATTAGCAGCATAATTGTACTGCTAGTCATCTGCCTCACCAGTCCATTCATTGTATGAAAAGAAACATCAGAGCAGTTGAGTTTAAATTTCTATATGTCCTTGTTTGCCTTTATCAATCAAATCAACAAGCAGAGATACTACTGGCAAAAGAAAGTAGGTTTATCATTCCAACTGTTCCACGGGTGGAAGAGCCTTAAATCACTAGAAAGTGAAATTTTGTCAAGTGTGTTAAAGTATCATCACACATATCATTCTCTATGCAAATGATTAGAATCAGGTGATTAATTTTACTGATACAGTTGTTTATTACCATCCAACAGTTGTTATCATCTATCAGGTGAACCAAAAATCAGCCAGCAAAGAATAGCTTGCTACAGAAAACCCTTATGGTTGGCCATACTGGGTCAGTCCCCTGACCCATCTGTCTGCCCATCAAGCAATGATTGGTGTTTGAGGAGAGAACTGTCTCCAGTGACCTCAAGCACAAAAGGCAGATACTAATTCTCAAAACATTATACATATCATTGACCTTATTACAGACTTATCCTCCCCTAATAAATTTAAGCACTTTTTTTAAATCCTCACGAGAGTACATGTTTTTACTGATTTGAGGGGGGCGGAGGAAAAGAGAGGGAGGGGGGAAAAGGGGAGAGGGAGGGACGGAGGGAGGAAAAGAGTAAGAGAGGAAGGGAAGGAGGGAAGGATGGAGAGAGAGACACATTGATGTGAGAAACAGATCAGTTGCCACTCACAAGTGCCCAGACCAGGGCTCAAACCTGCAAATTAGGTATGTGCCCTGGCCAGAAATCAAATCCCCAAAACTGAGCCACCTGACCAGGGCAGTCTAAGAACTTTATTTAAAATATTTTATTGATTTTTTACAGAGAGGAAGGGAGGGAGAGTTAGAAACATCAATGAGAGTGAAACATTGATCAGCTGCCTTCTGCACACCACCTACTGGGGATGTGCCTGCAACTAAGGTACATGCCCTTGACCGGAATCGAAACTGGGACCCTTCAGTCCATAGGCCAATGCTCTATCCACTGAGCCAAACTGGTTAGGGCCAGTCTAAGAACTTTAGACCCTATTTATTAGTATACTCTCAGAAGTAACGAATTCTATAACTCCCTATCTACTTTGTATGATTTTCCCCCTAAACTTTAAGGTTATCCTATGTTTTTGCAAACTATGACTGAACAATCTGATCTGTTCACACAAGTTCCTACTACACCCCATTACTGTGGTTATATATAGCTTTGGACTTTTACCAATTCCTATGTCTTTTCTGAGTAATAATAATGTCTTGCAATAATTCTCTAACAGTGATCCTAAAGGGCTGTATATTATAGCCAACTGCTGCATAATTGTACCCTCTAGTTTCTATTAACTCTTGGATAACGGCCATCCAAGTCTTGAAAGAGTATCTATCTATATTTAGTTATATCATCTAGATCCATTGCAGCGTACTAAATCAATAGCACAATAACTATAGTTAAAAATAGATTATCTTCAAGATTCCTGTAAGATAATCAATAAGGCAGTTTTAGAAAAAGGTAAAACATATTGTATTAAATATAACAGTGAAATCTGATTCTCCCACTTGAGGATCTAAACCTTATGCATGAACAGTTAATTTCTAGAAAAGTCAAGGATACCACTATTCTCCGAAATGTTTAAAACCTAAGACATCAATTCTGTTTCATTTATTAAATCAAAAGTGTCTGCTAAGAAAATACATTTCTCAAACCCAGCCAATTCTATCCATTCCCAGGTTATTATCTCTTATGCAAACCTTTATTCAACAATATGCCTGGAATTGTAGGGAAAACAGAATCTTTACCTTAGACAGGATTGCAATCTTATGTGGAACACCCACAAGATGGTAAAGAATTTTAGAGAAGTAAATGAATTCAAAAAGAAATCTAAGCTGAGCCTTAAAGGATGAGTAGGACTTTAATGGACAAAGGAGGAGAGCATTGTAGACAAGGGAAAATAGTATGAATGTTAAGGAGATGGAAATGAGTAAAAATGTCCTGCATATCCACCTCTCCTAAGATAGCATCTATTTCCTCCTAGGACCCACCATTTATATACACAAATACACATGAAGTAAAATCAGGCTAATAAAAACCTACAGTTCTCATACTACCCTTAACCTCTTTGCACACAATATGCCACAATTGCCTAATCCTCACAGCTTCCAACTACACGGTAACATTTAGTCTAGTCCAGTGGTCGGCAAACTCATTAGTCAACAGAGCAGCAAACTGCAGCTCACAAGCCGCATGTGGGGTTACGGACCACTGGCCTATCAAATTAAATTCAAACTCCTCATCCTCTCTACTCATTCTAAATCTTCCAATTGACTTTCCTCTACCTCACTCACTTTGTAATAGTTGACTCACCATTTCAGCTAAGGAAGGCTACTGCTATTTATCTTTCTTCCTATAGAATGCTTAGGTTTAAGCACCCACTCAAGAAAATCTTCTGATTAGTACTAACGATAATCATCCAAGGAGCTCACACCTTTTATGGGTCAGATATTCTCTCGTAGTATAATCCACAACTTTCCCCCTAACACATCTCCCCAATTCCTAAGAAAGCATTGTACAAACAATAAGCATTCAAATATTTAAATTTTTTATTAAATTTATTGGAGTGACATTGGTTAATAGAATCATATAAATTTCAGGTGCAGATTTCTATATTACAAAATCTGTGTTCTGCACACCACCCTAGTCAAATCATCTTCCATCACCATATATTAGTTCCCCTTCACCCCGCCCCCCCCATCCTCTGGCATGAACCACACTGTTTAAATATGACACTTGCATGGCAAATTTAAACAGCAGAGAGGAATAGAAATATATAGTTTGCTACAGTGACATGATAGTAACACTTATTTTTTTTATATATTTTATTGATTTTTTACAGAGAGGTAGGGAGAGGGACAGAGAGTCAGAAACATCGATCAGCTGCCTCCTGCACGACCCCTACTGGGGATGTGCCCGCAAGCAAGATACACGCCCCTGACCAGAATCGAACCTGGGACCTTTCAGGCTGGCCGGCGCTCTATCCACCGAGCCAAACCGGTTTTGGCAATGACAGTAACATTTAACATGATAGTAACACATGATGGTCAGGATGCCTGTAGCTCTCAGTGTTATGCATCCACAATCAAATAAGATGCAATGGTTTAACAACCAATATACACAGAAACTGCTACTTAGAGCAACTCAGGATTATAGATAGTCATGTTACAAAAGACAATTTTACACATAATTCATAAGAGGGATCACAAGATATGGGCAGCTTAGGTGAGCCATCATGTGAAAAGTCATTAGCTACAATAGCAAGCACCTTCATATACAATGGATTAAAATTTTAGTGAAATTATTAAATCATCCAACATTACAAGAGATAATTCAAACTGTAAAAATATAAAACAGCTCTCTTAAAAGTAATTTCTATAATCAAGTCACATAATAACTTCTAAACTGACATACCATTAACTTAAAAAGATAAACACTGCCCTGGCCAGTGTTCTCAGTAGTTAGTGTCAACCCTTACAACAAAGGGTTTGGGGTTCGATTCCAGGTCAAGGGCACATACCTGGGTTGCAGGTTCAATCCCAGGCCGGGTCTCAGAGCTGCAACCAATTGATGTTTCTCTCTCTCTCTCTCTCTCTCCTTCCCAAACCCTCCCTCTCTCTCCTCCTCTCCTTCTCCCCATCCCTCCCCTCCATTTCTCCCTCCCTTCCACTCTCTCTAATAAAAGCAACGAAGCCCTAGCTGGTTTGGCTCAGTGGTTCCAGTCACGTGCACATGCCCAACTTGTGGGCTCAATCCCCATTAGGGGGCATGCAGGAGGCAACCAATCAATGATTCTCTTTCATCATTAATGTTTCTATCTCTCTCTCTCTCTCTTCCTCTCTGAAATCAGTAAAAATATTTTTTTAAAAATAAAATTAAAATTAAAAAAGCAATGGAAAAAATATCCTCAGGTGTGGATTAACCAAAATAAAAAAAAGGTAAGCACTGCTGAAAACAAGTTACCAAAATTACTACTTTTATCATTTTACTTTTGCAAAACCAAAATAACCTGAGTTTATTCAAGTATTTTCCATAGAATGCCAAATACATCTATGATTCAGACCAACAATGCACTGCCAACAAGAACACAAATAGAAACAGACTCAAGATTCTGTCAGTACTGAAATGACAAAGGCATTTGACAGTAAATCTAGTTGAGACTAGATATCCTGAAATGCATTAAAACATGGTCACTATGGTATATTTAGGTGAAATCAAGACAGTTTTCATAATCCCTTTTTCATTCTTATTGGCAAAGACAGAGAAATAAGGCAGGACTTTCCACTAGTAGAAACTGGACCAGATGGGAATATTTAACTATTCAATGCCTTCCCTCAATGCCTTCAATGGGCAGTCCCATAATTTATTTTAATGCTATATTTTACTTCTTTGAAAGGGCATAATAAGCTTCCTATTAATAAGTTAGATATTGAAAAGCATGGTTCTGTCTCCCACTTCAGTTTTCCCTCCTCATCATACTCCAGTCTAGTATTCTGTGAGCAGCAAAGCTCTGCTACACACGTAGGTAACTGAAAACTGGAGCCAAGGAGATCAATGTTCAAGATGTTTGGAGCCACATCTGTATAAGAGGGCACACGTGAGCTTACACTCAATAAACAAGTGAAGGGTAAAACCATCCCTGATAAATAAAGAACTTAACTGTAACAATGAGATGCACAAGTGAGCTCTGAGCCTTGGCAAGAACAGGGTCCAAGCCTCAGTGGCAGCATAAACAACAGAGTTCTCCAACATTTTTGGTGGGTAATTAGCTGGATAGTACTGTAATAAAAATTACAAAATGCAGGGGGTGGGGACTCAGAGTTTTTGTACATGTCAAAGGCAGATACAAATAAAATGTGAATTATCCTTTTTAAAAATTACAAAATGCACTCAAATTTACATATATATGTGCTGAATATCTCTGAAAAAATACGTAAGAAATTGGTTTCATTGGCTACCTCCAAGAAGGGTAGGCTGAGAGACTTTTCACTGTATCCATACAAAAAGCAATGAATTTTTAAGACGTATTTTTATTGATTTCAGAGAGGAAGGGATTGGGGGAGTAAGAGAAAAACATCAATGATAAGAGAGACTCATTGACCAGCTGACTCCTGAACGACACTGAGCCTGAGCCGGCAACCCGAGCATGTGCCCTGACTGAACTGTGACCTCCTGGTTCATAGGTGAACGCTCAACCCCTAACACCAGCTGGGCTGAATAAAAAAAAATGTAATTTTACACTCTCAAAATTAACTAAAAAAATAACTTAATAGATGTCATGAGAAAAAGTGATTTCAGATCTTTGTGCAAACTACTAAATCAAGCTTCAGTTTCCTAACCTGTAAAATAGGGGTTAAGGGAGAGCAGGATATAATCAATGGATTTCAAACTGTGCTCAACTGGGGCTGCCTTGAAGAGTGCATGCCCTTTGGGCACATCATCCCCTTTTTATCTTTTATTTCTTCTCTCTTGAATGTTTGCTTTATTCAGGCTCAGGTTTTAATATCTCCTTCACCACTACTAGCTGTGTAATCCCCCCAAAATTACATAACCCAAGTCTGGATTTTTTAAATTGGTAAAATTGAACATAACCTATTTTGAACACTCACTGTGAGCATTATGTAAGATCAACAATGTCTGATGTCTAAAGTAATTGGCAGTGTCTTGAGCACAGAGTAAAATTTCAATAAATAGCAGCTATAACAGTTCATTATAAACCATTTCTAGGGTTACTGCAAAACTAAATGTTGACAACATAGCTTGGAAATATATTCTTAAAATTTTCTGGATTCCTTCCATCCCTCTCTTTATCACTTACTCTTAAGTTTCTATCTATCTATCCCTAACCACAGCAAAAGTTCTGAGGGCATGTCTTACTCGTGTCCCCAGAATACATCTGCAATTTTCACCAAAAAGAATTTAAGAACTATCCAAAATCCTGGGGTGCACACTATCATCTCAACTCTACCACTTCTTATTATGCTGAAAGAAAAGAGAATAGGATATTGAGAAACGAATTTTGCAGCCTAGTTTTCATGTCACTGATCCATATATTGGCATCTTGTTGTACCTATTTTATATTACAGATTAAGGCCCTTCATCCACTATTCCTTGAAAGCCAATTAACTGTTGCAAACACCTATCAGAATTTATCCAAATTTAATCAAAACAACCCTCAAAACAATGTCATATGTTCTGTACTATTACAGGCACTATAAAAATAGTTTCTTGCAATAAGGATAATTTTATGCTTTTTAATGTAACTTGCTAGATAAAACAATTTTTTAAAAACATGATGCAGATCTGATCAAAGCAATTTCACCATTTTGAGTAGACATTTTTAAACTCTTGACTTTATTCCACACAAAAACCTATTTTAGTGTATGAGATATCAAACTATACTTTTTTCTGGTTTTTTGTGAAGGGAAAATAATAACCATTAAAATTGTACTCACAGGATTGTACTGAAGAGCAGATACGTAAGCCTGTACTGCCCCTTCCATGTCACCTGCTGCTACCAATGCAGCTGCCAGGTTAATATAACCATCGATGAAATCTGGCTTGAGGCGCAATGCATGCCGGTAATGCTCAATTGCTTCCTGCAACTGTCCTCTTTCCTTGTACACATTCCCCAAATTCGAATAGGCTTCAGCCAGAAGGGGGTTCTGTTTAATTGCCAGAGTGCTAAAGTGAGCAGATCTGAAAAAGGTGAAAAGTGTTGATGCAGGGGTATGCATGTTAGAGAAAGAAGGTATGGCCCATACAAAAAACAATTTTTGAAGACCCTGTGCTATTGCTAGTTATGTAACAATAACATTATCATTAAACTAGTGCACAGAAAAATTTTTGGAAATCAACTTTTTTCAAATGTGGAGGTATTCCAGATTTCAAATTGGAATGCTGTTTTTCCTTATAAGATAAAATTCTTACTAGAGTCTTATTATCAAACTGCCGCATTGTAAACCATGATCATTAAGATCAAGAATGAAAATGCTATGTGCATGAGTCTCACTTTCCATTTGTTGGTACACATCTTTTAATGTCTAAATAAGCCAGAATGACAATTTATTAAAAGGATATAAGAACTAATTAATTCAACTCATTATCTAAAGTAACATAACCGTCTACCACAGCATATACACCATCATTTCTGAGTATTCTGTCCAAGATGATACCTCTTACAAAGTTGAGACTGGAAGGTCAGATGTATACTAAGATATTTATTATCTGAACAGAGTTAAAAAGCAGCAGAGTGAGGTGGAAAAATCTAGAAAAGGTCTGTAGTCATAATGATAATATAAACACCACCACAAAAGGAGGGAGAAAAACTGGCAGCTGAGCATGTCACAAGTGGACAAGACAGATGTAAGTTGGTGGCTCAGCTGAAACCCAGTATTGGAAACATTGCAAGTTCAAATATTTAAGTATTATTTTTCAAGCTCAGCACCTAGAGGCAGCAATCACCAGAAGGTACCCCCACATCTCCTACCTGTCCAGCCTTCGACACTGGAAGTGTATAGACGAAAGTAATAAAAGCACACCAGTATTGTCTGGCTCTTGTCTCCAGAGCTGCATGCAGTGTCTCTCAGCTGCCTCAAAATCTCCTGCCTGATATTCTCGATGTGCCAACTCAGCTAACCCTTGGAAGGAAAGCATACGTTTCGTTGGTTCTGGAGAATCATCAAAACATTTGAGGGAAGGAGGGGGGAAAACAAAAAGTTAGAAATGCAAACAAAAAATGTAAAAATATGGTCTATTAAACTTAAAGATGAAAACGCTTGAAACTATGTAAAGCACTAGAGTGTTCTGCACATTATTTATACTCCCGAATTAACATCAGGTGCAGAAGTGACATTTTAGAGTTGATCTTTCCCAGAGTGTATAGAAATATTTGCTTCCAAATAAGATTAAATTTTATGGCTATAAATACTTTGCATTTTCAAGTTACAAATCAGAAGTAGCATCAAAGGATTCACTAAACATTATTCCTTACAGTTAACATATATAAACAAAATACAAAACATGATTTGCAAGGTCACAATGGTTTAATAATGTCAGAATAACATACTGGGAAACTTAATACTTTCTCCCATGTTTTAGGTGGGATTTCAGGGAGAGGGGAGTATTGGTAACTATCTCTTAACTTGGTGGGGACACAAGATGTGTTTTAAACTCAAAATTTTATTGACGTTTTTGTATACTTCATAACTTAATTTGTTTAAATTAAGGGCAATACCAGAAACAAGCATGGGGGGGGGGGACTAAAAGTCAAGGTGCTATTTTTAAAACAGCTGATAAGAAGAATTCATCTGTCAAGAGCAAATATATTTAAAGGGGTCATCAAACATTTTAAATAAAGAAACCAAGATCATATTGCTCCTCTACCATCTCATACTCATGATGAAACCAAATTACCTAAATTCCATCCACGCTGGTTTAACACTGGCATTTTCCAAAGAGCCTTGATATTAAAGGATTAAGACATTGCAAACAACTTATATAAATCAACTAGTTACCTAACACTGCAAAGATTTATTTAAAGAATGGGAAAACAAAATATAAAACCATTTGACAAAGTGCAACAGAATGAATAATAAATTAAAGCACTTTGCTCTAAGTGACTTAATTCAGATACATAATGATAAAGCCCAGAGGGTGGAAAAAAAAACACCTAAGTCTCAACTTTAATTTTTAAACAGTGATACATTGCTGGAATTTCACTAGACGGTTACAATGGGAAACCATGTACAAATTCTTTAAATTCTACCAAGGTCACAGTAACCAGTTCAAATTAGAGACAAGCTCTCCCAATCATTAGAGCTGACAAGTGATCTGTATACATACAAGAAAGCAAAGTCAATTTCCTGAAGATAATATGCAGCTGACCACAACACAAAGCAGAAAGACTTGCATCCAAATGTGGGGAGATTATAGCTCTAACAAAACTAGAAAATTACATTTCAGACAAGTCTCTAAACCTTTTCAGCTCCTTATTTCAACAATTATCAACTTTTCAAAGCCACTTAACACTTGAAATGACAACTCCTTCAAATAAAATAACACACATTAAAAAGGGCAAACTAGTACAAACCTTAAATCTTAAAAATCCCTGGGAGGGAGTTATTAATTTCACTACCTATAAACACAATAAATAAAATCCTGGACAGATCTCAATTGAGAAATACAGAAAACCACAAAAAAGAACCTCATGGGAAAGTTTGAACTGTAACCCAATCCCCACACCCTCCCCCGCCTGCCCCAAACAGCCTCAATAGGGAAAGGCAGCTGAAGGACACTCCTATAATTTGGTTGTTTTCTTATTTTTAGTAATGCTCTCGACTGAATTGTCGAAAAGGGCAACCGCCTTGCACTTGTGCAGCTAACACTCCAGTTGCTTTACAAACTCTTCAAGCAGGATGAAAACTTAAAAAAAAAAAACACGCACCCTATGAATAAAGAATAAAGAGATACCAAGCTCAAGAATTGGGATGGAAGACCCAGAGGCGGCGGCGGAGGAATACAAGGAGAAAGTAACACAAAGCAAGAATTCGGCCTGCAGGGTGGTCAACGCCAAAGAACCAGCACCAGGGTGGTTTCTCCCCAAGGGTAGGAAGCGGGCATTGGGCTGGCCACTGCATGAAGGAAGAAAGGGTGTGGTTCTCCGCGGGAGGGGAGGGAGCGCGGGGTGAGAAATCCAGGCAGGGGCAGCTGGTGGAATTGCGCGCTGGCAAAAGGAACCCCTGGAAATTTCCAATCTAAATTGGGGCTGCTCAACTGAAGGAACACCAGTAAGGCACTGCCCAGCGGGGTGCTTCTCAATGTCCTTCTTCTTGAGGTAACTTGCAGCACACCTAGGAGCTTTTGCTCATCCTTGGGTGATGCAAAGTGAGGATATGATTATATAGAATAGCACCCCCGCCATAGACTGACAAGAGAACCAAATCAAGCTAAGGAGAAAGGGCAGTAGGGGGGATGAAAAGGGATATGAAAAGGGGGAAGAGGAAGGGCCATGAACTAAATTTGGGAAGAAAACGGTAGCGACGGGGAGTGAAAGAACGGAGACTCCAACGCAGTCCATTCTGAAATATTCTAAGCGTGCACGGGTGACAGAAGCGTCCCGAGAGAGTGGAAAGCTAGGACCTTTGTGAGACTGAAAAGTGAGAAAGGAAGCAAAGAGCAAGGGAAGCAAGAGGAAATGTTTGCGGAGCAGACGAAAGCGGAAAACCCCATTAGGTGCCGGTAGACGACGGTAAGCTCAGCAATGCACTGATGTCATGGAGATGGCTGGAGGGAAGGTAGGGGATGAGAGGCAGAGAACGGCGCAAGACAACAACAGGGCGTTTGCCAAGGTAGTACGGACACCAGTACCTGTGCTGTCGGCCACGTTGCCCACGGAAGACGCCATCTGGAGCTTCTTGAGAGCGAGAAGGGTGTGACTGAGTCCCGCAATGCCACCACTACTTGCAACGTTTCTAGAGGTAGGAGTGAGAGAGCAGCTCCCGCACGAGTGCTTTGGGAGGCTTGAAGCGAAGGCGGCACTTACAATCTCAGAACCTTAGGAACTCTGTTTAGCCATCTACTCTCACGGTCTTGAAATGGCGGCGACGGCTCCTCCACCGAAACAACACGGACCGGAACTACTTTCTGGTTACAATCAAGTACCAGCGCGGAAGGAGCGGATAACAGCGCACCTACAAAATGACTATGTATCTCGGGTAACCTTCCGCGCAGAGTCCATTGCGACAAACAAGATTGGGTCGAGGGCGCAATGGAGTATCCCTTTCGTTTTGGCTAGGGGTTAATGGGCACTGTCTATTGCAGGAGTGTCCAAGTTTTTTAACAGTGAGGCGGAAGGTTAAAAAGAAACTCACGTGACTAATACATTTTTGCCAAAGTGGTATAGTCTATTACTTAGCCAAGAATGTAGATGATAACATAAATGCCAAAGGAATCTACAAAAGTTTAATCAACTTTATTCCAGCAAAAACGGACAGTTACAAGCTTAATAGAGCAAACAAATATAAAATTGATTATATTTCAAAGACTGAACTGTTCAAAACGATTGGGAATTAAAGGTTCAAATTTGAACACGTCTTAATTCTGACTTCAATCATTGATTTCAGTACTTTGATAAAAAAAAAAAAAAAAGACTGGTCCTTTCATAGGCCAAACGAATGCAACCATCTCAGATTTCGGTCATTCAGCCCAAAACTTAAAAATCATTTTGGTATTTAGATAATTCTGCCCACAGTATTAAGGCAGACTGCTTCCTAATTCACTGACATGCTGAGAATTTGCACTCCAAACGCAGCCATAACAATATGAAAAGGTGATTCATATTCCTCAAAATCATTACTTTTTTCTGAGTTGTGACTTCATTTCCATCAAATAGCTTTGCAAATTCTCACAATTGATGATTTTATTTAGCTCAAAGCAGTGCAACAATGATAAATGAGTTCACTTGCTTTATCAACCTAAACCACACCTCTAGACTGAATTGGAATTGCACTCACAAGTTCCTTGAACAAATTAGCTTTTACGATCCTCCTGCAGTTTCAAGTCTAATGTGTAGACATTTTGTTAGATTAGTATTTATACCTCATCTCTTGTTCTGGTAACTTGCCAGATCAGGAAGAAATTATTATAAACCACCCTAGCCAATTTGGCTCAGTGGATAGAGTATCAGCCTGTGGACTGAGGGGTCCTGGGTTCAGTTCCGGTCAAGGTTACATGCCTGGGTTGTATGTTCAATCCCCAGTGTGGGGTGTGCAGGAGGCAGCCAAACAATGATTCTCATCATTGATGTTTCTATCTCTCTTGCTCCTTCTTCCTCTCTGAAATCACTAAATATATTTTTTAAAGAAATTATTATAAACCAAGGAAGGCAACAACTTGGATTTCTCAGAGCCTTTTTATTTTAAAAAAAATTATTGATTAGGAAGCCAAGTCAGTTACTTTATTCAAAACATTTATATTACCCAGCCATCTGACCACATTAAAAAAATACCTAAGTCCTTAAGTTCTGCTTCAGTTTTTTTGAGACAGTTCACAAACTGTTAATAATGGAGATAAGCACAGAGAAAATTTCTAATATTGATATTTTTTCAATCACATACCGTACACAAATTCTCCTGGAAATTGAGCACCAGCCTCTTCTCTTAATTTTATTTAACTGGTAAAGCATTCTCTCTCTCACCTTCTCACAAGTGCCCCATTTGTGGTGAATAAACTCAGCTTTTCAGACTCTCATATTCTACTGGCAAATGTTTAGGCCATATTGATTAATGGGTGCTAGTTAATTAAGTTAAATTGTTGTTTAATGCCAGGTCATGTTCACAGCCAGGCAGGCTATTTGGGCTATCCGTATTTGTGGTACTTATCCTGAGAGAAGAGTTAGAGAATGTTATGACACATTTTGCTGCTATGGAAATCTGGGTGGTAGAGCTCACAGTGGATAATAAGGAAAAGCCCCTGTTGGAGTCTCAAGAACCATCTCTAGTTTTCTTCCAGGAATAGCATCTGGAGTGTGTAGTTTGAAGAACTTACTCATCAGATAAATACACCTTCTTTAGCCAATCAGTAATATTCACATCTGTATGTGCAAGGTACTATGGAGGACACAAAATCAATGAGATTTTTGTCCTCAAGGAACTAGAAGCCCAAATTAGGTTCAAAAAGCCACTAGAGCATAAAATAGAAGAATATCATTTAGGTGATAAAGTACATTACTGTCTATTAATATCTGGGGAAGGAAGAGTCCCTTCAGGCTAGAGAACTATGACAAAGAAGGCCTAACCTGAGCATTGAAGGAGATGCTTTTGTGTGTTCTGTTTACCACCTCTTCTGTTCCCCCACCTCAGCCCCTTTTACATACAACAATTCTAAATTCAGAATAATCTGAAATAAATTAGCTACTTCTTCAACCGCAATCCCAAAGTTTGCCACTGCAATGGTGTATTCACTTTCTGTTACTGTATAACAAATTACCACAAATGTAGCGGCTTAAAACAACCCAGATTAGTCAGTAATCAGCCCTGCTGAGCAAGCCAGGGAGCATAGACAAGCTCTGGCTGCTGTCACTACCACCACCGCCTGAAAATGGCTCCAAAGGTTAAATGAAGCTGAAAAAAACACGTGCATGTAGCACCACAGCCTCTCCAGATGTTTGGAGACAGTATCCCAAAGAGAGATTCATGCCTCTGGATTAGGTAACTAGGCTTAATGAAGGAATTTAGCCTTCAAACATTCCAGAAATCTTTGAACCTGAGTAAAAGTAAAGAGGAAATGGATTTTGAGATTAAAAATGGTGACCATGGAATAACTGGATGCTGCCCAGATCTGCTCCCAGGAACCAACTGGAATTACAACTAAAATACAGAAACACTTCCTGAATAATCAATGGAAGACTCGCTGGAGAGAAACCTGATAACTTAGGACCAAAAGTGGAGACCACATAGAGACAGAGGCACAAAAGGGCTGGCCAGACTCTCACAAACAGCAACTGAAGTTCTGGAGAGATATCTCAGCTGTGGGGTCACTGAGAACTCTGAGGTCTAATCCTCAAGCTGGGCCCCCAAGCAGAGAGCACTAGAACTGAGAAGGATACCCAGATAACATCTGGCTGTGAAAAGCAGCAGGTTTGCTGTCTGCAAGGGAGAGACTGGTGGAAATTTAGGCACAAAATTCCCTATGAAGCTACCCACCTGCAGAGGAGAGCTGAGTGGACTGGAGCTGTGTGCGCAGAAGGCAGGATCAGGGCTTCTGGGGTTAGAGCTCAGAAGGCAGACAACCAGGTATCCTGTGCTGAGTCATCCCCTCATGCTGAGAGGTCATCTTTCTCATGCAGGCATTTGCTATCCAGGCGACCTTACATGTAGGGGAGACAATTGATCCACCCAATTGGAAAACACCTTGCCACACTGTGCAGAGTTGCTCAGGCACAGTAAGAGACTGAGAATAAGAATTCCAGGCAGAAGTAATTGCAACACCCTTTTGAAAAGAACTCTTGCCACACCTGTGGATGATTGCTTGAGGTCAAGTCAAGACAAATCCTATGTAGACAGAGGTAGTGTCTGGAGTCTTTGAATCTTTGCCTGATCTAATTAATCAGAAACAGCATTTGACCTACCCTCCACTACAGATTGAGAGGCATAGTAGATCTACCTAAAACAGTCACAAAGCCAAATAGACAGCCAAAATGAGGAGACAAAGAAACAACCCCAAATGAAAGAGCAAGAAAATTCTGCAGAAGAAATAAAGAAAATGGAAATAAGAAGTTTATCTGATACAGAGTTCAGAATAATGATGGTAAAGATGTTCAACAGTATGAGAAAAGATATAGTAACTATGAAAACAGAAATAAAGAATGGCATAGCACAAATAAAGAAAACATGGAAGGAATACACCGCAGATTAGGGGAAGCTGAGGATAAAATCAGTAACTTAGAAGACAGGGTTGAGAAAAATCAATCAGAGAACCAAAAAGAAAAAACAAAAAATAGGAGGATAGCTTAAGGGAGCTGTGGGACCATGTGAAACGTAGCAATATTTGAATAACAGGTGTGCCAGAAGATGCAGAAAGGGAGAAAGGAATAGAGAACATGTTTGAAGAAATAATGGTAGAAAACTTCCCTAACCTGGAAAAGGAAAAAGTCACACAGGTCCAGGAGACGCAGAGAACCCCAAGCAAGAAGAACCTAAACAGGTGCACTCCCAGACATATCATAATTAAAATGCCAAGAATTAAAGACAAAGAGAGAATCTTAAAGATGGCAAAAGAAAAGCACTTTACCTACACAGGAGCTCCATTAAGGCTCATACTTGATTTCTCAGCAGAAACTCTACAGGCCAGAAGGGAATGGCAAGAAGTACTCAAGGTAATGGGAAGCAAGGATCTGAAACCAAGATTACTATATCCAGCAAGGCTATCATTTAAAATAGATGGCCAAATAAAGAGCTTCCTGGAGAAAGAAAGAAAGAAAGAAAGAAAGAAAGAAAGAAAGAAAGAAAGAAAGAAAGAAAGAAAGAGAAAAGAAAGAAAAGAAAGACTAAAGGAGTACATTATCACCAAGCCAGCATTACAAGAAATGCTAAAGGGGCTGCTGTAATGAGAAGAAGAAATAGAGAAAACTAGGCATACAGAATTTAAATGGCAAGAGATAAGTACCTATCAATTATATCCTCAAGCCCTAGCTGCTTTGCCTCAGTGGATAGCGTGTTGCACTGTGAAATGAAGGATCCCAGCCTCCATTCCCAACAAGGGCAAATGCCCAAGTTCCGGGCTCCATCCCCAGTAAGGGGCAAGAGGCAGCACAAATCAATGATCTGTCTCATCATTGATGTTTCTCTCACTTTCTCCCTCACATTCCTTTCTGAAATAAAATTAAAAAATGTATATATATTTTTAAAAGATTTTTGCCCTAGCTAGTTTGGCTCAGTGGATAGAGTGTCTGACTGCAGACTGAAGGGTCCTGGGTTTGATTCCAGTCAAGGGCACATGCCTTGGTTGCAAGCTCAATCCCTAGTAGGAGGCAGCCATTCAATGATTCTCATCAGTGATATCTCCTCTCTCTCTCTCTCTCTCTCTCTCTCTCTCTCTCTCTCTCTCCCTCTCTCCTACCCTTCCTCTCTGAAATCAATAAAAATATATTTTAACCTTAAATGTAAGTAATCTAAAAATTAATGCTCCCATTAAAAAGCATAAGGTAGCTGAATGGATACAAAAACATGACCCAATTATATGCTGTCTACAACAGACCCACCTCAGAACAAAACACACACACACAGGATGAAAGTGAAGGGATGGGGAAAATTTTTCCATGCAAATGGCAAAGAAATAAAAAGCTGGAGTAGCAATACCCATATCAGACAAAATAGACTTCAGAATGAAGGCCATACAAGAGACAACAAAGGTCGCTATATATACTAAAGGGATCAATCCAACAAGAGGATATAAACCCTGATAAACATATGCACCCAATATAGAAGCCAATATATATATATATATATATATATATATATATATATATATATATTTCTAGAGGACTTTAATGAAGAAATCAATAAGAATACAGTCATAATAGGGGACTTTAACACCACGGTGACTTCACTGGATACATCTTCCAGCAAAAACTTAAGAAGGAAACAGTGACTCTAAAGGAGACAGTGGATCAGATGGATTTAATCGACATTTATAGAAGATTTTACCCCAAAGCCTCAGAATATACATTCTTCTCAAGTGCACATGGATCATTCATAAAGATAGACCACATGTTAGGATACAAAACAAGTTTCTACAAGTTCAAGAAAACTGAAATCATATCAAGCCTCTTCTCAGATCATAGTGGAATGAAACTAGAAATCAACTATAGTAAAAACACCCAAAACTATTCAAGCACATGGAAGCTAAATAGTATGTTATTAAACAATGAATGTGTCACCGATGAGATCAAGAAAGAAAGAAAAAACTTCCGGGAAACAAATGAAAATGAACACACAACAACCAGTATCTCTGGGACACAGTTAAAGCTGTACTGAGAGAGACGTTCATAGCACTGCAGCATACCTCAAAACATAGGAAAAATGAAAAATAGACTATTTAATTCTACAACTTAAAAAACTAGAATGAGAACAAGAAAAGCCCAGAGTAAGGAGAAGAAAGGAAATAAAGATTAGAGCAGAAATTAATAACAGAGAGACTAAAAAAAAAATACATAAAATCAATGAAACCAAGAGCTGGTTCTTTGAAAAGATAAACAAAATTGATGAACCATTAGCCAGACTATTCAAGAAACAAAGAGAGAAGACCCAAATAAATAAAATCAGAAAGTAAAGCAGAGAAGTAACCACAGACACCACAGAAATACAAAGGATTGTAAGGAAATACTATGAACAGCTATATGCCAAAAAACTGGACAATGTGGATGAAATGGACAAATTCTTAGAAAAATACAATCTCTAAAAACTGAGTCAAGAAGAATCAGAAAACGTGAATAGGCTTTTAATAACTGATGAAATTGAAGCAGTAATAAAAAAAAAAATCCCAGCAACCAAAAGCCCTGATCGGATGGCTTCTTTGGGATGTTCTACCAAATATTCAAAGAAGAATTAACACCTATTCTTAAACTATGCTAAAAAATCCAAAAGGAATAAACACTTCCAAGGTCCTTTTATGAGGCCATTATTACCCTAATTCTAAAACCAGATAAAGACACTACAGAGAAAGAGGATTATAGGCCTATGTATCAGATGAACATAGATGCTAAAATCCTCAACAAAATATTAGCAAATGGGATCCAGCAATATAATAAAAAGATCAGGGAGAAACCAAGATAATGGCATAGGTAAACATCTAAACTGCTGCCTTGCACAACAATTTCAAAACTATAACTAAAAGACAAAACAGACATCATCCAGAACCACAGGAAGGCTGGATGAGTGGAAATTGTACAAGTAAAAGAAAAGAGAAAAGCACACTGAGACTCACAGGCGCTGCAGAAGGCAGCAGTATGGAGGCGCGGGCACAGAGAGGGCAGGCAACTAAGTACACAACTGGCTTTTTCAAACTGGAGGGAGACACAAGCTCCCAACTTCTCTGAACTCCAGTTCCGGGTGAGACTCTGGGGACCCAGACTCATACGGAGAGAAACTGGACTCTCTGACAGTAGGCAAAACTAGACGGTGGCTTTCTCTCAGAGGTGCTTACAGTGAATACTACGGCACACTGAGACCTAGGGGCCTCTTAGGACCTTACTGTTTGCTTCGCCCTGATATTCTGTCCCACAAAGTCATTGCTGTTTGCTCCGCCCTGATATTCTGCCCCACAAAGTCATTGCTGTTTGCTCCGCCCTGAGATTCCACTCCATCCAAGCTGAGAGCAGATGCTTTTGCATATGAATGGCCTGGTCCTTTGAATTCTAAACTTAGCTAACAAATTGCAGCTGAGTCAGTGAAACCCAGAACATCCAAAAGAAAGCCCAAGGCCCCACAGCAGTTGGGACTCATCTGAGCACCTCCAAAATCCAAACGAAGAAGAGGAATTTGCAGATCTCTCTCTAGCTCTGCTGGATGGCCTCAGGCAGAAGTTAAATTAGCACCTCCTAGGAGAGCCAAGAGCCAGTGTACCCAGGAGTTTGGGTGGGATCATACAGATAACAACACCTCAGATCCATGAAGGACATACCCAGGGAGCAGACTCAATGAGCACCAAAGCTCCACAGAAGCAAGTCTTATCTCATAAGGGTGTCTCCAGCACAGAAGTTCTCCAAGCATAGACACAGCTGATCCTCACAGCCAATTGGCCTGGATGTCAATTCCCCCCAGTGATACCAACAATAATCAAGGCTTAACTACAAGACTCTGCACACAGTCCACAAAGGGGTGCACTAAGAGTGTCCATCTCAGGTAAATGGGGAGGCTAAGCCACTGGGCCCTATATGATACCTAGTACACAAAGCCATTCTATCAACTCAGGGAAGCAGCCAAAATGTGGAGACAACGAAACAGGTCACAAATGAAAGAAATGGAGGAAAGCAAATGATTGTATATAGAATTCAAAACCACGGTTATAAGGTTTTTCAAGAATTTTCTAGAAAAGACCAATAAATTTAGCAAGACCCTCGAGGATATGAAAAAAGGAAAAACTAGAAATTAAGCACACACTGACTAAAATAAAAAATAATATACAGGGATCCAACAGCAGACTAAAGGATCACAAGAATCAAGTCAAAGATTTAAAATACAAAGAAACAAAAAACACCTAACCAGAAAAGCAAAAAGAAAAAAAGAATCCAAAAATATGAAGATAGTGTAAGGAGCCTGTGGGACAACTTCAAGCATACCAATATCTGAATTACAGTATGTAGGTGTCAGAAGAAGAGAGAGAGCAAAATACTGAAAACCTATTTAAGAAATAATGACAGAAAACTTCCTCCACCAGGTGAAAGAAATAGACTTACAAGTCCAGGAAGTGCACAGAACCCCAAATGAAAGGAATCAAAAGAGGACCACACCAGATACATCATAATTAAAATGCCAAGAGCAAAAGGCAAAGAGAGAATCTTGAAAGCAGCAAGAGAAAAACAGTTAGTTACCTACAAGGGAGCACTCATACGACTGTCAGTTGATTTCTCAACAGAAACTATGCAGGCCATACAAGAGTGGTAAGAAATGTTCAAAGTGATGAATAGCAAGTACCTACAACCAAGATTACTTTACCCAGCAAAGTTATCATTCAGAAGTGAAGGGCAGATAAAGAGCTTCACAGATAAGAAAAAGCTAAAGGAGTTCATCAGCACCAAACCAGTATTATATGAAACGCTGAAAGGTACTCTTTAAGAAGAGGAAGAAGAAGAAAAAGGTAAAGATTAAAATTATGAACAACAAGTACATATATATCAACAAGTGAATAAAAAATCTGGTGAACAAAATAAACTGGTGAATATATTAGAATCAGGGGCATAGAAAGGGAGTGGACTGACAATTCCTGGTGGGAAATGGGTGTTGGGGATGCTGGAAGAGACTGGACAAAAATCGTACACTTATGGATGAGGACAATGGGGGTGGGGATAAGGGCAGAGGGTGGGATGGGAACCGGGTGGAGGGGAGCTATGGGGGGGGGAGAGAAACAATTGTAATAATATGAATAAAGTGGAGAACATATTTGGCAAGAATACATCTGATCAAGGGTTAATATCCAAAATACATAAGGAACTAATACAGCTTAACAAAAGAAAGACAAACAATCCAATTAAAAAATGGACAAATGACCTAAATAGACACTTATCCAAAGAGGACATACAGAAGGCCAGGAGACATATGAACAAATGCTCAAAGTCACTAACCACCAGAAAGATGCAAATTAAAATGACAATGAGATATCATCTCACACCTGTCAGAATGACTATAATCAACTAGTCAACAAATGACAAATGCTGGTGAGGATGTGGAGAAAGGGAACTCTAGTACACTGCTGGTTGGAATGCAGACTGGTGCAGCCATTATGGAAAACAGTATGGAGTTTCCTCAAATTTTAAATATGGAGCTCTAGCTGGTGTGGCTCAGTAGATAGAGTATCAGCCTGTGGACTGAAGGGTCCTGAGTTTGATTCCAGTCAAGGGCACATGTGGGTTGTGAGATCCATCCCCAGTAGGGGGCATGCAAGAGGCAGCCTATCAATGATTCTCTCTTTTCATTGATGTTTCTATCTCTCTCTCCCTCTACTTTCTTCTCTGAATTCAGTAAATATATATTTTTAATTAAATATGAAATTATTTAACCCAGGGATCCCACTTCTAGGAGTATATCATAAGAAACACAAAATACCAATCAGAAATAATGTATGGCCGAAACCGGTTTGGCTCAGTTGATAGAGTGTCGGCCTGCAGACTGAAAGGTCCCGAGTTCGATTCCTGTCAGAGGCATGTACCTTGCTTGCAGGCACATCTCCAGTAGGGGGCGTGCAGAAGGCAGCTGATCGATGTCTCTCTCATCGATGTTTTTTTAAATTATTTAATAAACCTTTACTGTTCAGATTATTGCATTTGTTTCTCTTTTTCCCCCCATAGCTCCCCTCCACCCAGCTCCCACCCCTCCCTCTGCCCTTACCTCCCCACCACATTATATTCATCCATAGGTGTATGATTTTTGTCCAGTCTCTCCCTGCACTCCCCTCACCCCTTCCCCCCTGAGAATTGTCAGTCCACTCCCTTTTTATGATCCTGATTCTATTATATACACCAGTTTATTCTGTTCATCAGATTTTTAATTCACTTAATTTTTAGATTCTCTTGTTGATAGATATGTATTTGTTGTTCATAATTTTTAACTTTACCTTTTTCTTCTTCCTCCTCTTCTTAAAGAATACTCTTCAATATTTCATATAATACTGGTCTGGTGGTGATGAACTCCTTTGGCTTTTTCTTATCTGTGAAGCTCTTTATCTGCCCTTCAATTCTGAATGATACCTTTGCTGGGTATAGTATTCTTGGTTGTAGGTTCTTGCTATTCATCACTTTGAATATTTCTTGCCACTTCCGTTTGGCCTGCATAGTTTCTATTAAGAAATCAGCTGATAATCATATGGGTGCTCACTTGTAGATGATTTACTGGTTTTCTCTTGCTTCTTTTAATATTCTCTGTCTTTTGCTCTTGGTATTTTAATTATGATGTGTCTTGGTGTAGTCCTCTTTGGATTCCTTTTATTTGGGGTTCGCTGTGCTTCCTGGACTTGTAAGTCTATTTCACCAGGTGGGGGCAGTTTTCAGTCATTTTTTCTTCAAATGGGTTTTCAGTATCTTGCGCTCTCTCTTCATGTGGCACCCCCATAATTCGGATGCTTGTACACTTGAAGCTGTCCCAGAGGCTCCTAATACTATTGTCAAATTTTTGGATTCTTTTTTTCTTTTTTCTTCTCCAGTTGAGTGTTTTCTGTGTCTTTGTATTTCAAATCTTTGACTTGATTCTTGCGTTCCTCTTGTCTGCTGTTAGGTCTCTGTATAATATTTTTTATTTCAATCAGTGTATGTTTAATTTCTACTTGGTCCTTTTACATCTCCTCTTGGGTCTCGCTAAATGTATCCATCTTTTCTAGGAACTTCTTGAAAAACCTTGTAACCATGGTTTGGAACTCTATGTCCAGTCATTTGTTTTCCTCCATTTCTTTTGTTTGTGATCTGTTTCTATGTGTCCACATTTTCAGTATGCCAGGAGAACTTCTGTGTTGGAATCAGCCTTATGACACAAGACTTGCAAAACTGCAAATTTCTCTCTGTTGGGCTTGGATGGTTGGAGTCTCAGAGAGCCTTGGCTTCCAGTCAGCCCCGCCCTATGAGGCCCTTGGTCCTCAAATGTCTCTCGGTAATCACTGGATCCCTCTTGTGCGCACATGTGCAACTGTGTCTAGACAGCTGCCTTTCCGACTCCCCTGCGCTCCAGGACCGTATGTGTCTGGGTTCCCAGGGTCTCACCCAAAACTGGGGTTCAGTGAAGTTAGAAGTGGCATAGTTGGGAGGCTCTGTCTCCCACCCACTCGAGCAAGCCAGTGGGACAATCAGTAGTCTGTCTTCTGAGCACAGTGGTGTGCACGCCTGCAGACTTTTGCCCTTTCGCGACTCCCCTAAATTTCCATGCACTCCTCCCTTTTTGCTGTCCAGACTCCCCCGTATGAGTCTCGCCCAGACCTGGGATTCAGTGCCGTAGGATATGAGGTTCAGTGCAGATGGGAGTCTGCATCTCCCTCCCACCAGAGGAAACCAGACAGATACTCCGCCGCACACTCTCTCCACGGGCGCCTCTCCGTACCTCAGCATTTTTCAGCTCCTCTGAGTCTCCGTGAGCCCCTCTCTTTCCTTCTAGTTGTAGAATTTCCACTCAGCCAACTTTCTTGGGGTTCTAGATGGTGTCCATTCTGTCTTTTAGTTGTAGTTTTGAAATTGTTGTGCAAGGCAGCAGTTTAGGTGTTCACCTATGCCGTCATCTTGGTTTTCTATCTCATCGATGTTTCTTACTTTCTATCCCTCCCCTTCCTCTCTGTAAAAAAAAAATCAATAAAATATATTTTAAAAAAGAAAGAAAGAATGTATGCACCCATGTGTTCATAGCAGCACAATTTACAACAACTAAGATCTGGAAACAGTCCAAGTACCCATCAGTAGATGAATGGGAAAAATTATGTGATACATTTATACCATGAAATACTATGCAACAGTAAAAAAAGAGGGATCTCTTACCCTTTGAGATAGCACGGATGGGCTGGAGAATATCATGCTAAGGGAAATAAGTCAGTCAGAGAAAGACAAGTATCACATGATCTCACTCACATGTGGAATCTTAGTACCAAAATAAACTAATGAATGGGGTGGATCCAGAGAATGGAAGTATGGAACAGAGTGCAAAATCTCAGAGGGAAGGCAGGGGAGGGTGGGTGGGTGGTAGGTAATCAATCAAGAACCTTGTATGCATATATGCATGGCCTATGGACACAGACAATGGGGCGGTGAAGGCCTGGGTGGGATGAGGGAGTGGGCTGGAGGGAGTCAATGGGGAAAGGGGAATTGGGGACATATATGCAATACTTTCAACAATAACATTTGATTTAAAAAACTAGTAAAGGAAATGATTTCATGGTAATACAACAGCCATCACTAGCCCATGCATTTGGGGAAAATTATTTTCTATTTGATAGCTGCTGTGGTAAGATATGGACAGCTATGACATTCTCAGTGAAGATTAAGAAGGTGGAAAATAAGATCAAAGAGTGAAGGCTTAATGGATGTGTTTGAAAGGCAGCTTGTACAAAACAAAAGCAGAAAGGCAAGAGCAGCACACCCTCTAGGGCTCTGCCAGCTGAAGATAGCTTTACTCTCCCAACACCAATATTTCAAGATGTGAGAGATCAAAACTCAAAAAGATTCACTTTCATTGCAGTCGTCACCAACTCTTTGGCTTCTTGACCTACAAACTCTTAGGAGACGTGTATCAAACTGGAGGAGGTTAGAGTCAAAGCTTTGCTTCATTCTTCCAATAAAAATCCAATACAGAATGATGTTAGAAGAGATTGTCACCGTCTTCTGCCTAAAACTGTGTGCCAAGAACAAAAATTCATTAAGGAGTTGAGAATATCAGAATGGAGACTTGAATCTTCACCTCATTGAACGAGTGCTGGAGTTTTTGTACTTCCACCTCAAGACTGCCTTTGGTACTCTGTGCCTGCAAATGAGGGGATGTATCTTCTGGAAGATCAGCTAGCTATTTCTGGACAGTTGCTCCCATGAAAGTTTCTGCAGTTCCTTCTCAAGTTGGAGAGAACTCTTTCTCTGAAACAATAATCTGTAGACCAAGACCTAGTCTTCCCAGAGATCTCTTTGGACCACTGAATGGCTTGTGCATTGGCACAATGAGCCCGCGAGCCAATCATGATGATGTCCCTCCAAACTGGCCATTGCTACCTCCAATGCAGAATTATAAAAATCCAAAGGAACCTCTGTGGGCTCACCAGCACAGATGTTCATATGGAAGAAAGCATGTGCTATCATTTATTTATTTTTAAATATATTTTATTGATTTTCTACAGAGAGGAAGAGAGAGTAATAGAGAGTTAGAAACATCAATGAGAGAGAGACATTGACCAGCTGCCTCTTGAACACCCCCTACTGGGGATGTGCCCGCAATCAAGGTACATGCCCTTGACCAGAATCGAACCTGAGACCTTTCAGTCCGCAGACTGACACTCTATCCACTGAGCAAAACCAGTTTCGGCATGTGCTATCATTTAAATTTCATCCTGACCTTGCTCCTGGGGTTGCAAGAGTTTATGATTCAAAGGAAAATAGTGGTCTTGGGGTTGTGACAGGCTTTACAGGGGAGCTGAAAAAAATGTACAAAATAAGGGTGGTACTGGAGACCAATCACATGCTGGGAGGGTAAGGGTACCTAGTAAATGTATCAGATGGTTCTTTTCTTGTTTGGGGTAGTTCTAATGACATCTTTATAAGCTCAAGTTTTCACTACCTTGGTAAAACACTTCACACTATAATTAAGCACTCAAATGGTAGGTTTCACTTTTATGAACAACCAGATGTGGTTGGGAAATTCACTAATCTAATTAAACATTCAACAAGGGACTGTGAAAATGAAGCTTTTTGTTATTCCTGTTGTCCATTGCTTGGATCTGCAATATACCAATCAAGTATCAACACGATTCATTCAGGTGTCATCTTTGCAGTACCTGTGTCATTTTACTATATGTCCGCATACCAGAATAGACATTTCCAAAATGGCCTTTGCCAAACAACATGAAGGATCACTGACTGGAGAAGCATTACTGAAATATTTGGAGAACCTTGGGTTCAAGATAAAGAGATTGAAATATAGTTTACAAACTCCTATCTGACCTGCATAGTTTCTGTTGAGAAATCAGCTGACAATTGTATGGGTGGTCCCTTGTAGGTAATTAACTGTTTTTCTCTTGCTGCTTTTAATATTCTCTCTTTGTCTTTTGCTCTTGGTATTTTAATTATGAGGTGTCTTGGTGTGGTCTTCTTTGGATTCCTTTTGTTTGGGGTTCTGTGCGCTTCTTGGACTTGCAAGTCTATTTCTTTCACCAGGTGGGGGAAGTTTTTAGTCATTATTCCTTCAAATAGGTTTTCAGTATCTTGCTCCCTCTCTTCTTCTGGCACCCCCATAATTCAAGCATTGGTACGCTTGAAGTTGTCCCAGAGGCTCCTTACACTATCTTCACATTTTTTATTCTTTTTTCTTTTCCAGTGGAGTATTTTTTGCTTCTTTGTATTTCAAATCTTTGACTTGATTCTTGCGATCCTCTAGTCTGCTGTTAGGTGTCTATATAATATTTTTTATTTCAGTCAGTGTATGTTTAATTTCTAGTTGGTCCTTTTTCATCTCCTCTTTGGTCTCACTAAATGTATCCATATTTTCTAGGAAATTCTTGAAAAATCTTATAATCTTAGTTTTGAACTCTATCCAGTCATTTGTTTTCCTCCATTTCTTTCATTTGTGATCTGTTCTTTTGTCTCCGCATATTTCACTGCTTCCCTGAGTTGGTAGAGTAGCTTTGTGTACTAGATGTCCTATGTGGTCCAGTAGCTCTGCCTCCCCAGTTACCTGAGGTGGAGTCTCTTGGTGCACCCCTATGTAGGCTGTGTGAACAGTCTGGTTGTAGTTAATTCTTGATTGTTGTTGGTATCATTGGGGGGACTTGACCTCCAAGCCAATTGGTTCTGAGCATCACCTATGTCTGTGCATGCCTGCTTGTCTCTAGACCACACATGCACGAGCATCCAAACCTCTGCTTTTCCAGTTCCCCTGAGTTTCCATGCACTCTAGGGATCCGTATGAGTCTGGGTCTCCAGGGTCTCACCCGAAACTGGGGTTCAGTGAAGTTGGACCTGGATTTCAGTGCTGTTGTGAGGTTCTGTTTTCCTGCTTCTAGAGAAAGCCAGTGGCACAATCAGCAGTCAGCACTCTATGTGCACAGTTTTGTACACACTTTCATATGCACTTTAGAAATATTTAGAATTATGAACTGACATAATCTCTTCAAAATTATTTTTATTTTAATAAATATTGTTCAGATTATTACAATTGTTCCTTTTTTCCCCATATCTCCCCTCCACCTGGCTCCCACCCCACCCTCTGCCCTTACCTTGCCCCCATTGTCCTCATCCATAGGTGTATGATTTTTGTCCACTCTCCCTGCACCCCACCTCACCTCTTTCCCCCTGAGAATTATTAGTCCACTCCCTTTCTATGTCCCTAATTCTATTATATTCACCAACTTATACTATTCATCAGATTTTCAATTCACTTGATTTTTAGATTCACTTGTTGATAGATATGTATTGATTGTTCATAATTTTTTACCTTTATCGTTTTCTTCTTCATCTTCTTAAAGAATACATTTCAGCATTTCATATAATTCTGGTTTGGTGTTGATGAACTCCATTAATTTTTTCTTATCTGTGAAGCTCTTTATCTGCCCTTCAATTCTGAATCATAGCTTTGCTGGGTAGAGGAATCTTGATTGTAGGTTCTTGCTATTCGTCACTTTGAATATTTCTTGCCCCCAGACCTCTGTCTTTCACAACTCCCCTAAGTTTCCCTGCACTCCTTTCTTTTTAAAACAGTCCAGACTCCCCTGTATGACTCTCGCCTGGAGCTGGGGTTCGGTGCAGTCAGAAGTGGGGTTCAGTGCAGTCAGAAGTGGGGTTCAGTGCAGTCAGAAGTGGGGTTCAGTGCCGTCGGGATTTTCCATCTCCCTCACGCTAGAGCAGCGGTTCTCAACCTGTGGGTTGTGACCCCGGCAGGGGTCGAACGACCAAAACACAGGGGTTGCCTAAAGCCATCGGAAAATACAGATATTTACATTATGATTCATTAACAGTAGCAAAATTACAGTTATGAAGTCGCAACGAAAATAATTTTATGGTCTGGGGTCACCACCGCATGAGGAACTATATTCAAGGGTTGCGGCATTAGAAAGGTTGAGAACCACTGCGCTAGAGGAAGCTCATCCTCTCCACGAGCGTGTCTCCATACTTCAGCTTTTTACAGTTCCTCTGAGTCTTCGTGAGTCCCTCTCTTTACTTCTAGTTGTAGAATTTTCACTCAGCCAGCTTTCCTGTGGTTCTAGATGGTGTCCATTCTGTCTTATATAGTTTTGAAATTGTTGGGCGAGGCAGCAGCCTAGGTGTTCACCTATGCCACATCTTGGTTTTCCAAATATTCACTTATTTGTTTGTTTGTTTGTTTTTTAGCAAGAATACAAGGGGGAGATAGGAGATAGTGGATCAACTGATCTGTTGACCCACTTAACTTATGTATTCATAGGTTGATTCTTATATGTGCCCTGACTGAGTATTAAACACACAATGATAGTGTATCAGGATGATGCTCCAACCAACTTAGCTACCTGGCCAGGGCCGAAATTATTTTTAAGGTTGTGCTGATATTTTGGTTGTAACAAGTTGAGGTTTTCTATTGCCTTCATTTGTGTGTGTGTGTGTGTGTGTGTGTGTGTGTGTGTGTTATTTTGTTAATCCTTACCTAGGATATGTTTTCCATTGATTTTTAGAAAATGGAAGGGAGGAGGAGAGATAGAGAGAGAGAGAAGCATCCATGTGAGAGAGACACAGCAATTGGTTGCCTCTCACCTACACCTTGACTATGGAGGAGGATCTAGCCTGCAACCAAGGTACATACCCTTGATTGGAATGGAACTCACAACCTTTCAGTCCATGGACCTATGCTCTATCCACTGAACCAAACTGGCAAGAGCTGAATATATTTCATAATGAAGAGGTAATATGCAAATTGATCCTCACAGCATAATACTGTCACAAGATCGCAGCACACACAGCAGGGGGTGGGGTACCAGGGGAGGGGCTGGTGACCACTATGCGTGGCTTCCACAGGGGTTCCTGCAGCCCCAAGGGGCACAGAGTTCCCAGCGGCCACACCCTGCAGCTTCTGCCAAGGTTTCTATGGGCCCAGCAGCTGCTTCGTAGGACTTCTGCCAGGGTTTCTGCAGCCATGGCAGCCACTTGACATGGCGACACTCCAGGACTCGGGGCTGTCCACAGCACACAAGCCATGTGGGGTGGGACTCTGGGACTCGGGGTGGTCCCATGACATAGGGGTTGCGGGGAAGGAGTCCCAGGTCTCATGTGATTTCGAGCAACAGGTCACTGCTCTTAAATAATTGCATACCACCACTTTAGAAATGTTTGCCTTTTATGTCATTAAACTCCTATACAAATTGGCATCCTATATAATAAAAGCCTAATATGCTAAGTGTCCAGTCGTCCAGTCAATCAAAGCATAATATGCTAATGGTATGCTAAAGCTGCTCAACCATTCTCTATGACATGCACTGATCACCAGGGGGCAGGTGCTCCAACTGGTAGTTTAGCTTGTTGCTGGGGTCCGGCTGATTGGGACTGAGTGAGATGGGCTAGACATGCCCTGGAGCCCTCCCGAAGTCCCTCCCTGGCTGGTTAGCCTCCCGCATCCTTATTCAGCCCTGATTGTGCACCAGTGGGGGTCCTCAGCATGGCCTGCACTCTCTCACAATCTGAGACCCCTCAGGGGATGTCAGAGAGCCGGTTTGGGCCTGATCCCACAAGCCTGGCTCAGGGACCCCACTGGTGCACGAATTCATGCACCAGGCCTCTAGTAATACATAAAGGCTTATGGAACTAAAACTATTATTATTTAATTTAATAAATCTTTATTGTTCAGATTTTTACAATTGTTCCTCTTTTTCCCCCCATAGCTCCCCTCCATCCAGCTCCCACCCCTCTCTCTACCCTTACCTTCCCCCGCATTGTCTTCATCCTTAGGTGTACGATTTTTGTCCAGTCTCTCCCTGTACATCCCTCACCCCTTTTCCCCCTGAGAATTGTCAATCAACTCTCTTTCTATGCCCCTTATTCTACTATATTCACCAGTTTATTCTGTTCATCAGATTTTTAATTAACTTTTTTTAAGATTCATTTGTTGATAGATATGTATTTGTTGTTCATAATTTTTATCTTTATCTTTTTCTTCTTCATAAAGAGTACCTTTCAGCATTTCATATAATATTGGTTTGGTGTTGATGAACTCCTTTAGTTTTTGTTGTTGTTGTTGTTGTTGTTTTTATCTGTGAAGCTCTTTATCTGCCCTTCAATTCTGAATCAAAGCTTTGCTGGGTACAGTAATCTTGGTTGAAGTTTCTTGCTATTCATCACTTTGACTATTTCTTACCACTCCCGTCTGGCCTGCATAGTTTCTATTGAGAAATCAGCTGACAATCGTATGGGTGCTCCCTTGTAGGTAACTAACTGTTTTTCTCTTGCTGCTTTTAATATTCTCTTTGTCTTTTGCTCTTGGTATTTTAATATTATGTATCTTGGTGTGGTCCTCTTTGGATTCCTTTTGTTGGGGTTCTGTGTGCTTCTTGGAATTGTAAGTCTATTTCTTTCACCAGGTGGGGGAAGTTTTTAGTCATTATTTCTTCAAATAGGTTTTCAGTATCTTGCTCTCTCTCTTCTTCTGGCACCCCACATAATTCAGATGTTGATATGCTTGAAGTTGTCCCTGAGGGTCCTTACACTATCTTCACATTTTTGGATTCTTTTTTATTTTTGCTTTTCCAATTGAGTGTTTTCTGCTTCTTTGTATTTCAAATCTTTGACTTGATTCTTGCAATCCTCTAGTCTGCTGTTAGGTTTCTGTATAATATTTTTTATTTCAGTCAGTGTATGTTTAATTTCTAGTTGGTCTTTTTTCATCTTCTCTTAGGTCTCACTAAATGTATCCATCTTTTCTAGGAAATTCTTGGAAAAACCCTATAACCTTAGTTTTGAACTCTATATCAAGTCATTTGTTTTCCTCTATTTCTTTTGTTTGTGATCTGTTCTTTTGTCTCCATATTTTCGCTGCTTCCCTGAGTTGGTAGAGTAGCTTTGTGTGCTAGTTTTCCTACGTGGACCAGTAGCTCTGCCTCCCCAGTTACCTGAGGTGGACTCTCTTGGTGCACCCCTTTGTGGACTGTGTGTACAAACTTGTTGTAGGTATATCTTGATTGTTGTTGGTATCACTGGGGGGAATTGACCTCCAAGCCAATTGGTTGTGAGTATCAGCTATGTCTACGCTGGGAGAACTTCTGTGCTGGCGTCAGCCTTATGAGACAAGACTTGCAAAATTGCAAAAGCCTCTGTGTTCAGTTTGGATAGGGTGGAGTCTCAGGGCTGAGCAGACATCTTTGGCTTCCCATCAGCCCTGCCCTACGTGGCCCCTGGGTCTCAGTGTTCCTCGGTAATCACTGCAGTCCTCTCTGTGCGCACTCTTGTTCGCGTGCCTCCAGCCCTCTGCCTTTCGCAGCTCTCCTGAGTTTCCGTGTGCTCTGGGGACCCATATGAGCTCAGATCCCCAGGGTCTCACCCAAAACTGGGGTTCAGTGCAGTAGGAACTGGATTTCAGTGTAGTCAGGAGGTTCCCTCTTCCTCCTGCCTGAGAAAGCCAGCGGCACACTCAGCAGTCAGTCTTCTCTGCGTGCACTTGGGAGAGCGCCTCCAGACCTCTGCCTTTTGCACCTCCCCTAAGTTTCTGTGCACTCCTCCCTTTTCCCAACAGTCCAGACTACCCCCATATGAGTCTTGCCCAGAACTGGAGTTCAGTGCAGTCAGAACTAGGGTTCAGTGCAGTTGGGAGTTTCCATCTCTCTCCCGCTAGAGGAAGCCAGCCATGCACTCTGCTGTCTGTCCTCTCTATGTGCGTGTCTCTATACCTCAGCTTTTTGCAGCACCTATGAGTCTCCTTGAGCCCATCTCTTCGCTTCTTGTTGTAGAATTTCCACTCAGCCAGCTTTCCTGTGGTTCTGGATGATGTCCGTTCTGTCTTTTAGTTGTAGTTTTGAAATTGTTGTGCAAGGCAGCAGTTTAGATGTTCACCTATGCTGCCATCTTGGTTTCTCTGGAACTAAAACTATTATTAAATAAATATTACACAATATTACATTCCTATGATAGCAATATTGTGTTATCTATACTTTCCTTTGGCAAATATTTTTTCTCAACTTCACCTTAGTCAACATTTTCTTGAGTAGAACTTGATTGTACAACTAACTTTCACAAATGGATTGGATACTCTTGTAACATAAAGTTTTGGATTGATTTAGATAAAAAGAAAACATTGTTTTACAGTGGATTTATATTTTTCTTTAATATACTAACTAGTAAAATATTCTAGATTTGACCCCTGCCCTCACCAAATATTCTATTTGAAAATGGGTGGAAATTGTGAAGCATTATTAAGAAAAACTCTTAAGACCATATTAGATATATGGAAGTCTTCTTGCCTCCTTATATATTGCCATTTAAAAAACTTCTTTGTTTCTTTATTATTTTTAAAATATTTTTATTGTTTATTTTAAATTTAGCAAAGTCTTGAGTAATTTGGAATCATTAATCATTTTATCTCTGATTCAGTAGTAGTCATGGGGGGTGGTTATTCCTAATGTTTTCTAGTTATTTTGAAAAGTAGAGTGTTTATTAATTACACAATGCTGTGATGTTCTTTCAAGATTCCCCTGTCCAGAAAATGTTTCCAATTATACAGCTTTACAGAAAACTGTTTCTATCTAAAATGAAACATGTAATTTGAGGTGTTTCTTTCTTTGTCAGTTTTCTCTACCCTCATTTAAACACAAAGGTAAAAGACTTAGGCAGAGTTGTTGGCTTTGTCATTAATACATATCTCTATCACCACTTTTTTCTGTTGTTTTTTTCTCCCCAAGATTGAGCTTGTTTTATGGGTGACGTGTTGGCTTCACTTGGAAACAAGATAAAGAGATGGGCTGAACTTTTCAAGGGACTGAGGGGCTTGGGATCCTGGTTGGTGACAGGCCTCCACAGTGTCAACCGAGGTCAACTTCACCAGGAATGAGAGGCAATGGGGAGATGAGGTAGAGAGGAGAGGTAAAAATGTAGGGAGAGGGAAGGGAAATGGGAGAAATGGGAGAAGGAAGGGATGGGGATTGAGGGAAGGGAAGTAGGGAAGAGAAAAAGGAGGGCCTAGCTGGGGCTGAAGCCAAGCCAGAGGTGGTCAGGTTGGCAGCAGGAGAGGCTCAAAAGGGAGCCTCCAGGGAAGTGCAGGCAGCCATGAGGGCCCATTTCAACTGCTCATAGGTGATGAACATCACTATGTTCCAGGAACCCAAACAAAAAGGAGGGCATGAACCCTTTATAGAAGGCTTGGGGACCTTCCTTCTGGAGCATGATGAGGGCACAGGGGCCAGCACTGCTGTATTGGCCAAGGAAAGAGTTCATGTATCTCGTCTTGACTACACCGAAAGGGGAGGCAATAATGGTGGTGCAGAAACCTGCCCCGAAGGCAGAAATGAAGTGGCAAGAAAGGTCATCTTCCATGAGATTGGCCTTCAGGAGGGCATCCTTGATTAGGCCGTAGGTCACCAATTCAGCACAATTCACAATAGCATTAAGGGCAACATTGGGAGAGGTCCCTTTCCAGAGTCTCTGGCAATCCAACAGTACTTTGATATCTCTGGCCACCTCCAGCCAGGGCCTGAGCCTGGAATCGGACCTTTACCACATCGGTGGGCTGGGTCACAGCCACAGCCAGGGCACCTGTGGTGCTGCCTGCCAGGAGGCGGCTCTCGGTGCCAGCATGCTCAGTGCCCTTGGTGTAGAACTGCTTGACAGAGTCATAGAGGCCAATGCAGACAATGTAAAGCTCATCTGGTGCTGCAGGCCTGCAACTAGCCCATTATAGAGGCTGTGGGGATCCTCAGTGCGCGCCATGGTCAAGATGGTGCTTAGCACATCGCAGTACTGGACACTGACTGCAGATTGCACTGCCCCCTGCTTTTCTCCTTGGATCTGCAGCTGGACTTTAGCACTATCCAGGGGAAAGGTGATGAGATCTGCAATGCAGGCAGCTGTGCCAGCCTCCAGGAAACTTCACAGTGGCAATAGGGGACACATCTGTGGCCTTAAACCCAACCATGATGCTGATTTTCTGCTGTCTCCCAGGAGATGAAGAAAAGTTGGAGAAAGGGGCACCTTCAACCAGCAACAAGACGAGATAGAGGAACTCTGCCAGAAATCGGCTTTGCAAAGTCTCACGCTGAGGCCTCTAAGATCAAGCTTCTCTAAAGGTGTCCTGTTCTTCAAAGCTGCCAGTAGCTTTCATGGTCCGATCCTGTTGGTTTTCCATAGAAAATGGCCAGGAGATGAAATACCTAAAGGTCATACTATTTGTCTAGGCCAAAGGGGAGAACATAAGAGGAGATTGCAGTGGTTCTGTCGGTCGGTGATCGGAGGGCACCTAGAGGGAGCGCAGATGATATGCGAGGGCGAGGTAGGCTTGCAGTCTCTTTGTTGTTGGTTTTTAAGGCCAGAATTGAGATGTTACCAAGAAAAGGCACAAAGCCATAATATGGTATGATATATTTTGATTTAAAGGGGAACAGGAGTGATTCCTGAAAAGATGGTGGCTGGCAGGATGGAGGTGAGGGAGAGGAAGTGAGTGAGGGGACAAAAGAAGAGTGTGTGGGTGTGTATGGTGGATGTGTGATTGAGTGAGGGACAGTTGAATCTCGCAGGAGCAGTGGGAGCTGGCAGTCCAGGCTCTCTTGGACAAGGAGAGACTGCCATCCCGGCTTTCACTCCTCGGACTGCAGGAATCGGGCGTGGAGCCCATGCCATCTTGAAGGAAAACAGGGCCTTTCTTTGGGAATTCACCAACACCGCCAGCTAGACAGGCCTTGGAGCTGCCCTGCAACCCAACAGCCACTCCAGCCAGAGTCCCGCAGACTCGCGGACCCTGCATTCCCAAGGACCCTGGGACCTCCGCCTCCAAAGCAAAAACAACTCCAAGACCAAGTGGACTCCTGCAACAGAGAGGAACTGACAGGTCTGCGCCAATCACGAAGACAAGAGAAGAAACAGTCCAGAGATGGAAGACGCGGACAACGTCTTGCCATGCGAGCAGTCAGCAGCTGTGCTTTGCTACAGGATGCCTAGGACCAAAACAGAGAGGGTCGGACTGGCATGGCCATCATTTGTCCAGTATTCAGATCTCATTGATGACATGTACACATAAAGAACTGTTTGACATTGAAACTGGGATTCAAAGCTATTGGACATTGAAATTGGGATGCAAACATTTTTCTTTTGCTCTTGTGGGTTTATTTCTAGCCTACAGCCGCAAGATGTTTTTAAAGACAAGAATTGAGGGGTGGAGGGGAGAAGCAGATGCAGAGGCAAAGAAGCAATGAACAGACTGTCGTGCTACAGTGGGAAGACAGGGGAGGTTGGGGGGGGTGGCCTGTAGGAGATCAACCAAAGAACTTGTATGCATGTGTGTAGGCATAGCCAGTAGATACAGGGCAATGGGGGGTGGGGAGAGACGGATAAGGGCATGTACTGGGTGGTGGGGAGGGCAATAGGGAAAAAATGTCTTGATAAGGAAAAAAATTAAAATTAAAAAATTAAAAAAAATAAAGGGGAACAGGCACTTAATTTTTGGTGTAACATTGACTGTACCTTGTTGTGGAGATTCCTCTTTCACTTTCTGATGTTTCACCTGCTAAGATGGCATATAGAGGATATTGTAATAATATAATTTAAGCATTTACTATAAGCTATTTGGATTAATAATTATGACAATAATTATGACAAATTATTAATAATTTATAAACTTATTATTAAATTAATGTAAGGCACTTAACCCTGGCCAAGTGGTTCAGTTAGTCAGAGTGTCATCCCATACACCAAAAGGTTTCAGGTGCATTCCTGCTCAGGGCACATCTAAGAAGCAACAAATGAGAGAAGAAACCAAGATGGTGGCATAGGTAAACACTGTACTCACTGCCTCCCACAACCACATAAAAATTACAACTAAAATACAGAACAACTATCATCCAAAACCATGGGAAAACTGGCTGAATGAAAGTACTACAACTAGAGAGGTAAAGAAGAAAGTACACTGAGACTGGTAGGAGGGGAAGAGGCGTAGAATGGGCTAGTTCGGCACCCAGGTATGCCGCTCTTTTAATCAGGAGGGCGATCACCTCTGTGGAGGCTTCCCAGAGGAACGAGGAGTTCTAGCCCCACCCCAGATGCCCAGACCAGGGTTCCAGAGCTGGGGAAAGAAGCCTCTATTGGCAGTAAGAACTATGGACTGTAAAAACCAGTGCAGGTTGGGGCTGAATGACACACAGGCTGCTAGAGACCCAGCTGCTCCTCTTAAATGGCCACCACCAAGAACTGAATTTACAAGCTCCCACTTGCTCTGAGCTCCAGTGCTGAGCAAGATGCAGGGGAGACCCAAATACATACATAGAGAAACTGGACAGTCTGGTATTGGGACAGGAACACAGGGGTGGCTTTCTTCCAGGTGGAGGTGCTCACAGCGGTCATTGTTCCCATGCTGGGACCTTCCTGGTGCAGGGCTGACTGGCAACCATTGCTGTTTGCTCCACCCTGGTGATTTCTTGAGACCCTGCCCCCACCCAAATTTACAACCCAAGCTGTGCACAGTGGCTTTTGCATATGAATGGCCTGTCCTTTCTCAGCCTAAAACCTGTCAAACAAGCTGCAGCTGGGTCAGGGAGCCCCAAAGCTATCAATAAAAGGCCCAAGGCCTGGCAGCAGTAGCCTGCCTTGCTTCACAGCTGGGCCTCGTCTGGGCACTTCCAAATCTGCAGATCTCTCTGAGATCCTGCTGGGTGGCCCCAAGCAGTGGCTCACTTTGCACCTCCTTGGAGATCCAACAGACAGTGTACTCAGTGGTCAGTGTGAGAACATACCAGATTACAACTCTTCACATCCATAACCAATACACTCAAGGGGTAGTCTCAGTGAGCACCAAAGCTCCAAAGAAGCAAGTCCTGCCCCATAAGGGTGTCTCATGCACAGCTCCCACTGTAGTTGCAGCTCGTCTCCAGAGCCAATTGGCCTAGAGGTCAATTCCTCCCAGTGATGCCAACAGCAATCAAGGATTAACAACAACAAGACTGTGCACACAGCCCACAAAGGGGTGCACCACGAGTGTCTACCTCAGGTGACTGGAAAGGTAGAGATACTGGGGCCTATAGGACACCTACTATACAAGGCCACTTTATTAACTCAAGGAGACAAAGCAGTTACCCAATACATAGACACAAACACAGGGAAGCAGACAAAATGCAGAGACAAAGAAACATGTCACAAACAAAAGAAATGGAAGAAAGCAAACTACTGGATATAGAGCTCAAAACCAGTTATAAGGTTACTCAAGAATCTTCTAGAAACCTCTGAGGAACTTAGTGAGGCCTTCAAGGATCTTAGTGAGAATGACAAAAAAAAAAAAGGAAAAGGACCAGCCATAAATTAAGCATACACTGACTGAAATAAAGAATAATATATAGGGATTCAATAGTAGACTAGAGCTAGAGGATCCTAAGAATCAAGTCAATGATTTGAAATATGAGGAAGCAAAAAACAACCAACCAGAAAAACAAAAAGATAAAAGAATCCAAAAATATGAAAATAGTTTAAGGAGCCCCTGGGACAGCTTTAAGCATACTAACATCAGAATTATGGGGGTGCCAGAAGAAAGAGAGCAAGATATTGAAAACCTATTTGAGGAAATAATAACAGAAAACTTCCCTTACCTGGTGAAAGAAATAGACTTACAAGTCCAGGAAGCACAGAGATCCCAAAACAAAGGGAATCCAAAGAGGACTACACCAAGACACATCATAATTAAAATACCAAGAGCAAAATCAAAGAGAGAATATTGAAAGCCGCAAGAGAAAACAGAGGAAGAAGAAAAAGGTAAAGATAAAAAATTATGAACAACAAAGTGACAACAAATACATATCTATCAACAAGTGAGTCTAAAAATCAGATGAATAAAAAATCTGATGAACAGAATAAACTGGTGAATGGAATAGAATCAGGAGCATGGAAATGGAATAGACTGATGATTCTCAGAGGGAAGGGGATGTGGCAGGGGGGTGGTGGAGGAAAAGATTAGACAAAGATCTTATATGAATATATGCATTACCTATGGACACAGACAATAGGGTGGTGAGGGCCTGGGGTGGGGTGGGAACCAGGAGGAGAGGAGCTATGGGGGAAAAAGCGGGACATCTGTAATAATCTCAACAATAAAGATTTTAAAAAATGAAAAAAGCAACCAATGAATGTATACGTGGAAGAAGAAATTGATGTTTCTCTCTTTCTCTGAAATCAGTAAAAAAGAAATTAAAGTTGTAAACAGAAAGAAAGGGGCATTGCAATGTTTTCTGTTTTTATACAGAAAGATAGCCATTTGTTGTAAGTAGCAAACTTAATGTGAAAGGTTAATTTTATATGATACTCAGTTGAAAATGGAAGGAAAAAAAGAGAAATAAAACATCATCCTCTAGTTTGATTTGAGTATATTTTATGTATATTTTTGGATTCTATAGACAGTTTTCTTAAATAGTCTAATAGGAACAATTCCCAGTTCCGTAAATAACTTAATATTTCTCAAATAAAGTGTTGGTATACTAGTAATCACAAATTTAGTTTTTCAATCCTGTAAAGAGCGTTTTTTGTAAACACCTTTTTTATTAATCACATGGCAAAATGTGCTGTTGCTATTTCTGAAAAATGTTACAAACTCTATATCTACAGATGATGAAAAGTTCTTATAGAATTTTTAGTTAAGTGTACATGTTGGGTTATGGAATTTTTATAGTCATGTGGAAGTGTCATGAAACTAACCCTTGCAATTCAGATTACTGTAGTTTATACTTTTTCCTATATGTTTCAAGTCAGGTGTGTACCATTTGTACTGAGAACTCACAGAATGAATCATCTCAAGTCCATTGATTATAATATGCCATTTGCTTAATAAACAAATAATAGTAACTTTTTGAACATTTCTGGAAATAGATTGTATAATAATTTATGTATCGGCTTCTAGATACAGTGTATAAATAAAAGTTTCATTAAAACAGATACACATACATACACACACACACACGTGCACAAAACACACTTTTATTTTCTTAGTTTCCATGGATTAGGAATCAAGGTTAACTGGGTTCTCTGCTCAAGGGCTCACAGGCTAAAATTAAAGTGTCAGCTAGGCCATAAACTCAGCTAGGCTTAGGGCCCTCTTTCAAACTCATGTGATTGTGACAAGATTTATTTTATTGAGGTCAAAGGATTGAGGTTTCCATATCTTTCATGGTAGTCAGTTGGAGGCCACCCTCAGTTCTTAGAGGCACGTGGCCTCCTCCATCTTCAGAGTCAGCAATGGAGAACCTTCCTCTTGTCAAACTCCTCTCATACTTTGAATTACACCAGAAAGGGTCCAGTCCTTCCCACTTTTGTAAAAATTGTGATTTTTAAAAAAGCACACATAACACAAAATTCACCACCATCTTAACTATTTTCAGTAGTGTTAAGTACATTCACATTGTTGTGCAACAAATTTCCAGAATTTTTCATCTTGCAAAACTAAAACTCTATATTCATTACACAACAGATCCCCATTTCTCCATCCACCAGCCCTTGGTAACCACCATTTCACTTTCTGTTTCTATGAGTTTGACTACTCTAGATATCTCATATAAATTAAATCATACAATATTTGTCCTTTTGTAAATGAAGAGCCCAATCCCTTTTAGAGCTTGCCTGATTGGGTCAGTGCACTTAAGATAATCTCTATTTCTTTTATATTTCCTACAAAAAAAGTATAGAGGGCTTTTATTATTTGTAACATATGCACAATTATTTAAAGTTAATAAACTTTTATTTATTTAAGGAATTTCACGTGTTCTGAGTTCTTCCACTGCCTTAGTTCCTCCTGAATTTGAGTCTTAATCATGTTACTCCCTTTTTTGCTCAATTCTGATGTCATTTCAATCAGTCCTATATAACAGGAATAGAGATTATCATGATCACAACCTATATGGTAACTGAGAAAGATTAGCTAGACAAAGGACATCAAGGCCCCAGATATCTAAGATGGCTATCATCAAATCTCACTGATTACCAACAGCTATTACAAAAACCTCCTATAGCTTGTGTTAGATTTATAGTGGACAGTGATCTGGCAATGTAAATTAAGGTTAGTAAAATGTTCCCAGTAGGCTGAATGCTATGCTATCAACATAGCAGGAAAAAAAACCTATTGGGGAAATGTTTTGTGGTCATGTCCACGGCAAATGAGAAACTGCATTCTAAAAGTCTTGGTAATGACCATTGATAATTTCTATTTCTTAAAGTTAATTGATTTGAGGTTTTAATTATACCTGCAAAATCCCTTCACAACAGTGTCTAGATTAGTTTTATACTAACTGGCAGAAGGTGTGTGTTCATGTCATTGGTTGGGAGGCAGGAAACTTTGGTGCCATGTTAGAGTTGCTTATCACATATGGTGAAGTAACCCTTAAGAATGCGGGAAATTGCTAACTGGACCTGCCAGTTTTACTATGTCAAGTTCAACTTTCATATACCATACTAGCCCTTTAAATTAAAATAGCTTTGGAATCCACCCTCTACCTCCATAGTCAATGTCACTCCTCTGGTACTGGCCTGGGCAATTGCAACAGCCCTTTAACTGATTTCTAGCCCTTCCTAACTATAATTTTCCACACTTCGCCTTAGAAAACCTAAACTGCAAATCAGAATTAAGCCAATTCTATATAAGTTCTCAGTGGCTGTGCGTCATATGTCAGCTCCACCTGCTAATGCAGCCTCATCCCTGTACTGACACTCATACTGGTTTCAGTTCTCTGGAGAGATCTGGCTATTTCACCGGTCCAACCATGCCTTTTCCCAATCTTTTCTCTCTCTCTCTAGAATGGTCACCCCCTCCATCAGTCTGCTTAGAAAATTCTTATATATACTTCACTCTCCCCTTCTTAAGTAAACATACTGGCACCTAGCTCACAGTCTCCCTCTCTACCCTAATTCCTAGTGCTCATAATAGGGGATCTCATTGTCCATGGAAATGACATAACTTCTCCATTCATTGACTCTCAATTATCTTCTCCATTCCACTTCAGCCACCCATACCCAAAACACCACATCTTGAATTTCATTGTGGACCAGAATTGCTCACCTCTACCATTTATTCCTTCAGTATTCCATTTTTATGCAGTTTCTTCTCCTACTGGATCCTTCAGGTCCTCACCCACTTGATACTTTTTTTTATTTACAGTGGTACCTCGAGATACGAGTTTAATTCGTTCTGTAACCTTGAGGCGTGGAAAACTATGAGATGCTCAAGTCGCGGTAAACTGGTGGGTCGTGTGCAGCCGGCCGATCCGCGAGATTACTCCTATCTCAAATGTTGCTTGTATCTCAAAGCAAAAATAGCTCGCTCGACAGCTCGTATCTCAAAAATCTCTTATGTTAGGGCACTCGTATCTCGAGGTACCACTGTACTTCATAAAGACCTCATTAGTTCTCTGAGATCTCAATATTCTCCTAGTCTGTCACCCCCTCCTGGCCTCTTTACACTTACCTTCCTGAATTTTCTTAATCCCATGCTTGATCATCGGAACTTCTCTCTCACTGCATCCTTACTGCCCTTTTCATTCCTGTCTGCCAAATGAGCCACACGAACGTTTCACTTTGGGTCAGTACAACAAACCACCCTTCTCTCCTCCACCTTGGTGTTTATACCTGCTAGAGAAAATCCACAAAACCATAAAAATTAGTGCCACTATAAATCTGTGGTCTTGAATCTCAGCCATATCTCTTCACATTACATTCACACACATCCTTATGTCCATCCCATCTGCGTGTTCAACGTCCATCATCCACCTGTACTCTAAGTGCCATCTTTTTCTATCTCTTTCAGAACCCTGCTCTCCATCAATTATCCCTTTGCTCTCTGAATTCAATCAGTGGTGCTTTTTCCTCAGCTTTACACATGCCTGGGTGTCTCCCATTTAAAAAAAAAAAAGCAGAACTCTCTCTTGATCCTAAGCCTCCATCAGATGCCAATTTCTCTCCTTACCTTCAGCTTAAGCCTCTTCAAATAGTAGTAGTCTACATTTGCTATCTCTACTTCCTCAAATTCATTCATGCCTCAACCTACTGAAAAAAAGTTTCCATTGAAATTTCTTTTGGCAAAAGTCACCATTTACCTCCAAACCGCCAAAGCCATTATCAGTAGCCACATTTCAGTCTTGATGCTATTGACTTCTCTATGGATTTGACACTGCTGATAATTACCTCTCCCTTAAAATGTTCTTGTTTGTAGGTTTCCATCACATTGAATTAATTCAGTTTCCTGGTTATTCTGTACTTCTCTGGCCATTCCTGTTTGTTCTCACTCTTTTTAAAAAAATAGTTTATTGATTTTTAAAAAGAGAGGGAGAGATGGAAACATCAATGATGAGAATCATCTATTTTAAATATGTTTTTATTGATTTTATAGAAAGGAAAAGAGATAGAAACATCGATGAGAGAAAAACATTGTGGGCTGCCTCCTGCACATCCCTGACTGGGGATCAAGCCTGCAACCCGGACATGTGCCCTGCTGGGAATCGAACTGGGGACCTCTTGGTGCATGAGTCGTTGCTCAACAACTTAGCCGCACCAGCTGGGCTATTCTCTCTTTTTTAATCTCTTTCCCTTTTCAGCACTTAAATTTTAATATTCCCCAATGTTTTGTCAAGAACTGTGAAAATTCTGAGACGTAACCTCACTTACACAGTTATGTACTTTATATGTATGAATATGAAAAAAACACAATGCACTTGGATCAGAGACAGAAGGTTTTTCTTTGTTAATACTTACAACCAGATCAACAATTAAAGTAACACTGCTGCATCGGCCCCCCAGACCCAGACTCAGACCCAGACCCAGACCCACAGGTGACAGGATGAAAACTGATGGAAACGTTCTATGTGAGTGGTAGGTTCCAACCCACAGAAGAGGGTATAGAGCAATGGAATTTCTCTATTTATATATGGTAGAGAGACAGCCAACCTGCTCCCTTCCAAAAGGAGAAATCCGTTTGCTCTTTGGAGACAGAATGAAAAGGTTCTTGGTTCCTATACTAGCCTTTCCAATGTTAACATGTCTTTCAAATGGCCAGATAAGCTGTGTCTCCAGATTTTACAGCCCAGAGAGATGTTTCCAAGGTCTGAGCTTCATCCCCCTTTTAAGCATTAACACCTAGTGATATAGTACTGCAGTTTTCCTGGCTCCATTTGGATCTCTTGGGAAGATGTTTTATCATCACTTTGGATCAGAGCAGTTAACCAGACAACTGGCTAAAGATAGCATCTTCACTGGTACGTAAAAAGTGAAATGCATCTTGGGGAAGTGAAAGCAAACATTCTCTGTTTTTATATTGCACACATTCTTGTCTCAGTTGGCTAGGGCTTTTTACAGGCCACTGAGAAATCTAGCGAAATTTTATTTCCCACGCCAGGCTTCTCTCCTTTGTCTTCTCATCTTACTCTATATGCCCTCCCTGGACCACTCCACCCACTCTTGTTAAGTGCTACTTGTCTGCTAAAAATTTCAAACATCCCACTAACTGAATATTCTACAAATGCCTCAAACTCCATGTGTTCAAAATGGAACTCTTTATCACTGCATCCAAACTGTTGTATTGTCCATTAGTTGATAGCAGCACCGTCTGTGTCATAGTTGTGGCTGTCATTATTTGAAGAGCCTTTCTCTATATGGAAGAATTTCCACATTATGAGCTCTACCTTTCTTGGGTAAGTCAGAACTATTTGCCAGCCTCTCTTGTCAGGACACAGTCAAGGTACTTTAGGTTCTTTCAATCAGAAACACTTGCATGAGACTCAGACTCAGAACTGAGCAACAATGAGAAAACCAGCTCTATGTGAAGTTTCCATTTTTTTGCTATCAGGAATTTCCAGTGTTTTCAAGGTTCACTTCTTGCAGCAGCAGTAATAGTTTTTTCTTGTACTCTGGAAGGGAGTATTTGTATCACCTGGCCACTTCTTCGATGGTTTGGGGCAGTGGTCGGCAAACTGTGGCTTGTGAGCCACATGCAGCTCATGAGCCGTGATTTGCTGCTCTGTTGACTAATGAGTTTGCCGACCACTGTTTTGGGCATTGTTCCTGGAAGCTTTGTCTCCAACCTAGTTATCCAGCTCTCCTAAACAGTTGTAGAAGCTCCTCAATATCCTTTGAAAAAATGCCTTTTCATCTTAGTCAGCTAGAGTCAGCCTCTATTGCTATCAATTAATATATCTGACAAATACACAAATACTCTCTCACCATAGATATCTAATCAGTCCTGTTAATTTTATCTCTTATGCATTTATTTTTAAAAAATATTTTGGTTTTTTAAAAAATATTTATTTTATTTGTTTTTAGAGAGAGAGGGAAAGGGAGACAGAGGGAAACATTGATGCAAGAGTGAAACATCAATCTCCTGCATCTTGCAGGGAATCAAACCAGCAACCTTTCGGTGCACAGGATGATGCCAAATCAACTGAGCCACACAGGCCAAGACTCCTAAGCATTTATATTTTTAAAATATACTTTTATTGATTTCAGAGCATATGGAAGAGGGAGAGATAAAAACACTAATGGTGAGAGAGAATCATTGATTAGTTGCCTGCTGCACACCCCCCATTGGGGTTCAAGCTGGCAACCCAGACATGTGCCCTAATGGGGAATCAAATCATGACCTCCTGGTTCAAGGGTTTATGCTTCACTGAGAAACACTGGCAGGGCCTAAGCATTTTTTGATTCTTACCCTTCCACTTTATCCCAAATTTCTACTTTCCTGGTTCAGGCACTGATAATTTTTTCATTTGGACTACTGCAACAGCCTCCTAGTCTCCCTGCCTCCAATCTTGTCCCCTTCCAATCCTAACCTCCACACTGTTAAAAGAGGGACTTATCTATAACATAAGCCTTAGTGGGTCATTTGCTTTAAACCTCATTACTTGCCACTTCCTATTTGAAATGACCATCCTTTCCCCTCTTCACTTGGCCATTTCCTGCATACCTTCTTCAAATACCCACAGGCTGTGATGGGTGACTCTTCTCTGTAGCTCCTTATTTCCATAATACCTTGTACATACATCTATCACTGCACTAACCACAAGCATTGTGAGCTCTCTGAGAGGGCAAATGAAATCTGAATTTATATATATATATAAAATCTCCTCAATACCTACCTTAGTGCATGGCACTTAGTATGCACATAAATGTTTGACAATCCTATATAATAAAGAGACACTATGAAAATTGACCATCACTCCAACACACAAGATGGCTGGCAGGGGAGGGCAGTTGGGGTGATCAGGCCCACAAGGAGGCAGTTGGGAGGGACCCAGGCCTATAAGGGAGGGCAATTGGGGGTGATCAGGCCTACTGGGGAGGGCAGTTAGGGGTGACTGGGCTAGCAGAGGAGGGCAGTTGGGGGCAATCAGGCCTACAAGGAGGGTAGTTGGGGTTGACCAGGCCCACAGGGGAGAACAGTTAGGGGCAACCAGGCCTGCAAGGGAGGGCAGTTAGGGGCAATTGGGCCAGCAGGGGAGCAGTTAGGTGTCGATCAGGCTGGCAGGGGAGTAGATAGGAGGTGATCAGGCTGGCAGGCAGAAGAGGTTAGGGGCAATCAGGCAGGCAGGCAAGCAGTTGGGAGCCAGCAGTCCTGGATTGTGAGAGGGATGTCCAACTGCCTTGGATGGGGCCTAAAAGGGCAGTAGATCACCCATCAAGGAGTTCCAGATTGGAGAGGATGCAGGGTGGGCTGAAGGACACACATCCCCCCCATGCACAAATTTCGTGCACTGGGCCACTAGTTGACTCATAAGTGGGTTGGCTCAACTAAATTCAAACACCACTTCTATTAAAATTTCTTTAAGCCTTCCCATCCTGCCATCTTCTGGACCTCTCCTGAAGCAGTTAGTGGTTCCTTTCTCTACATACTTTGTAAATTACTCTTTTTAAAACTGAGGTAGTGCTCACTTCGGCAGCACATATAATAAAATAGGAATACAGTGAAGATTAGCATGGCCCTTGTGAAAGGATGACACACAAATTCATGAAGTGTCCTATATTTAAAATAAATAAACAAATAAGCAAATAAATAAAATTGAGGTAAAAGTCACATAACAGAATATTACCATTTTAAAATATACAATTCAGTAGCATGTAGCATATTCACAATACTGTGTAACCATCATCTCTATCAGGTTCCAAAACCTTTTCATTATCCCAATGGGAAGCCACATATACATTAAGAACTCAAATCCCTGTTCCTTTCCTCCCACAGTCCCTGGCAACCTCTAATCTCCTTTCTGTATCAACTAATTTTATTTTTGGAAATTTTTACTTATTTATTTATATATTTTTTATTTAATACATCTTTAGTGTTCAGATTATTACATTTGCTCCTCATTTCCCCCTCTATAGCTCTCCTCCACCTGGCTCCCACCTCTCTCTCTGCCCTTACCTCTCCCCCCATTGTCCTCATCCATACGTGTGTGATTTTTTCCAGTCTCTCCCTGCATCACCCTGAGAATTGTCAGCCCACTCCCTTTCTATGCCCCTGATTCCATTATATTCACCAGTTTATTCTGTTCATCAGATTTTTTATTCACTTGATTTTTAGATTCACTTGATATGTATTTGTTGTCCATAATGTTTTTAAAATATACTTTATTGATTTTTTACAGAGAGGAAGGGAGAGAGATAGAAAGTCAGAAACATCGATGAGAGAGAGACATCGATCAGCCGCCTCCTGCATGCCCCACAGTGGAGATGTGCCCGCAAGCAAGGTACATGCCCCCAACCAGATTCGAACCTGGGACCCTTCAGTCCGCAAGCCGATGCTCTATCCACTGAGCCAAACCGGTCTCGGCTGCTGTCCATAATTTTTTTATCTTTACCTTTTTCTTCTTCTTCCTCTTCTTAAAGAATACATTTCAGCATTTCATATAATACTGCTTTGGTGTTGATGAACTCCTTTAGCTTTTTCTTCTCTGTGAAGCTCTTTATCTGCCTTTCAATTCTGAATGATAGCTTTGCTGGGTAGAGTAATCTTGGTTGTAGGTTCTTGCTATTCATCACGTTGAATATTTTTTGCCACTCCTATCTGGCCTCCATAGTTTCTGTTGAGAAATCAACTGACAATCGTATGGGTGCTCACTTGTAGGTAATTAACTGTTTTTCTCTTGCTGCTTTTAATATTCCCTTTTTGTCTTTTGTTCTTATTATTTTAATTATGATATGTCTTGGTGTGGTGCTCTTTGGATTCCTTTTGTTTGGGGTTCTGTATGCTTCCTTGACCTGTAAGTCTATTTCTTGCACCAGATGTGGGAAGTTTTCAGTCATTATTTCTTCAAATAGGTTTTCAGTATCTTGCTCTCTCTCTTCTTCTGGCACCCCCATAATTCTGATGTTGGTACACTTGAAGTTGTCCCAGAGGCTTCTTACACTATCTTCACATTTTTGGATTCTTTTCTCTTCATACTTGTCCAGTTGACTGTTTTCTGGTTCTTCATATTTCAAATTTTTGACTTGATTCTTGCCTTCCTCTGGTCTGCTATTAGGTCTCTGTAAAGTATTTTTTGTTTCAGTCAGTGTATGTTTAATTTCTAGTTGGTCCCTTTCCATCTCTAGTTGGTCCTTTCCCATCTCTAGTTGGTTCTTTTTCATCTCCTCTTGCGTCTCACTAACTTTATCCAACCTTTCTAGGATATTCTTGAAAAACCTCATAACCGTGGTTTTGAACTCTATATCCAGTCGTTTGTTTTCCTCCATTTCTTTTGTTTGTGATCTCTTCCTTTGTCTCAGCATTTTCACTATGCTGGGAAAACTTCTGTGTCGGATTCAGCCTTATGACACAAGAGTTGCAAAACTGCAAAAGCCTCTCTGTTGAGCTTGGGATAGGTAGAGTCTCAGGGCTTATAGACTGCCTTGCCTTCCAGTCAGCCCCGCCCTCCACGGCCCCTGCGTCCTATGTTACTGGGTAATCACTAGAGCGGTCCTGTGTGCTCGCGCGCTCTCTCTCTCGCAGTGCCTCTAGACTACTGCCCCTCCGGCTCCACTGCACTCTGATACCATAGGAGTCTGGGTCTCCTGGGTTTTGCCCGAAACTAGGGTTTAGTGGAGTTAGAAGTGGCACTGTTGGGAGGGTTTGTCTCTCGCCCACTCGTGAAAGCCAGCAGCACAATCAGCAGTCGGTCCTCTGCACGCAGTGCCATGTGCGCCACCAGAATTCTGATCTTTTGCGACTCCCCTAAATTTTCCTGCACTTCTCCCTTTTCACAGTCCAAATTCCCCCCGTATGAGTTTCAGCTTAATCTGGGGTTTAGTGTCGTAGGATAAGGGGTTCAATGCCATTGAGTGTCTCCATCTCCCTCCCGCCAGAGAAAGCCAACCAGGTTCTCCAGAACCCACTCTCTGCATGCGTGTGTCTCTGTACCTCAGCTTTTTGCAGCTCCTCTGGGTCTCTGTGAGCCCCTCTCTTTCCTTCTAGTTGTAGAATTGCCACTCAGCCAGCTTTCCTGTGGTTCTGGATGATGTCCGTTCTGTCTTTTAATTGTAGTTTTGAAATTGTTCGAGGCAGCAGTGTAGGTATTTACCTATGCCGCCATCTTGGATTCTCTCTCGGCAAACTCGAGGATCCAGATATTGACCCAAACTACTATGCTCAATTAATATGTGACAAAGGAGTCATGAATATACAATGGAGGCAAGACAATCTCTTCAATAAATGATGTTGGGAATATTGGACATATATATGCAAAAAAATTATACGAAACCACGAACTTACATCATACACAAAAATAAACTCAAAATGGGTACAGGACTTAAATATAAGATGGGAAAATATTAAAATACTAGAAGAATCCACAGGCAGCAAAGTCTCAGACATATGCCAAAGGAACTTCTTCACTGATACTGCTCTTAGGGCAATGCAAGCTAAAGAGAAAGTAAACAAAAGGGACTACATCAAAATAAAAAGCTTTTGCACAGCAAAAGGAACCATCAACAAAACAACAAGAAAGCCCACTGTATGGGATAACATATTTGCAAATGTTAGCACTAATAAAGGTTTAATCTCCAACATCTACAGGCAACTGATACAACTTAATAAAAGGAAGATAAATGATCCAATAAAATAATGGGCAATGGACCTAAATAGATTCTTTTCAAAAAAAGACAGAAGGCAGGCTAAGAGACACATGAATACATGCTCTTAAGTCACTAATTATCTGAGAGATGCAAATCAAAATGAAAGTCACAATGGCTATCAACAACAAATCAACAAATGACAAGTGCTAGTGAGGATGTAGAGAAAAAGGAACCCTCATGCACTGCTGGTGGGAATGCAGACTGGTGCAGGCACTGTGGAGAACAGTATGGAGTTGCCTCAAAAAACTAAAAATGGAACTCCCATTTGACCGAGTAATTGCACTCCTAAGAATATATCTGAAGAAAGTAAAAACACCAATCAGAAATGATATATGTATCCCCATGTTTATAGCAGCACAATTTACAATAGCTAATATTTGGAAGCAGCCTTGGTGCCTGTCAGCTGATGACTGGATCAGAAAACTATAGTACATCTATACAATGGAATACCATGCTGCCATAAAAAAGAAGGAATTCTTACCATTTGCAGCAACCTGGATGGAACTGGAGAGCATTTTGCTAAGTGAAAAAAGCTAGTCAATGAAAGAAAAATATCACATGATCTCTCTCATTTATGGATAATAAAGAATATTATAAACTGATTAACAAAAATATAGATACAGAGGCAGTAAAGCATCAGCAGACTGTCAAATTACAGTGGGAAGGTTAGGAATAGGTGGGATAGATAAGAGATCAACCGAAGGACTTGAATGCATGCATATAAGCATAACTACTGAATGCAAGACACTGGGGGGAGAAGTCATATACGGGAATGGGGTGGGGGCCAATGGAAAAATATGTACACATGTAATACATTAATTTTTTTAAAAAGTCCCCGAGAGGAGAAACCAAGATGACAGCTTAGGTAAACACCTAAATTGTTACTTCCCATAATAATTTTAAAATTATAATTAAAAGACAAAACAGACATCATCCAGAACCACAGGAAAGCTGGCTGAATGGAAGTTCTACAACTAGAAGGAAAGAGAAAAGTACATTAGACTCAGAGGAGCTGCAGAAGATCAAGTTATAGAGGCGTGCATGTGGAGAGAGCTGGCAACTGAGTACTCAGTTGCCTTTCTCAACTGGGAGGGAGACAAAAACCCCTAACTGCTCTGAAATTCAGTTCCTCACGAGACTCTGGGAACCCAGACTCATTTAGGGAGAAACTGGACTGTCTGGCAGTGGGCAAAACTCGAAGGCAGCTTTCTCTCAGATATTCTTGCAGCAATTACTCTGGGACACTGAGACCCAGGGGGTCTCTTAGGGCAGGGCTGACGGGAAGCTAAGCACAGAGGCTTTTGCAAATCTTGTCTTATAAGGGTGTCTCCAGCACAGAAGTTCTTCCAGAATAGACACAGCTGATCCCCACAGTCAGTTGGCCTGGAGGTCAATTCCTCCCAGTGATACCAAAAACAATCAAGGCTTAACTACAACAAGACTGTGCACATAGCCCACAAAGGGGTGCACCAAAATTGTCCACCTCAGGAAACTAGGGAGGCTGAGCCACTAGGCCCTATAGGACACCTAGCACACAAACCCACTCTATCAACACAGGGAAGCAGTCAAGATGCAGAGACATAGAAACAGGTCACAAATGAAAGAAATGAAGGAAAGCAAATGACTGGATATAGAGTTCAAAACCATGGTTATAAGGTTTTTCAAGAATTTTCTAGAAAAGGCTGTTAAATTTAGTGAAACCCTCCCTCAAGAATATGAAAATGGACCAACTAGAAATTAAGTATACACTGACTGAAATAAAAAATAATATACAGAGATCCAACAGCAAACTAGAGGATCGCAAGAATCAAGTCAAAGATCTAAAATACAAAGAAGCAAAAAACACCCAACCAGAAAAGAAAAAAGAAAAAATAATTCAAAAATATAGAGATATTGTAAGGAGCCTCTGGGACAACTTCAAGCACACCAACATCTGAATTATGTGGGTGTCAGAAGAAGAGAGATAGCAAGATACTGAAAACCTATTTGAGAAAATAATGACAGAAAACTTCCCCCACCTGGTGAAAGAAATAGACTTACAAGTCCAGGAAGCACACAGAACCCCAAACAAAAGGAATCTAAAGAGGACCCCACCAAGACACATCATAATTAAAATGCTAAGACAAAAGACAAAGAGAGAATATTAAAAGCAGCAAGAGAAAAACAGTTAGTTACCTACAAGGTAGCACCCATACAGAAACTATGCAGGCCAGATGGGAGTGGTAAGAAATATTGAAAGTGACGAGTAGCAAGAACCTACAACCAAGATTACTCTACCCAGCAAAGCTACCATTCAGAATTGAAGGGCAGATAAAGAGTTTTACAGATAAGAAAAAGCTAGAGGAGTTCATCATTGCCAAACAAGTATTATATGAAATGCTGATAGGTATTCTTTAAGAAGAGGAAGAAGAAGAAAAAGGTAAAGATAAAAATTATAAACAACAAATATATATCTATCAACAAGTGAATCTAAAAATCAAATGAATTAAAATATGATGAAAAGAATAAACTGGTGAATATAATAGAATCAGGAGCATAGAAAGAGAGTAGCCTGACAATTTTCAGGGGAAAGTGGTGAGGCTGGTGCGGGAAGAGACTGGATAAAAATCGTACACCTATGGATGAGGACAGTGGCATGGGATAAGGACAGAGGGTGGGGTGGGAACCGGGTGGAGGGGAGCTTTGGGGGGAAAAAAGAGGAACAATTGTAATAATTTGAACAAAAAAGATTTATTTTTTTTAAAAGACCCAGAATAGTTGCAGCAATCCTGAGAAAGAAGAACCAAGTACTTGGAGTCAAAATACCAGATTTCAAACTGTCTTACAAAGCCACTGTTCTCAAAACATCCTGGTACTGGCACAAGAACAGACACATAGACCAATGGAATAGAATGGAGAATCGAGATATCCACCCAAACCACTATGCTCAATTAATATTTGTCAAAGGAGGCATGAACATGCAATGGAGTCAAGACAGTTTCTTCAATTATTGGTGTTGGTAAAATTGGACAGGTATATGCAAAAAAATGAAACTAGACCACCACCTTATACCATATACAAAATAAACTCAAAATGGATAAAGGACTTAACCATAAGATGGGAAACCATAAAAATACTAGAAAAATCCACAGGCAGCACAATCTCAGACATATGCTGAAAGAACTTCTTCACTGATACTGCTCCAAGGGTAATGGAGAGACCATCAACAAAACAACAAGAAAGTCCACTACATGGGAGAACATATTTGCCAATGTTATAATCAATAAGGTTTTAATCTTCAACATTTACATGGAACTCATACAACTTAACAAAAAGAAGATAAACAATCCAATCAAAAAATGGGCAAGGGACCTAAAAAGAAACTGTTCGAAAGAAGAGAGGGAAGTCCAAGAAATATATGAAAACATGCTGAAAGTCACTAATTATCTGAGAGATACAAATCAAAATGACAATGTGGTACCATTTCACACTTGTCAGAATGGCTATCATCAACAAATCAATAAAGGACAAGTGTTAGCGAGGATGCAGAGAAAAAAGAACCTTCGTACACTGCTGGTGGGAATGCAGATTGGTGCAGCCACTGTGGAGAACACTATGAGTTTCCTCAAAAAACTAAAAATGGAAGTCCCATTTGACCTATTGATCCCACTTCTAGGAATATATCCTAAGAAGCTAGAAACATTAATCAGAAAGGATATATGCACCCCTATGCTCATAGCAGTACAATTTACCATAGCTAAGATTTGGAAATAGCCTAAGTGCCCATCAGCAGATGAGTGGATTAAAAAAACTGTGGTACATCTATACAATGGAATACTATGCTCTGCTAAAAAGGAAGGAATTCCTTCCATTTGCAACTACATAGATGGAAATGGAGAGCATTATGTTAAGTGAAATAAGTCAGTCAGAGAAAGTTAAATATCACATGATCTCACTCATCTATGGGAAATAAAGAACAACATAAACTGTTGAACAAAAACAGATCCAGAAACAGGGAAGCATGGATCAGACTGTCAAACCTCAGAGGGAAGGTAGGGGAGGGTGGGGGTAAAGGAAAGAGGTCAACCAAAAAACTTGTATGCATGCATATAAGCCTAACCAGTGGGTGGACACAGACAACAGGGGGGTGAGGGCATGAGTGGGTTGGGGGTTTGGGAAGGTAATGGGGGGAGGGGGACAAATATGTAATACCTTAATCAGTAAAGAAATCAGCCGAAACTGGTTTGGCTCAGTGGACAGAGCGTCAGCCTGTGGACTGAAAGGTCCCTGTTTCGACTCTGGTCAGGCACCTATATTGGTTGCGGGCATATCCCCAGTAGGAGGCGTGCAGGAGGCAGATGATCGATGTTTCTGTCTCATCAATGTTTCTTACTCTCTATCCCTTTCCCTTCCTCTCTGTAAAAAATCAATTATATATATATATATATATGAAATTAAAAATAATCTTCCAGCAAAGAAAACTAAAACTTATCCTCCTCAGACTATTCCCAAAAATTCAAGAGAAAGGAGCACATCCAAGCTCTTTCTGTGAAGCCAACATTACCCTAATTCCAAAACCAGATAAAGACAGCACAAAAAAAGAGAATTAGAGGCCTATATCCTTGATGAACATAGATGCTAAAATCCTCAACAAAATTCTAGCAAATTGGATTCAGCATTACATTAGATCATACACTATGACCAAGTGGGATTTATTCTGGGGATACAAGGATGGTACGATATCCGCAAATCAATAAATGTGATACATCACACAAACTGAGACAAAAATCACATAATCTTATCAATTGATGCTGAAAAAGCATTTGACAAAACCTAACATCCTTTCTTGATGAAAACTCTCAGCAAAGTGGGAATAGAGGGATAGACTGCAAGATAAACTAAACTCCTTTCCCCTAAAAATGGGAACAAGACAGGGATGCCCACTTTCACCATTCCTGTTCAATATAGTACTGGAAGTGCTAGCCATAGTGATTCAGACAAGATGAAGAAATTAAAGACATCCAAATTGAAAAATAAGTAAAATTGTCCTTGTTTGCAGATGGCATGATAGTATATATAGAAAAGCCCAAGGACTACATCAAAAAACTATTGGACCTATTAAATGCATTTGGCAATGTAGCAGGATACAAAATTAACACCCAGAAATCTATGGCATTTTTATACATTAATAGTTAACTCACAGAATGAGAAGCGAAAAAAAAAATCCTATTTACCACTGCACCACAAAAATTAAGGTACCTAGCAATAAACTTAACTAAGTACGTAAAAGACCTATACTCAGAAAACTACAAGACATAGAAAAAAGAGATAGAGGAAAACATAAACAAATGGAAGAACATACAATGTTTATGGATTGGCAGAATCAACATAATTAAAATGTCCATTCTAGCCGAAACCAGTTTGGCTCAGTGGATAGAGCATCGACCTGCAGACTGAAGGGTCCCAGGTTCGATTTCGGTCAGGGGCACCTACCTTGGTTGCGGCCACATCCCCAGTAGGGGGTGTGCAGGAGGCAGCGGATCGATGTTTCTAACTCTCTATCCCTCTCCCTCTCTGTAAAAAATCAATATATTAAAAAAAATAAAATGTCCATTCTACTCAAAGCAACCTACATATTCAATTCAATACCTATTAAAACACCAATGGCATATTTCAAAGATTTAGAACAAACTCTTCAAAAACTCATCTGGAAAAAAAAAGACCCCAAATAGCCACAGCAATCCTAAGAAAGAAGGACAAAATTGGAGGGATCACAATGCCAGATATCAAGCTATATTACCAAGCCACAGTTCTCAAAATTGCACGGCACTGGCATAGGAGCAGACATGTAGACCAATAGAACAGAACAGAGAACCCAGAAATTGACCCAAGCCATTATGCTCAATTAATATTTGACAAGGAGGCAAGAGCATACAATGGAGTCAAGACAGTCTCTTCAAAAAATGGTGCTGGGAAATTTGGTGAGATACATGCAAAAAAAATGAAACTAGATCACCAACTTACACCATACACAAAAACAAACTCAAAATGGCTAACGGACTTAAATCTAAGATGGGTAACCATAAAAATCCTACAAGACTCCATAGACAGCAAAATAGCAGACATCTGTCGTAGCAATATCTTTACAGACACATCTCCTAGGGCAATGGAGACTAAGGTGAAAATAAACAAATGGGACTACATCAAAATGAAAAGCTTCTGCACAGCAAAAAGAAACCATCAACAAAACAAGAAAGCATGGGAGAACATATTTGCTCATAATATTTCTGATAAGGGTTTAATCTCCAACATTTACAGAGAACTTATACAATTTATCAAAAGGAAGAAAAACGATCCAATCAAAAAATGGGAAAAGGATCTAAATAGACACTTTTAGAAAGAGGATATACAGAAAGCCTAGAGACATAGGAAAACATGCTCAAAATCACTAATCATCCAAGAGATGCAAATGACAAAACGAGATATCATTAACAAATCAACAAATGCACTGCTGGTCGGAATGCAGACTGGTGCAGCCACTGTGGAAGACAGTGGAGTTTTCTAAAAATGTTAAAAATAGTACTCCCATTTGAACCAGTAATTCCACTTTCAGGAATATATCCCAAGAATTCAGAAACACGAATCAGAAAGGATATATGCACCCTTATGTTCATAGCAGCAAAATTTACCATAGCTAAGATTTGGAAACCCCCTAAGTGCCCATCAGCAGATGAGTGGATTAAAAAACTGTGGTATATCTGCACAATGGAACACTATGCCGCTATAAAAAAGAAGGAACTTTTACCATTTGCAACAGCATGGATGGAACTGGATAGCATTATGCTAAGTGAAATAAGCAAGTCGGAGAAAGATAAAGATCATATGATCTCACTTATATGTGGAATATAATGATCAACATAATTTGATGAACAAGAATAGATCCAGAGACAAATGGTAGAAAAGAGGGTGTTAGAGAGTAACGAAAGGATTTGCATGAATGCATATTAACATATCCAGTGGACACAGGCACTGAGGCAGTGGAGCTTGCTTGGGGCGGGAATGACTGAGGGTGGTCAATTGGGAAAAAAGAAGTCATATGTAAAACTTTAGACAAGTAAAAAGAAAAATAAATCCTATCCAATTAAGAGGGAATATGCTGACTCTCACGCCATTGCAAAGATGGTGGTACTCACAGCCAATAAGGAGGGAATATGATAATTTCTGCCCCTTCCTTGAAGAAGAGAATATGCTAATTGACTGACCCACCCTCAAAGATGGTGGCCCCCACAGCCAATAAGGAGGGATTATGCTAATTGACTGTCATGCCCTCAAAGATGGTGGCACCCACAGCCACAAGATGGTGGTGCCCATTCCCCTCAGCCCCACTGGGGCAGCTGCATGTGGCAAGGCTGGGTCCAGCCCCATGCAGGCCTGGCCACTCTGAGCGCCTGCTTACAGAGTCCTCTCATTCCACTAGCCACCCTGGGGCAGCCTGAGTTTCAGGCAAGCATCAGATGGTGGCTACTCAGCCGCCCACGGCTGCCCATGACTCAGGTAACCAGCGCCAGCCGAGGCTTGTGCTGCTGGCAGTGGCAGCAGCAGAGGTGTGATGGGGTGTCGCCTTCCCCTGATCACCAGGTCGCCTCCCACCTCTGAGGACTCCTAGACTGTGAGAGGAGGCAGGCCGGGTTGAGGGACCCCCTCTCCAGTGCATTAACTTTCATGCACTGGGCCTCTAGTAAATAAATAAAATACCTAGGAATAAATTTAACCAAGAATGAAGAAGACCTGTACTCAAAAATTAGAAGACACTGAAGAAATATATTGAAGAAGATACAAAAAAGCATATATTAAGTTCATGAACAGGAAGAATTAATATAATTAAAATGTCCATACTACTCAAACCAATCTAGATTCAACACAATTCCTATCAGTAGCATATTCATAGAACAGGAATAAATATTCCAAAAATCTATATGGAACCACAAAAGACTTCTGGAGCCATAGCAATCTTAAAAAGGAAGACTAAAATTGGAGGAATCACACTATCTGATATCAAACTATGCTATAAGGCTGCAGTAATCAAAACAGCATTGTACTGGCAATAAAAACAGACACATAGACTAATGGAACAGAAGAGAAAGCCCAGACATAAGCTCAAACCTTTATGGTCAATAATTATTTGATGAAGGAGGCAAGAACATACAATGGCCTAAAGACTGTCTATTCAATAAATGATGTTGGAAAAATTGGACAGACACTTGCAAAGAAATGAAACTAGACCACCTGCTTACACCATAGACAACTCAAAATGAATTAAATACTTAAATGTTAAACTCGAAACCCTGAAAATTATGGAAGAAAAGAGGCAGTAAAATCTCCATCATTTCTTGTAGCAATATTTTTTCTAATATATCTCCTTGGGTAAGGGCAACAGAGAAAAAATAAACAAATGTGATTACATTAAACTAAAAAGTTTTGCACAGCAAAGAAAACCATCAACAAATGAAAAGACAACCCACTGAATGGGAGAACGTATTTGCCAATGATACATCTGATAAGGGGTAATATCCACTATTTATAAAGAAATTATAAAACTCAATACCAAAAATCAAACAATCCAATTAAAAATGGGCAAGGATCCTGAATAGATACTTCTTCAAAGAGGACATACAGATGGCCAAAAAACATGTGAAAAGATGTTAAATGTCAGTAATCAGCAGAAAAATGCAAATTAAAACCACAATGAGGTATCACCCCACACCTGTCAGAATGGCTATCATCAATTAATCAACAAATAAGTGCTGGTGAGGATGTGGAGAAAAGGAAACCTACTGTGCACTGTTGGTGGGAAAGCAGATTGGTGTAACCACTGTGGAAAGCAATACGGAGTTAACTAGAAAAATTTAAAAGTTGAACTGCCTTGTGAATATATACAAAGAAATGTGCAACACCAATTCAAAGAAATATATGAACCCCTATGTTCATTACAGCATTATTTACAATAGCCAATATTAAGAAGCAGCCTAAATGTCCCATCAGTAGATGAGTGGATAAAAAAGCTGTGGTACAGCCCTGGCCAGGTAGTTAGTTAGGACATTATCCCAATGTGCTAAGGTTGCAGGTTTGATCACCGGTCAGGGAACATACGATAATTAATTAATTAATGCATAAATGAGTGGAACCATAAATTGATGTTTCTTTCTGTGGCTCAATTGTTTAGAGCATCATTCCATACACCGAAAGGTTACCAGCTTGATTCCCAGTCGGGGCATATGCCTAGGTCCTCGATTGGGGCAAATAGTCCAAAAATCTATATGGAACCACAAAAGACCCCAAAGAGCCATAGCAATCTTGGGGCATGTCTGCGAGGCAACCAGTCAATGTTTCTCTCTATCTCTCTCTCTACCTATCAAATCAATAAACATACCTATTCTTGGGTAAGGACTGGGGAAAAAAAAGAAGGAAATCATATCCTTTGCAACAGTATGAATGGACCTGGAGAGTATTATGCTAAGTGAAATAAGCCAGTCAAAGAAGGACAAGTACTAAATGTTTTTAATTATATGTGGAATGTAATTAACAAAATAAACCAGCAAAGTGGAGAAAGACTCATGGATACGAAGAACAAACTGACAGCTGTCGGGGATGGGGTGGGAGAGTGGGCACTGGGTGAAAAAGGTGAAGTGATTAAGAAAAAAACAAACAAACAAAAACCAAATAGCTCATAGCCCTGGTCAGCGTGGCTAGTTGGTTGAAGTATCATCCTGTGCCTGGAAGGGTTCGGTTGTGAGTTCGGTTCCCTGTTTGGGGTATGTACAGGAGGCAACCAATTAATATTTCTTGCATCAGTGTTGCTTTCTCTTCTCTTCTCTCTTCTCTCTTCTCTCTTCTCTCTTCTCTCTCTCTCTCTCTCTCTCTCTCTCTCTCTCTCCCCGTCTCCCTTCCTCTCTATCTAAAATAAATAAAAACATACCCTTGGGTGAGGATTAAAAAAAAAACAAAACACCTCATAGCCAGAGGGGGATGGGAAAGGTAGGAGAGGGTAAAAGTGGGATAAATGGTGATGGAAGGAGACTTGACTTGGGGTAGTGAAACACAATACAATATACAGATGATATATTATAGAATTGTACATCTGAAACCTATATAATTTTATTAACCCTTGTCACTCCAATAAATTCAATTTTAAAAAAGAGATTTCACCTCACACCTGTCAGAATGGCTATCATCAATAAATCCACACACAATAAGTGTTGGCGAGGTTGTGGAGAACAGGCAACCCTCGTGCACTGTTGGTGGGAATATACACTAGTGCAGCCACTGTGGAACACAGTATGGAGGATCCTCAAAAAATTAAGAATGGAACTGTCTTATACCCCAATGATGATTCCACTTCTGGGCATATATCTAAAGAAACCCAAAACACTAATTTGAAAGAATAGCGATACCCCTATGTTCATTACACCATTATTTACAATATCCAAGATATGGAAGCAGCCTGGGTGTTCATCAATAGATGAGTGAATAAAATGTTGTAGTACATACATACAATGGAATATTATGCAGCCACAACAAGAATGAAATTTTACCATGATGAATTTAGAGCGTGTTAATTAGGCTAAATGAAATCTAAAAGATGAAAATAACTAACAAAATTGCAACAGACTCACAGACAGAAAACAGATTGATGATTGCCACAGGGAAGATGGTTGGGGGACCAGGTGAAAAAAGTGAAAGGATTAAGAAGTATAAACTGATAGTTACAAAATAATTATGGGGATCTAAAGAAAAGTATAAGGTCGAGAGTCAATAGGGGGGTACACTTTGTAAAGTATGATTATCTAACCTGAAAATAATACAAAATAATACTGAATGTAAACTGTAATTGAAAAATAGTTATTGTAGAAAAAGAGAGATTTTATTGTAAGAAATAGGCTTACATAGTTGTGGGGACTGGCTAACCAAGTCCAAAATTCATAGCGCAGTCTCTCAAAAAAGGCAGGCCAGAACTCTTAAACACAGACCAAAGCTACTTACTGTTCACAGCAGGAATTTCTTCTTCATCAGGGAAGCCTCAGCTCTGCTCTTAAGGCCTTCCAACTGATTGGATCAGGCCCACCCAGATTATCTAGAATCATCTCCCTTACTTAAAGTCAACTGGTTATGGACTTTAATCACATTGACAAAATACCTACCTGCACATGAAAATTAGTTTGATTCAATAACTGAGGACAGTGAAGTTTCAAAAGAGTTTTATTGTAAATAAATATCTAACAATAAAAAAATAACTATAGCCTAGCCAAACTGGCATGTCAAAATAACATCACAAAGGAGGAGGAGGAAGAGGGGATAGGAAAAGAAAAAAAGAGAAGGGAAAGGAAAATAAGGAGGAGGAGGGGGAGAAAGAGGTGTAGTAAAAAGGGGTTTGGGAAAAAGGAGAGGGAAGATGCTAGAAAGTTAGCAGAGGGTTTCCATAATCAAGGTTATGATAAGTAGAAGAATGTGAAAAGAATAACAAGTTGAACCAGACACATTACACCACAGATATGAAGCATAAGCATTCTCCATGAAGGTATTATACAGAACCACTAGACAAAATGTTTTTATCACATACTCCGCAGAAGAGGAAGGATTCTGTAAGTAAAACAAAAGAAGTGGAAACAGTTGCCCTTGGCAGCAGTAGCAGAAGTGGATGTGGAAGTGGATGACTTGCTGCCATGGTGTTCAATAATCACTGGATAGAGCCTCCTCATGGCCAATCAAAAGTCATAGTGCCACTATGCTGTACACCTGAAACTAATACAAAATAATATTGAATGTAAACTGTAAATGAAAAATTTTTTTTAATTTTAAAAAGTCATTGTGCTACAGTCTTTGATCTAGAATTCCACTTCAAGGGATGTATTCTATAATTAATTTCTTTATAATCTATATAATATTCTATATATAGCCTATAAATACATGTTTGAAATGACACATGTACAAAAAGTATTCACTGAAACAACTGTTTGCAAGAGCTAAAAATTGGAAGTAACCTAAAAGTCTACCAGTAAGAAATTGATTAAATAAACCATGGTATAGCTAGCAGTGTAATACTATGCAGTCACAAAAATGATGAGCAACTCTATATGGACTTACTTGGGAAGAGCTCCAGAGCATGCTGTTAAGTGAAAAAAGCAAGGTGCTACCCTGACCGACCAGTGTGGCTCAGTTGGTTGAGTATTGAGTGTCAACCCAAGTACCAAAGGGTCACCGGTTCAATTCCATGTCTAAGTTGATACCTGGTGGGGGCCATGTGGGAGGCAACCAATAGATGTTTCTCTCTCTTGCTCCATCTTCCTTCCTCTCTAAAAATCAATGAAAAAAAAAAAGCAAGGTGCAAAACAGTGGGCATATAGTGCTACAATTTGTGGTGTTTTTTTTTCAAGGAATATATAATTGAATATTTCTGGAAGAATATTACAAACTGATAATTGTGGTTGCCTTAGGGAGAGGAAGTGAATTGAGGGATAGAAAAGGGAGGAAAACTTACTCTTTATCACATACCTTTCTGCATATTTTATTTTTTGTACTATACATTATACATACAAAAATTAAATACTCTATGTAATGTTAAAAGGGGATGAGATTGCTATAAATACTGTGAATCTGCAGGATGTTATAGAATCAACCAAACTTTCTGACCTCTATCTGCTCCAAGTGCCTCATACACAATTGAATAGCACTTCTACAAGTAAATTGCAAAGCACTTCTATAGAATGATGCCTGGACAAAAGCTGAAAACTAGGGAGCATAAAAGGGAATTTCCATTTTCTCCTCCAATTGAAAGCAGGGGTTCTGGGAGAGCAGGGAGGACATGAGCAGTAGTGAATACAGAGCTATTTGATAGTGTCAGAGAAAACAATTTAGCCTCCTAAGATATTAGAATGAGAAGATTTTTCTGTTATAGAGAGAGCACAATTCATAAGGGCTAGAGAGATTATTTACTTAAAGACATCCTAATCTGATTATATGGATTTTATACAGAAAACAAAGAGTTAGAAATATGTTCAAGTGAAACTAAAATTGATTGTAATAGAGCACATTAAGAATGGCATTAAAACCCTAGCTAGTTTTGCTCAATGGATAGAGCGTTGGTCTGTGGACAGAAAGGAACCAGGTTTGATTCCCGCCAAGGGCACATGCCTGGGTTGCAGGCTTGATCCTCAGTGGGGGGTGTGCAAGAGGCAGCTGATAGGTAATTCTCTCTCATCATTATGTTTCTATCTTTCTCTCCCTCTTCCTTCCTCTCTAAGATCAATAAAATATATTTTAAAAAAAGATACAAGAAGCAACCAATAAAATGTATAAATAAGTAGAACAACAAATTGATGTTTCGCTCTCAAAAAAAAAAAATCATCAATTAAGCCCTGGCCTATGTTGCTCAGTGGTTGGAGTGTTGACCAGCACACCAGTCAAGGGCATGTACCTGGGTTGTGGGTTTGATCCCCGGTCCTGGGTAAAGCGCATGCGGGAGGCAACCAATTTATGCATCTCTTTCACATCAAAGTTTTTTCCCTCCTTCTCTCTGCCTCTCTCACACCCTTTAACTCTAAAAAATCAATGGAAAAAATATCCTCAGGTGAGGATTAACAAAAAAATTTTTAATCAATTAAAATTAAATAAACAAATAGAATAGCATTAAAGCAAGAGTGACAATACAGTAGTCCCCATTATCTGAGGGGGTATGTTCCAAGACCCGCAGAGGATGCCTGAAACCGTAGATAGTACTGAACTCTATATAAAGGGTGAGGCAAAAGTAGGTTGATAATTTATTCTTGTATTATTATTTATTAATTACTGTATTATTTTCCATACAAACAACTATAAACCACTTTTGCCCCACCCTGTATACTATGTTTTTTCCTATACATACATGCTTATGATAAAGTTAAATTTATAAATTAGGTAAAGCAAGAGATTAACAGTAACTAATAAGAAAATAGAACAGATATAACAATATACTGTAATAAAAGTTTTGTAAATGTGGCCTCTCTCTCCCTTTGAGCATCGATCTTATAATGGAGAGGGCTACTACATGTTAATAGGCTGAGAGCATATACAGCACATGGCTGGACAAAGGGATAATTCATGTCCTGGGTGGGACAGAGTGAGATGGCTTGAGATTTCATCACCCTACTCAGAACAGTGCACAATTTAAAAATTATGAATTGCTTATTTCTGGAATTTTCCATTTAATATTTTCAAACCATGGTTGATTGCAGGTAACTGAAACCACAAAAAGTGAAGCTATGGATAAGGGAATACTACTATAAAGGAGGTATTGCCACCTTCACAAGATTGGAAAATAAGTGAAAACTAATATTAGAGTCCAAGATGCTCTCTTTCCTCCACAAACACTCTCAACTTGTTTTTCTCACTGTTTGCTTTTCTCAGAGCCCTTTCCACTACACTTTCTGGAGCTCCTGCTCCATGGAAAACAAACTATCCTACACCCTGGTTTTCTCCATTGAATTTTACCTTCCATCCCTTGCTTTAACTGTACTGGGGTTCTCTCCTGAAGCTCCTGCTTTCCTGCATCTCCTCTAAAAGGAGATTGCTTCTTTTCTCACACTGACTACCACAAAGACAGCAGTGGGGTTAGACAGATGAGGAAAGCTTTCTCCTCACTCCTTGTTGCCAAGTCCATCCCTCATGGGTAAATAATTTTTGTTCCTTTGAGGCTCATGGTACCTGGTTTTGTAACAGCCTACACAACTTTAAAACTATCACCCCAACCTCCTTATTCAGGAAGAATTTTTTAATCTAACTTTCAGTTTTCCTTTCTGCCCTGTGTCCTGTCATCAGCTGACTCCAGAATTAATCTAGGTCAGTGGTCGGCAAACTCATTAGTTAACAGAGCAGCAAACCGCGGCTCACGAGCCACGGTTTGCCAACCACTGATCTAGGTGACCATCTGACTCCTGGCTTCCTAATTTCTTAACCTTTTCAATTGCCATCAAGAAAATACCCAAATTCCTTAGTATGACAGACAGCATCCTTCAAATATTTATTTCCTGACATGGCTTCTTAGGTACTGTATATTCCAGCTATAGTAAATACTTCACAGTTCTCCAAAACCATTAATTTATTTCTCCAAACCCTTTATCATTCTCATGCCCCTAAAATGAGTTTCCACCCCCACTTAATTTGTGTGTTGAGCAGAAATATGAATGATGCATTTTACAATCTAGCTATCCATTTCCTACTCTGCCTTTACTCCAGGAACTTTGTTTTCCATTTCATTTCAGCCTCCACGCTCAGAGCCATATCGTGAACTTCTTCATTGCCCAGAAAAATATGACATCTAAAATTTTAAACCCCCATCTCACAAAAAGCCAGAGAAGACTTCCAATTATGGCCAAGATTGACTAATTTATCCTCCTACCTGAAACAACAACAAATGGGCAAAGTATATGAAACAATAGTTTTCAGGCATTCCACATGAGGCAGCACATAATAATGGTCACAGAAAGAGGAGAAACAAACAAGATGAGCCATATGACTGTCCTAGCATACTATCTGGAGATAAATTCTAAGCCACAGGACAGATAAGTGAAACCCAAGTGGAGCCCAACAGTCTCTCTAAGTTGAGAAGACATAGTTGGCAGTCCAGCGAGGGCAAGGTAGCTAAAGTTCACAGGACAGACTACTGGAGAGCAGAGAGATGTACAAAGAGAAAGTTCTGGAGATTTGCAGAGGATGCCCCATTGAGTATTGAGTAGCAAATGAAAGTAAAGAAATTACCTAAAGTTGGACAAAGAACCACCTGAAAGTATTAGAAAAATACTCAAAGCTCACACAGGGACTAGATGGCTTGTGTTCCCACCAGTCCAAGTGAGAAAACTTACATAATTCACAAGACACTAGGTGAAACACTAGGGCTTTGCCTCAGTAGTGGACAAAGTTAGCCTGAGACTAAAAGGCTGCTTTGATTCTGGCTTTTTTTAAGAAGCGTAAAAGCTAGCCTCAGAAAGATAAAATTGGCCTGACTGGCATGGTTCAGTGGTTGAGTGTGGATCTAGGAGGTCATGGTTCGATTCCCGGTCAGGGCATATTCCTAGGTTGTGGGCTCGATCTCCAGTGAGGGACGTGCAGGAGGTAGCCGATCAATGATTCTCTCTCATCATTGATGTTTCTATCTTTTTATCCCTCTCTCTTCCTCTCTAAAATCAATAAAAATATATTTCAAACAAACAAACAAAAACTAGGTATGCCTGTTCAGACTTACTACAGGTGAAAATCTATCCAAAGTGATGGTACACTTCTGTAGCAAGATTTTTATGGCACAACCTTCTCAACAACACTGGTGTTATCAGACTTTGTAGTATTTGTCAATCTGATAAGTATAAATGATCTCATTGTGGCTGGACTTTGCATTTCCCTGATTACTGATGAGATCGCTCATCTTTTCATTGTTCTTTGGTCATTCCCGTTTCCTCTTATGTGAACTGCGTATATATGTCTTTTGGTCAACTTCCTATTGGGTGGCTTGTCTTTTTCTTATTGATGTACAATAGTTTAATATATATGTATATGTATGTGTGTATATACATACATATATATATATATATATATATATACACACACACACATACATATATATATGATAGTTATCCTTTATCAGTTATATGAATTGCAAATATCTTTTGCCAGACCATGCAGCCTGTTTTTTTTTAATATATATTTATTGATCAATGATGTCTTTTAGCAGAAGTTGATTTTTTAACACCATCAAATATATCAAACTTTCTTTTATGGTTTGTGCTTTTAAGGTTTTGTCTAAGAAATCCTTCCCTAAACTGGGGTTACAGAAATATTCTCTCATATTTTTGTCTAAAAAGTAAAAAAAAAAAATTTGCCCTAGCCAATTTGGCTCAGTGAATAAAGCATCGGGCTACAGACCAAAGGGTCCAGAGTTCCATTCAAGTCAAGGGCACATACCTTGGTTGCAGGCTCCTCCCTGGACCGGGCCTGGTTAGAGCTTGTGCAGGAGGCAACCAATTGATGTATATTTCTCTCACATTGATAATTCTCTCTGTCTTTCCCTCTCTCTTCCACTCTCCCTAAAAATCAATGAAAAAATATTCTCAGGTGAGGATTAACGAAAAACAAAGTAAAAAAAATTTGTCTATCATATCTAAGTCCTTAATTCATTCAGAATTGATCTATTTCCTATTCTTATCACTCCACTGATCTCCCAATTCCCAAATTCAATGGATACATTTCAGTTCTTACTTGACTTCTCTGTTACATTTTAAATACTGAATATTCCTTCATTCCTCACATTCCCTTCCACCTCTGGCTTCTGGTCAGTACACTCTGAGGTACTCTAGCTCCAGTTTCTCCAACACACCAACCTCTTTTCTGCCCTAGTCTTTGATTTTGCTGTTTCCCTTTGCCTAGTATGACCTTCCTTTGGCTCGATAAAAGGCTGGCTCTTTCTCATTTTCAAATCTTAGATAAGATGCTACCACCTCAGTAGAGACCTTCTTGTCTATCCTATTGAAAACAGGACCATCCTCAAAACAACAATACAGTACCATGTCATACCACCTGTCAGAATGGCAATCATCAACAAATCAACAAATGACAAGTACTGGCGAGGATGCAGAGAAAAAGGAATCCTAGTGAGCTGCTGGTGGGAATGCAGAATGGTGCCGCCACTGTGGAGAACAGTATGGAGTTTCTTCAAAAAAAAAAAATTGAAAATGGTACTCCCATTTGACCCAGCAACCCCACTTCTAGGAATATATCCCAAGAAACTAGAAACACGAATCAGAAACGATATATGCACCCCTATGTTCATAGCAGCACAATTCACCATAGCTAAGATTTGGAAACAGCCTAAGTGCCCATCAGCACATGAGTGGATTAAAAAATGGTGGTATATCTACACAATGGAATACTACGGTGTGGTGAAAAAGAAGGAGTTCTTATCATTTGCAACAACATGGATGGAGCTGGAGAGCATTATGCTAAGTGAAATAAGCCAGGCAGAGAAAATTAAATTATCACATGATCTCACTCATTTGTGGAATATAATGAACAAAAACAGATCCAGAGACAGAGAAACATTGATCAGAATGTCAAACCTAAGGGAACGTAGGGGAGGGTGGGAGTAAGAAGAAGAGATCAAACAAAGGATTTGTATGCATGCATATAAGCCTAACCAGACAAAAGAAACCAAGATGGTGGCATAGGTGAACACCTAAACTGCTGCCTCGCACAACAATTTCAAAACTACAGCTAAAAGACAAAACGGACATCATCCAGAACCACAGGAAAGCTGGCTGAGTGGAAATTATACAACTAGAAAGAGAGGGCCTCATGGAAACTCAGAGGAGCTGCAAAAAGCTGAGTTATGGACACATGCATGGAGAGGACAGGCGGCGGAGTGCCTGGCTGGCTTCCTCTAGCACAGTGGTTCTCAACCTTCCTAAGGCCGTGACCCTTGCATACAGTTCCTCATGTGGTGGTGACTCCCAACCATGAAATTTTGCTACTGTTATGCATCGTGATGTAAATATCTGCATTTTCCAATGGTCTTAGGCGACCCCTGTGAAAGGGTCGTTTGACCCCCAAAGGGGTCGCAACCCACAGGTTGAGAACTGCTGCTCTAGCAGGAGGGAGAAAAAAACTCCTGACTGCACTGAACCCCAGTTCCGACTGCACTGAACCACAGTTTCAGGCAAAACTCATATGGGGGGAGTCTGGACTGTCGGGAAAAGGGAGGAGTGCACGAAAACTTAGGGGAGCCACAAAAGGCAGACATTGGGAGGCATGCACACAAGTACACGCAGAAAGGACTGACTGCTGATTGTGGCGCTGGCTTTCTCTAGCGGGAGGAAGACAGAACCTCCCGACTGCACTGAACTCCAGTTCCGACTGCACGGAACCTGTTTCGGGTGAGACCCTGGGGACCCAGACTAATACGGTTCCCCAGAGTGCACCGAAATTCAGGGGAGCAGCAAAAGGCGAGATCTGGAAGCACATGCCAGTGCACGCAGAGAGGGCTGCAGCAATTACCAAAGGATACTGAGACTCAGGAGCCACATAGGGCAGGGCTGATGGGAAGCCAAGGCTGTCTGCTCAGCCCTGAGACTCTGCCCCATCCAACCTGACAACAGAGGCTTTTGCAATTTTGCAAGTCTTGTCTCATAAGGCTGACGTCAGCACAGAAGTTCTCCCAGAGTAGACATAGCTGATCCTCACAGACAATTGGCCTGGAGGTCAATTCCCCTCAGTGATACCAACAACAATCAAGACATAACTACAACAAGGTTGTACACCACACAGTCCACAAATGGGTGCACCAAGCGTGTCCACCTCAGGTAACTGAGGAGGCTGAGCTGCTGGGCCATATAGGACAACTAGCACACAAAGGTACTCTACCAACACAGGGAAGCAGAGAAAATATGGGGACAAAAGAACAAATCACACACACACACACAAAACAAAAAATGGAGGAAAACAAATGACTGGATATAGAGGTCAACACCATGGTTATAAGGTTTTTCAAGAATTTATTGGAAAAGGTTGATAAATTCAATTAGACACTTGAGGGTATGAAAAAGGACCAACTAGAAATTCAACATACACTAACTGAAATAAAATATATTACACAGAGACCTAGCAGCAGACTAGAGTAACGCAAGAATAAGTAAAAAATTTGAAATACAAAGAAGCAGAAAACACTCAACTGGAAAAGCAAAAAGAAAAAAGAATCCAAAAATATGAAGAAAGTGTAAGGAGCCTCTGGGACAACTTCTAGCGTACCAACATCCAAATTATGTGGGTGTCAGAAGAAGAGAGCAAGATATTGAAAACCTATTTGAAGAAATAATGATAGAAAACTTCCCCCACCTGGTGAAGAAATAGAGTTACAAGTCCAGGAAGTGCAGAGAACCCCAAACAAAAGGAATCCAAAGAGGACCACACCAATATACATCATAATTAAAATGCCAAGAGCAGGAGGGAAAAGTTTGTTTATTTTGTTTTAGTTTCTGGGGTCCCTGTGTTTCTGGGAGGTGAAGCGGGAGGGACTGGTCCCCAATCTCCTCAGTTCCCCTACTATGTCGCTTCCACAGCCAGCGGAGGAATGGAGACCACGCGCATCGCCTCATAGTGGAACGCCGCACACTTGGAACCAACCAACACTGCACCCTGGGAAAGTGGATGCTTATGGCAGCCTGAAAAGCTACAACTGCAGCACCTATCGAACAGCCTGAGAAGCTACAGCTGCAGCCCCTGCCGAACAGCCAGGAGACCTGGAACACTGTTCCCCAATCGGTGCAAACACTCGGATTCAGAGGAACTCTACACGCCACATAGAAAGGTCAGATTTCACCTGGGATAAGGAGAGAGAACTACATAACCAGACACCTGGAGAAGAAAGTCCACAGGCAGACAAAAAAACAGCCTGCATATGAAAGAAAAACAGGTATCACCAGAAAGAAAAGTAAACGAAATAAAAGCAAACAACCTGCCAGAGAAAGAGTTCAGAGAAATGGTCATAAGGTGGCTGAAAAGAAAGGAGGAAAAATCCGACAATATGAGTAAGAACCAAGAGGAAATTAAAAAGAATTAAGAAGAAATGAAAAATGACATCGCTGCTGTAATGAAGTCAATAGAAAGCATCAAAAGTAGACTAGAAGAAGCAGAGGACCGAATCAGTAAGCTAGAAGACGAGGTAGGAAAAAATATCCAAGTACAGCAGCTTCTAGAAATAAAAATTAAAAAGCAAGACTAGAGCCTAAGGGAACTGTTGGATAACACAAAACAAAACAACATCCGCATAATAGGGATTCCAGAAAGAGTGGAAACTGAACAAGGAATAGAAAACCTGTTTGAAGAAATACTGACAGAAAACTTCCCTGATATAGGAAAGAAAAAACTCACACAAATCCAAGAAACTCACAGAGTAGCAAGCAAAATGAACCCCAAAAGACCGACACCAAAACACATTGTAATTAAAATGGCAAACACCAACAACGAAGTAGGAATGTTAAAAGTGGCCAGAGAGACACAGAAAGTTACATACAAAGGAACCCCCATTAGACTAGCAATTGCTTTCCAAACAGAAATTCATCAGGCCAGAAGAGAATGGAATGAAATATACAAAGTCATGCAAAGGAAAGGTCTGAATCCAAAAATACTCTACACAACAAGGATTTCAAAATTGAAGGTGAAATCAGGAGCTTCACAGACAAAAAGGGACTAAGGGAATTTACTACAACCAAACCAGCAATGCAAGAAATGTTAAAGTGTCTTCTGTAAAAAAAGAAATAGGAAACGAAGAAGGAACATAGGGGTAAAGAATAAAAATGGCAACAGATAAGTACCTACCAATAATAATTTTAAGTGTAAATGGATTAAATGCTCCAATCAAAAGACATAGGGTAACAATTGGATAAGAAAACATGACCCAAATATCTGCTGTTAACAGGAAACCCACCTCAGAAAAAGAGACTGAGGGTGAAGGGATGGAACATGGTATTTCAGGAAAATGGAAATGAAAAAAAGGCTGGAGTTGCAATACTTATATCTGACAAATTAGATCTCAAACTGAAGGACATAACAAGAGATAAAGAAGGCCACTTCATAATACTAAAGGGAGCAATCCAACAAGAAGAAATAACTCTGGTAAACATTTACACACCCAATACAGGAGCACCTAAATACATTACAAAAGTCCTGGAGGATATCAAGGGAAAAGTTGACAGCAATATAATCGTAGTAAGATACTTTAATACCCCACTGTCACCACTGGACAAATCCTCTAAACAAAAAATCAGCAAGGAAACATCAATCCTAAATGACTCACTAGACCAGATGGAATTAATTGACATCTTCAGAACATTTCACCCCAAAGCCACAGAATATACATTCTTCTCCAGTGCACATGGGTCATTTTCAAAGATAGATCATATGTTGGGTCATAAGAAAAGTCTCTTCAAATTCAAGAAGATAGAAATCATATCAAGCATTTTCTCAGCTCACAGTGGTATAAAACTAGAAATCAACTACAATAAAAACAATCCAAAGATATCAAACACATGGAGAAGAAACAGCATGCTGTTAAACAACCAGAGAGATAAAGGAAGAAATAAAAAACATCAAGGCAACAAATGACAATGACAACACAAAAATACAAAATTTATGGTTCAAAGTGAAAGCAGTCTTGAGAGGGAAGTTCACAGCCCTACAAGCCTACTGCAAAAAACAAGAAACAATGGTAATAAATTCCCTAACCCTACAACTCAAAGAGCTAGAAAGAGAGCAACAAGAAAAGCCCAGTGTAAGCAGAAGGAAGGAAATAGTAAAGATCAGAGCAGAGATAAACGACATAGAGACCAAAGAAACAATTCAAAAGATCAACAAAACCAAGAGCTGGTTTTTTGAAAGAATAAACAAGGTTGATGGACCTCTAGCCAGGCTCACCAAGAAGCAAAGAGAGAAGACCCAAATAAACAAAATCAGAAATGAAAGAGGAGAAATAACAACAGACCCTGTGGAAATACAAAGGATTGTTAAAAAATACTATGAACAACTCTATTCCAACAAACTGGACAACCTGCAGGAAATGGACATATTCCTGAAAAAATATAACCTTCCAAAACTCAATCAGGAATAATCTAAACATCTCAATAGGCCAATAACTATGGAAGAAATTGAAGCAGTCATTAAAAAGCTTCCAGCAAATAAAAGCCCGGGTCCAGATGGCTACACAGGAGAGTTTTACCAAACATTCAAGGAAGAATTAAAACCTATCCTCCTCAAACTCTTCAAAAATATTAAAGAAGAAGGAACACTTCCAAACACCTTCTATGAAGCCAGCATCACCCTAATACCAAAACCAGATAAAGACAACACAATGAAAGAGAATTATAGGCCAATATCTCTCATGAACATAGATGCCAAAATCCTCAACAAAATTCTAGCAAACCGGATCCACAGTACATCAGAAAGATCATACACCATGACCAAGCAGGATTCATCCCAGGAATGCAGGGATGGTTCAATATCCGCAAATCAATAAATGTGATACATCACATAAACAAATTGAAAGATAAAAATCACATAGTCATATCAATTGATGCAGAAAAAGCATTTGACAAAATCCAACATCCTTTCCTGATAAAAACTCTCAGCAAGGTGGGAATAGAAGGATTATACCTCAACATCACAAAAGCAATATATGATAAACCCACAGGTAACATCATACTCAGTGGGCAAAAATGAAACCATTTCCCCTAAGAACAGGAACAAGACAGGAATGCCCACTCTCACCACTCCTGTTCGACATAGTACTGGAAGTATTAGCCATTGCAATTAGACAACAAGAAGACATAAAAAGCATCCAACTGGGAAAAGAAGAAGTAAATGCAGATGACATGATATTGGACATAAAAAACCCAAAATACTCCATCCAAAAACGAACAGACTTAATAAATAATTCGGCAATTCAAGTTGTAGCAGGATACAAAATTAACGCCAAGAAATCTATGGCATTTCTATACACCAATAATGAAATTAGGGAAAGTGAGAGTAAAAATGCAATCCCATTTACCATTGCACAAAAAAAATTAAGATACCTAGGAATAAACTTAACTAAGGAGGTAAAAGACCTATACACAGAAAACTATAGGACACTGAAATACAAGATAGAGGAAGAGGTAAACAGAAGAGCATATTTCTTCAATGCTCATGAATTGGGAGAATCAACATCATGAAAATGACCATACTACCCAAAGCAATCTATAGATTCAATGCACTACCCATTAAAATACCAATGACATATTTCACAGACCTAGAAAGAAATCTCCAAAGATTCATCTGAAACAAAAAAAGACCCCGAATAGCCACAGCTATCCTGAGAAAGAAAAATAAAGTAGGTAGGATCTCAATACCAGATTTCAAAGCAACTGTTCTCAATACAGCCTGGTAGTGGCACAAGAACAGACACATAGACCAATGGAATAGAATAAAGAATCCAGATATCCACCAAAACTACTATGCTCAATTAATATTTCACAAAGGACGCATGAACATACAATAGAGTCAAGACAGTCTCTTCAATAAATGGTGTTGGGATAATTGGACAGATTCATGCAAAAAAATGAAACTAGACCACCAATTTATACCATACACAAAAATAAACTCCAAATGGATACAGGACTTAAACATAAGATGGGAAAGCATAAAAATACTAGAGGAATCCACAGGCAGCTCAATCTCAGATATATAACGAAAGAACTTCTTCACTGATACTGCTCCAAGGGCAATGGAAGCTAAAGAGAAAATATATAAATGGGACTACATCAAAATAAAAAGCTTTTACACAGCAAAAGAAACCATCAAGAAAACAACAAGAAAGCCCCTGTATGGGAGAACATATTTGCAAATATTATCACTGATAAACGTTTAATCTCTAGAATCTAGAACCAACTTATAGAACTTAATAAAAGGAAGATAAATGTTCCAATAAAAAAATGGGCTATGGACCTAAATAGGACCTTTTGAAAGAAGACAGAAGGAAGGCCAAGAGACACATGAATACATGCTCAAAGTCACTAAATATCCAAGAGATGCAAATCAAAATCACAATGTGATACCATCTCACACCTGTCAGAATGACCATCATCAGCAAATCAATATACGACAAGGGTTGGCAAGGAAGGGGATGAAAAAGGAACCCTCGTGCACTGCTGGTGGGAATGCAGACTGGTGCAGCCACTGTGGAGAACAGTATGGAGTTGCCTCAAAAAACTAAAAATGGAACTCCAATTTGACCCAGCAATCCCACTCTTAGAAACATATCCTAAGAAACTAGAAACACCAATCAGAAAGGATTTATGCACCCCTATGTTCATAGCAGCACAATTTACAATAGCTACAATTTGGAAACAGCCTAGTTGCCTGTCAGCAGATGAGCAGATCAGAAAACCATGGTACATCTACACAATGGAATACTATGCTGCCATTAAAAAGAAGGGATTCTTACCATTTGCAGCAACCTGGATGGAAATGGAAAGCATTATGCTAAGTGAAATAAGCCAGTCATTGAAAGAAAAATATCATATGATCTCACTCATTTATGGATAATAAAGAACATTATAAACTGATGAAGAAAAAGGTAGATACAGAGGCAGTAAAGCATCAAAGAGCCTGTCAAATTACAGCGGGAAGGTTAGGGAGAGGTGGAGTAGATAAGATATCAACCAAAGGACTAGTATGCATGCATATAAGCATAACCAATGAACACAAGACACTGGGGCGTTAGTGTATGCATGGGAGTGGGGGGACAATGGGAAAATATGTATACATGTAATACATTAAAAAAATTTAAAAAAAAGAAAATTATGGTAAATTCCTAAATATTCGAGCACATATGGAAGAAATGGGGATAGTTTCTATTTTGGATGCATGGCAGTTAACTGGTTGAGGGGTCTTCTTTAAGAAAAGGGGAAAGAAAGGTAAAAAATATGAAGAATTAAATGGCAATAAATACTTATCTTTCAAAAACTGAATATAAAAAAAATAAATGGCAGGGCCGGTGTCGCTCAGTGTTTGAGTGTTGGCCCATGCACTAAGACGTCATTGGTTCGATTCATATTCAGGGCACTAGCCTGGATTGTGGGCTCAATCCCCAGTAGTGGGCCTGCAGGAGGCAGCTGATCAATGTTTCTCTGTCATTGATGTTTCTATCTATCTCTCCCTTCTCCCTTTCCCTTCTTCTCTCTCTAAAAATCAATAAAAATATTTTAAAAATCTATAGACAAGCAGAACAAAAAGAGACAGATAGAGAGAACATTTTGACATTTGCCAGGTGGGATGCGGGTTGGACGGATGGGTAAAAAAGGTGAAGGGATTAAGAAGTACAAATTGGCCTGGCTAATGTGGCTCCATGGTTGAGTATCGACCTATAAACCAGGAGGTCATGGTTCAATTCCCTCTCAGGGCATATGCCCAGGTTGTGGACTAGATCCCAAGTGTGGGGACTACAGGAGGCATCCCATCAATGATTCTCTCTCATCACCAATGTTTCTCCCTCTCTCTTCCTCTCCCTTCTCCCCTGAAATCAATAAAAAATAATATATATTTTTAAAAGTACAAATTGGTTATTACAGAACAATCATAGGAATGTATAGCACAACAGAGGGAATATAGTTAGTGATCCTATATGATAAAAGGGTAATATGCCAATTGACCAAATGGTGGAACAACAGGTCGCTATGATGCAGGCACTGTCCCCTGGTGCTCAGTGTGCTCTTATAGGGGGATCTCTGCTCAGCCAGAATCATGGTCACAGCTGGTGAGGACATCGGCAGTGGTGGGAGCCTCTCCCACCTCTGCAGCAGTGCTAAGAATCCCTAAACGGAGAAGCAGGCATAAGTCAGCAGGTGGATATCCCCTGAGGGGTCCCATACTGCGAGAGGGTGCAGGCCAGGCTGAGACACCTCCACACCCTTCTCGTCCCTATACATAAATGTCATACACCCGGTGGAATGACTGGTCGCTATGAACTGACCACCAGGAGGCAAAGGCTCAACATAGGAGCTTCCCCCTGGTGATCAGTGCGCTTCCACAGGGGGAGAGCTGCTCAGCCAGAAGCCAGGCTCACAGCTGGTAGTGTGGCGGCAGTGGCGGGAGCTTCTGCAGCAACACTAAGGAGCAGGGAGCCAAGAAGTAGGGAGCAGCAAACAGGTGAGCAGTAAGGAACAAAGGATCCTGGACTGCGAGAGGGCACAGACGGGGCTGAGGGACCCACCTCCACCCCCCAGTGCACGATTTTGTGCATTGGGCCTCTAGTATTCTAATAACTATGTATGGTGTCAGATGGGCACAAGATTCATTGGGATAATCATTTAGTAAGTTATGTAATGCCTAATCACTGGGGTGTACACCTGAAACTAATATAATAATGTGTATCAACTGTAATGGAGAAAATGATTTAAAATAAAAGCAGTATTGTGTTAAAACACATGGGTTTTAGAAACAGATAGACCTGTATCCAAATCCTGGTTTTACCGTTTATAAATATGTGACTTTAGGAAAGTCACTTAATTATTCTGATCTGTAAAAATGGGCATAAAGCCTTGGCTGGTTTGGCTCAGTGGATAGAGCGTTGGCCTGTGGACTGAAGGGTCCTGGTTTCGATTCTGGTCAGGGGCACATGCCCAAATTTTGGGCTCGGTCCCTGGTGGAGGGCATGCAGCAGGCAGCCTATCAACAATTCTCTCTCATCATTGATGTTTCTATCTCTCTCTCCCTCTCTTTTCCTCTCTGATATCAATAAAAATATATTTAAAAAATATATGGACATACCCTCAGGGTTATTGAGATTAAAGAAGATAATGTATTAAGCTGAACCATGTGAAATTGCCAATATTCAATCGCATTTAAAAAAATATATATTTTTATTAAGTTCAGAGAGGAAGGGAGAGGGAGAGATAGAAACATCAGCAATGAGAGTCATTGATTGGCTGCCTCCTGCATTCACTCCCCACACTGGAGATTCAAGCCCACAACACGGGCATGTGCCCTAACTGGGAATCAAACCATGACCTCCGGGTTCATGGATCGATGCTCAACCACTGAGGAACACCAGGCTCAATCTTGTTTTCATGTATAAAATTTTTTTCAATCTAATACATAAAACATGACATCTGTCATATTATATGGTCAATAAATGGTAACTATTTAAATTATTATTATGAAAGCAGATAATAGAAATGAATGGCATCCTTATGGAAATCCTCAACACTTAGAAGAAATGAGCAGAAATAATCTCTTGAAGAAAAATTTCAGGTCTTTTTAAAAAAACAGTAGAGGCGGCTTCAAATATATGATAAAGGTAGAGGAGTTATTTATATTTGGGTTTATCCATAATAGTTACACACTGAAGAATTTCCTGGTAAAATGCAATGTCTGGGATTTGTTTTGTTGTTTTTTTAAACTATTTTACTTTATTATTATTTAAATTTTTTTATTGTTCTCAGAAAGGAAGGTAGAGGGAGAGCTAGAAACATCAATGATGAAAATCATTGATAGGCTGCTTCCTGCACGCCCCGTATGGGGATTGAGCCCTCACCCTTAGTGTGTGTCCCTGACTGGAAGTGTACCCTGTCCCTTCAGGCCAGAGTTGATGCTCTATCCACTGAGCCAAACCAGCCAGGGTTGGGATTTGTTTAAATACTAAAGCCCCTTTCACCTCCCCTACAAGAAAGGGGCTGACAGATGAAAGGACTGACAAAATGTTGATCATTGTTAAAACTAGATGAGGGTTCTTTACTTTTAAGCATGTTTTTTTAAAACATGATGAAAATCATTGATTGGCTGCTTCCTGCAAACCCCCTACTGGGGATAGAACCCACAACCCAGGCATATGCCCTTGACCAGAATCGAAACTGAGACCCTTCAGTCCACAGGCTGACACTCTATCCACTGAACCAAATCAGCTAGGGCTTTTAAGCATGTTTGAAATTTTCCATAGTAAAATGTTAAAAGTAAATCCAGCTTACTGTCCTGGTTCTAATTTTCTCCTCCTTGACTGAGAAATATTCTGATTACAATGACTTCTCATGTAAATCTGTCAACTAGTAGAGAATGCACTAATAAGCAAATGTAAGTACTTGCCTACTTGTTAAATTTCTCATTGTTGATCAATAAATTAGTAAATGTTAACTTCAGTTTGATTTAAGGTTTGGACACAGCTAATTGTTGAGTCTAGGATCATGGTTGGGATGAAGGTCAACTAACTAGGTGGCCAACTGGTCTTCCCGGAGTGGACATACTTCTACTTGAAGTATAACACTGAGACTATGATTTAAAAACTGGAGAACTGTGGAATGAGAACTCCTCCCCTTTACTGAATGCTTACTACATGCCAGACATTATTCTAAACACTTCACAATGTATTTAATTTAATTTGTATGAGGATCCTACTATTCTATATTTACAAATGAGGAGACTAAGGCCCAGGCAACTTGCCTAAAGAACCAGTTGAGCATAGGAGTTTGGCTTCAAATCCATAATTCTTAGGCACTATGACATATTATCTTAATTTGAAAACAATGTCAGAAGTCTAATTATTTTGTAAATCATGCACATGAGCAATTCTAAACTGTATCTAGTCTCTAAAGCACCGTATTACAGACTGGTGGTAAGCATGTCCCTGGCAAGGTGCACAAAGATAGCAAATGTTGGAGAACAAAAGAGTTCATTGAAATTTAGTTATTATTTTGTAATGAGTACTGGAGGGAGGAGAACTGAGCAGCATAGCCTTTTTGATCTATATGTTGAGAGACTATCTTCCAAGTCTTAGAACCTGTCTATAGTAAGATTTGACAACTAGAGAAAGCCCCAGGCAGTTCTCTTTACACAGCTCTTACTGATATAAAATACAGCTTAAGTATTTAAAATTTTATTATAAGTTTGCATGAAAAAAGACATCGGATTTATGTTATAAAATTAGGAGCCCTTGAAACTAGAAGTCAATTAACTAAACTGAGATATAAAATGTACATTAATTGAATAGATGTATTACTATGTAATAACTTCTAAATAATGATTTAAAAAGTCATCATGTAAGGATGGAGTCCAAGAGAAACTTCTGGTTTTATTGTAAGAAATTTCATCTTTTCTTTTTAAGAATTTACATTACATTTTTTGGTAAACAAATCCTGCCCAGTTTGATATTTATTGCTCAAAGTTAGAAAAACCCATACTTATTTGGTGATCTAAGAATTAAATCTGATAATTTAATTAGAAAAAATAAATCTTACAATGAAAATATGAGAAGCAAACCTTTTAAAACCCAAAATTTGGGTGGAGAAAAAATGGCGGCGGAGTAGAAAGATGCGTCTGGAGCATTGTCGCTGGGCAGACAGAGGGAGAGAGAGCAGCTGAGAGTGGCACTGGGAGTGTTGTTAAGAGTCAGTTATCCTCCAGGAGAAGGTGGGGGACTGCTGGACGGGGCTCTCCCGGCCAGGCAGCCCCACTGCCAAGGGGTTTTTGTCCGCCGGAGCCACCAGCGCGAACGCGGAGACCGCGCCATCTTGCAGAGGGCAGTGGATGTCTGCGATGGTCTGAAGCCGGCGGCCGGGGCACCCATCGAGCAGCCAGGGACCCGGGGAACCAGAACTCCACTCTCCAATCAGCCCAGACACACGGCGGAATCAGAGATCCACAGAGCACATGGAAAGGTCAGATTTCGCCTGGGATAAGAGGGAGGTGGATGTCTGCGGAGGTCTGAAAGCTGCGGCTGACGGAGGCACCCACGGAGCAGCTGGGGAGGTGTGGACGCGTGGGCGGCGGATTCGGAGATCCACACGGTGCGTGGAAGGGTCAGATTTCGCCTGGGACAGGGTGAGGTCTCCTACCCCCACACAACACAGACGCGCACACTGTGGGAACTGGGCTGCGGGAAAGCTGCCTCTGGAGAGGTCCACAGAGGTGGTCAGGGCGTGACCCTTAAGTGTGGAGGCAAACTCTCTGAGCTGTTGACAGAGGGGAGCTCTGGAAAACGACTCGTTTTTTTTCTAGGACAGAAGGACAGCCTGGGAGTTATTACAGTGTCCCTGCTGCAAAATCCCCACAAACCTGTTATGAGAACCACAGAGTAGCAGGATCAGAGCACAGCCTAGAGAGGTCCTGTGCTTTGTCTCAGAGATCAGTTCCAAAACACTGCCACCCGGTGGATGACACACAAATTGACTCTCGCATAACCACAAAAAAATAAAGAGATTAAAACACCAAGAGGGGAAGACAGAGAACTGCAATACCTTCCCTACTGGGAAACAAGAGTGCCAAGCAGAATAATAGTGGAAGTGAAGGACCATTCTATTTTTTTTCTTTTTTTAAAATTTTTTTTAATTTTTCATTTTTACATATTTTAATTAAAAGACTATTTTTTTTCTTTCTGCCTCAATTGATTTTACCTTCTTAATTATTATTTTGTTTTAAACTAGTATTATTAATTACTACTAGTACTTTACCTTTTTGGAAAAAACAAGTGTCATTTTGTTTTCTCTTTATTTTATTTCAGGATTAGAGTTCTACATTCTATTTTCAACTTTCCTTTAGCATAATTTTACTCCAACTCAACTCTACCTTTATTCCAACACTTTCCTCCTAACTTTTCCCCATTTGGTTGTCTTGTTTCTCTTTCCCTTTTCCAACTTTAGAGTCTCCCTATTCTTTCTCTTTACCTGGTTAAAATTTGACCCCATTTATATATCTAATTTCAAATCCCCTACTACAAGTCCAATCCCCTACTACAAGTCCACACAAACCTCTCTCTTCTTGTCTTCACTAGCCAAAAAGTTGTTTTTTCTCTATGTCCTTTTGTTGCTCTTTGCCTGAAAAGTGATTATATCGATTTTTTGAAATTTTTTGTGAGATTGTTTTAGTTTATTCTACTTGTTTTATTTTGCTTTTTGCTTCCTTTGTTTTTTACCTCTCTTTTTCTTCACCTCCCTCAATACCAGTTGCTATTTGCAGTTTGTATTAATCTCTAGGTACTGGTTGCTGGCCTTTATTGGGATTAGCGACTGTTCTATTGCAGTTGTCTCCTGACACCTATATTTTGTTCCCCTTTTCTCTAGATACGCTTTCTTTTCTCTCTGACTTTTTTCTCTTCCTCTTCTTCTCCTTTTTATTTTCTTATTTTATTTTTGTGTTGATTTATTTTTTTTTCTCGCTCTCCCAATTTGATTTTGGCATTTCTTTCTTTTCTTTTTTCCTCATTTTCCTCTTCTTCTTTCTCTAATAACCCCTAATTTGTCTTTAATTGGTGGTCACCTTATTTGTGATTATTAACATCCTAATACATTTCTACTCAGTGCCTTGTGTGCTGTACCTGGTCGTGTTGTAGTTTGTGCCTTTCAATCAACGTAGGAGAGAGAACTAAATAACCAGACACCCGGAGAAGAAAGACCATGGGCAGAAAAAGAAACAGCCCACATAAGACAGAAAGGCAGGTTTCACCAGAAAAGGAAGTAAACGAAATAGAAGCAGAAATAAGCCTGTCAGAGAAAGAGTTCAGAGAAATGATCGTAAGGTGGATGAAAAGAATGGAAGACAAAATCGACAATCTGAGTAGGAGCCAAGAGGAAATGAAGAAGACCCAAGAGGAGATGAAGAAGCAGCAAGAAGAAATGCAGAAAAACCTAGAGGAGGTGCAGAATAAACAAGAAGAAATGAAAAATGACATCCCTGCTATAAAGAACTCAATAGAAAGCATCAAAAGTAGACTAGAAGAAGCAGAGGACCGCATCAATGAGCTAGAAGACACGGTAGGAAAAAATACCCAAGTACAGCAGCTTCTAGAAAAAAAAGTTAAAAAGCAAGAAGAGAGCCTAAGGGAACTTTGGGATAACATGAAACAAAACAACATCCGCATAATTGGGGTTCCAGAAAGAGTGGAAACTGAACAAGGATTAGAGAACGTGTTTGAAGAAATAATGACAGAAAATTTCCCTAATATAGGAAAGAAAAAACCCACACAAATCCAAGAAGCTCACAGAGTCCCAAGCAAAATTAACCTCAACAAACCGACACCAAGGCACATTATAATTAAATTGGCAAACACCGACAACAAAGTAAGAATCTTAAAAGGGGCCAGAGAGAAACAGAAAGTTACCTACAAAGGAACCCCCATAAGACTAGCTACTGACTTCTCACCAGAAACTCATCAGGCCAGAAGGGAATGGAATGAAATATACAAAGTCATGCAAAGGAAGGGTCTGAATCCAAGAATACTGTACCCTGCAAGACTCTCAATCAAAATTGAAGGTGAAATCAAAAACTTCACAGACAAAAAAGGACTAAGGGAATATATTACCACCAAACCAGCAATGCAAGAAGTGTTAAAGGGTCTGCTGTAATAAAAAGAAAGAGGAAGCGAAGAAGGAACTCGGGGGTAAGGGCTAAAAATGGCAACAGATAAGTACTTATCAATAATAACTTTAAATGTAAACGGATTAAATGCTCCAAATAAAAGACATAGGGTAAACGTTTGGGTAAGAAAACATGATCCATATATCTGCTGTCTGCAAGAAACCCACCTCAGGAAAAGAGATGCACACAGATTGAGGGTGAAGAGATGGAACATGGTATTTCAGGCAAATGGAAATTTAAAAAAAAGCTGGGGTTGCAATACTTATATCTGACAAATTAGATGTCAAAGTGAAGGACATAATAAGAGATAAAGAGGCCACTTCATAATACTAAAGGGCACAATCCAACAAGAAGAAATAACTCTGGTAAACATATATGCACAGGAGCACCTAAATACATAAAAAAAACTCTTGGAGGATATTAAGGGAGAGATTGACAGCAATACAATCACAGTAGGAGACTTTAATACCCCACTGTCACCATTGGACAAATCCACTAAATGAAAAATCAGCAAAGAAACATCAATCCTAAATGACTCACTAGACCAGATAAAATTAATTGACATCTTCAGAACATTTCACCCCAAAGCCACAGAATATACATTCTTCTTCAGTGTACATGAGTCATTTTCAAAGACAGACCATATGTTGGGTTATTGGAAAAGTCTCTTCAAATTCAAGGAGATAGAAATCATATCAAGCATTTTCTGAGACCACAGTGGCATAAAACTGGAAATCAACTATAATAAAAACAATAGAAGGAAAATAAACACATGGAGACTAAACAGCATGCTATTAAACAACGACTGGGTAACCAGAGAGATCAAGGAAGAAATAAAAAACATCATGGCAACAAATGACAATGACAACACAACAATACAAAATTTATGGTTCAAAGTGAAAGCAGTCTTGAGAGGGAAGTTCATAGCTCTACAAGCCTACTGCAAAAAAACAGGAAGCAATGGTAATAAATTCCCTATACCTACAACTCAAAGAGCTAGAACGAGAGCAACAAGAAAAGCCCAGTGTACACAGAAGGAAGGAAATAGTGAAGATCAGAGCGGAGATAAACAACTTGAGACCAAAGAAACAATTCAAAAGATCAACAAAACCAAGAGCTGGTTCTTTGAAAGGATAAACATGATTGATGAACCTCTAGCCAGGCTCACCAAGAAGCAAAGAGAGAAGACCCAAATAAACAAAATCAGAAATGAAAGAGGAGAAATAACAACAGACCCTGCGGAAACACAAAGGATTGTTAAAAAATACTACGAACAACTCTATTTCAACAAATTGGACAACCTGCAAGAAATGGACATTTTCCTAGAAAAATATAACCTTCCAAAACTCAATGAGGAGGAAGCCAAACATCTCAAAATAGTCCAATAACTATGGAAGAAATTGAAGCAGTAATCAAAAAGCTTCCAGCAAATAAAAGCCTGGGACCAGATGGCTACACAGGAGAGTTTTACCAAACATTCAAGGAAGAATTAAAACCTATCCTCCTCAGACTATTCAAAAACATTCAAGAAGGAGGAACACTTCCAGACACCTTCTATGAAGCCAGCATCACCCTAATACCAAAACCAGATAAAGACAACACAATGAAAGAGAATTATAGGCCAATATCTCTCATGAACATAGATGCCAAAATCCTCAACAAAATTCTAGCAAATCGGATCCAGCAGTACATCAGAAAGATCATACACCATGACCAAGCAGGATTCATCCCAGGAATGCAGGGATGGTACAATATCCGCAAATCAATAAACGTGATACATCACATAAACAAATTGAGAGATAAAAATCACAGTCATATCAATTGATGCAGAAAAAGCATTTGACAAAACCCAACACCCTTTCTTGATAAAAACTCTCAGCAAAGTGGGAATAGAGGGATCATACCTCAACATCATAAAAGCCATATATGATAAACCCACACCTAACATCCTATTCAATGGGCAAAAATTAAAACCATTTCCCCTAAGAACAGGAACAAGAAAGGGATGCCCACTCTCACCTCTCCTGTTCGACATAGTACTGGAAGTATTAGCCATTGCAATTAGACAAGAAGAAGAAATAAAAGGCATCCAAATTGGAAAAGAAGAAGTAAAGCTGTCCTTATTTGCAGATGACATGATATTGTACATAAAAAACCCAAGGGACTCCATTCCAAAACTAATTGACTTAATTAATGAATTCAGCAATGTAGCAGGATACAAAATTAATGCTAAGAAGTCTGCGGCATTTCTATAAACTAATAGTGAAATTACAGAAAGATAGGCTAAAAAAGCAATCCCATTTACCATCGCACCAAAAAAATTAAGATACCTAGGAATAAACCTAACTAAATAGGTAAAAGACCTATATGCAGAAAACTACAGGACACTGTAAAAAGAGATATAGGAAGATGTTAACAGATGGAAGAGCATACCATGCTCATGGATTGGGAGAATCAACATCATTAAAATGTCCATACTACCCAAAGCAATCTACAGATTCAACGCACTACCCATTAAAATACCAATGACATATTTCACAGACCTAGAAAGAATTCTTCATAGATTCATCTGGAACAAAAAAAGACCACGAATAGCTACAGCAATTCTGAGAAAGAAGAATAAAGTAGGGGGGATCTCAATACCAGATTTCAAGCTATACTACAAAGCAACTGTTCTCAAAACAGCCTGGTACTGGCACAAGAACAGACATATAGACCAATGGAATAGAATAGAGAACCCAGATATCCACCCAAACCACTATGCTCAACTAATATTTGACAAAGGAGGCATGAACATTCAATGGAGCCAAGTTAGCCTCTTCAATAAATGGTGTTGGGAAAATTGGACATATACATGCAAAAAAATGAAACTGGACCACCAACTTACACCAAATACAAAAATACACTCAAAATGGATACAGCACTTAAACATTAGAAGGGAAACCATAAAAATACTAGAGGAATCCACAGGCAGCTCAATCTCCGATATATAACGAAAGAAGTTCTTCACTGATATTACTCCAAAGGCAATGGAAGCTAAAGAAAAAATAAACAAATGGGACTATATCAAAATAAAAAGCTTTTGCACAGCAAAAGAAACCATCAACAAAACAACAAGAAAGATTACTGTATGGGAGAACATATTTGCAAATGTTATCACTGATAAAGGTTTAATCTCCAAAATCTACAGCCAACTTATACAACTTAATAAAAGGAAGATGAACAATCCAATAAAAAAATGGGCAACTGACCTAATTTGAACCTTTTCAAAAGACGACAGAAGGAAGGCCAAGAGACACATGAAAACATGTTCATAGTCATTAATCATCCGAGAGATGCAAATCAATACAACAATGTGATACCATCTTACACCTGTCAGAATGGCAATCATCAAGAAATCAACAAACAACCAGTGTTGGCGAGGATGCGGAGAAAAAGGAACCCTTGTGCACTGTTGGTGGGAATGCAGACTGGTGCAGCCACTGTGGAGAACAGTATGGAGTTTCCTCAAAAAGTAAAAATGGATCTCCCATTTGACCCTGTAATCCCACTCTTAGGAATTTATCCTAAGAAATTACAAACACCAATCAGAAAGGATTTATGCACCCGTATGTTCATAGCAGCACAATTTACAACAGCTACAATCAGGAAACAGCCTAGGTGCCCGTCAGCAGAGGAGTGGATCAGAAAACTGTGGTACATCAACACAATGGAATTCTATGCTGCCATTAAAAAGAAGGAATTCTTACCATTTGCAGCAACCTGGTTGGAACTGGAGAGCCTTATGCTTAGTGAAATAAGCCAGTCAATGAAGGAGAAGCATCACATGATCTCACTCATTTGTGGATAATAAAGAACATTATAAACTGATGAACAAAAGGATAGATACAGAGACAGTAAAGCTTCAAACAGACTGTGAAATTACAGCAGGAAGATTAAAGTTAGGTGAGGTAGATAAGAGATCAATCAAAGAACTTGTATGCATGCATATAAGCATAACCAATGAACATAGACACTGGGGAGTTGGGGTATGCCTGCGAGGAAGGGGGGGCAATGGGGAGATATGTATAAAAATTAATAAAAATTTAAAAAAAAGTAAAAACCAAACAAAAACTTGTATTCTAAACTTGAATTTTGGAAACACATCAAGAAACTTGGAACAAACACTAAAATATTTAAATTACAAAACAGAGTACAGTGGTACCTCGAGATACGAGTGCCCTAACATACGAGATTTTTGAGATACGAGCCTTCGAGCGAGCGATTTCTGCTTTGAAATATGAGCAACATTTGAGATAGGAGTAATCATGCGGATCGGCTGGCTGCACACGACCCACCGGTTTACCGTGACTGGAGCATCTCATAGTTTCCCACACCTCAAGGTTACGGAACTAATTAAACTCGTATCTCAAGGTGCCACTGTACTAAACAAATTCTAATGGCTTTTTCACATCTTCAATACAGTTTGTATTATAGTATTTGGAGCTATAAATCATACACAGAGCTGTCTAGAGCCTTCAAGTATTTGTTTTATTTTTATTTGTGTCATAAAGTTTATTTTTAAATAAAGAAGTGCCAAGTAAACTGACAGGTTCTGTTTTCTAGCCATCCCAGGATGGGAGATGAGGTCAACATGTGGTTCTGAAGCTTTCCCTCTCCCTTTCCACATTTTCACCTGTAGGAGTGCCACACCCCCCAACCAGGGCACTGGCTTACTCTGGGTGGTAGTGGAAGCAAATATGAAGATGATTAATGAGGATAATGGGAGTTCAAAAAGTCTCTCAGGTAATTCTGACAAACACTCCTCTCTTGAGGATTTCTACTGAGTTGGGAATGCAAAAAGACTAACTAGTATTTGGAATTTAACATTAAGGTTTCACTTCCAGGAGTTAGAACAACTTAAATTCGTCTGAACTATGAACTACTGTTTATTCAGAATAGCTAACATTTACTGGGTGTTAGACACTGTGCTAAGCAATTCATATGGTAAATTTCCTTTATTCTCATTACAACCCTGTCAGATAGCTGAGAAAACAGAACTTTAGTTAACTGCTCCAGGTCTCATACTAAGTTGTGGAAGCCACAGTATGACTTTCACGCCTATATCTGAAACCACCACACTACTTTCTTAGAACACTTGTATCTGAAATGTGAGCTTTTTAAAAAATATATATATTTTATTAATTTTTCAGAGAGGAAGGGAGAGGGATAGAAAGTTAGAAACATCGATGAGAGAGAAACATTGATCAGCCGCCTCCTGCACGCCCCCCACTGGGGATGTGCCCGCAACCATGTACATGCCCTTGACCGGAATTGAACCTGGGACCCTTCAGTTCGCAGGCCGATGCTCTATACACTGAGCCAAACCCGCTTTGGCTGAAATGTGAGCTTTTAAATATATTTTTTTCCTCCATAAAGAGATCCTACTGTAATCTGGGTGTTACCACTGGCATTTAGAAGGTTGGAGTAAGTGGAATGTATTGTAAATTCACCACAAGAGAATGAAAATGTGCCACCCCAATTTTTCTACCGGAAACTGACAATCCCTCCTGTAACTTGATTCTGATTTAAATTGGGCTCTATTGTGCCCTGGTCAGGTACTCAGTTGGTTAGAGCATCATCCCCATATGCCAAAGTTGTGAATTCGATTCCTGGTCAGGGCACATAAAAAAAATCAAACAATGAATGCACAAATCAATAAAATAAAATAAAATAAAATAATGCTGTATTATTTGAGACTTAGACACCTTTCAAGAGTTACTTTAAACCTCTTTTAAAATGTGTTTCTTAACAAATCCAAAAAACACTTGATATTATAAACAATACTTTTTATGTATATTTTTTTCTGGAGGGAGAATTCACAGCTTTTACTATGTTTTCAAAACTGTCCAAAACCCCTTAAACAGGTTAAGCTCTATTATTTTAACCATTGTTTCAATAGACTGAAAGCTGTTTAATAAAGCAGAACAAAGGGAAAAGGTTGAAAATTCCTTATCAATAAGGAATTAATTGGTTTTGGATTTAAGTATTGAGACTAAGAATTGCTTCAATACTGGAGAAACTTCATCAAGTTGTCTAAAACATGGATTGGGGAAGAGAGGACAAACCTCTCTGTCACTTGGGAGGCTTTAAAAAATACTCCTCCCAAACTCTGATGAGCTTCCCCACCACATCTACAAAGTACCACTTTAAGAATTTAGAAACTTTTTTTTGGGGGGGAAGGAGAAGAAACAAAGAAACAAAAAGACTAGTTTAAACTCTTGCCTTCATGGTCATAGTATGTGCCCTGTACTGACATTATTTTAAAAATAGGCAGGATATCAAAATTTAAAATAAAGAAATTTAGGGAGTAAATTGTCTAAAATAAATAGCCTCTAATACACTTACTACTGATAAACTTTCTTCTGATGTATTTACACAGTTGGTAACAGTAAAGCAAAATATATCTGGCACCCATCCTAGCAATTTTCATTTCTCATTTACAAATTCATTTTCCTTCCTAAGAATTTAATCATTTCTCTAGTTGTGAGCATTTATTTGCTCTTTAGTTTTCCAATGTAGCTTCCCCCTCTTAAAATATTCCTGATTTCATAAGAAGGAAAAAAAACACAGGAAGAGTGAATAATTTTGTGATCATTGATATGACATACCCTCCACCTACTAAAATGTAATTTTTTAATCCTCACCTGAAGCTATATTTTTATTTTAGAGAGGGAGAGAAACATCGATTGGCTGCCTCCTGCATGCACTCTGACCAGGGATCAAACCTGCAACCAGGGTATGTACCCTATTCAGGAATTGAAACACGTGACCTTTTGGTATATAGGATAATGCTCCAACCAACTGAAATTAAAATGTAATTTAATTTTACTCACTTTGTTATTTACCGTTTACAGAGTGGGGCAAAAGTAGGTTTACATTAACATGTAAAACACAATTTATTCTTGTGCTGTTATTTACTAATTATTGTATTGTTTTCTATATAAACAACTATAAACCTACTTTAGCCCTACCCTGTATTATAGATAGCAGAGTCAAATTTTTGGTTGATAGAAAGTCTTACTTGGACTAAGTGAGAAAGAAACACAGGATATAAGCACATATTTTTATTTTATTGTACATCAGGATGAATAGATATTTCTAAAAGTTGTAATATGGAATTGATTGAAAATATTGGATTCCAAGTCCCTAAAATGTGAAAAATTCCAACCTACACAGGCAATATTTAAAAGAAATTATTTTGGAAGTCTTACATCTATTTAAACCAATTTGCTGAATTTATAATTTGTATGTTGTCACAGTTTATGTATGATACTTATTAATAAGTGAAATACATAATATTAAAGGTGATATTCTTAAAATCCTTGACTATTAAGTTATTATGAACCAAGAAGCCAAGGATAAATTTGCATTATTATATACACCTGATAATTAAAAAACTGTAATTTTGGCCCTGGTGGGTGTGGTTCAGTTGGTTGGAGTGTGACCCTGAAGTGTTTCAGGTTTGATTCACTACCAGCACATAACCCAGATTGCAGGTTCAATCCCCAGTTGGGGCACGTGGAGGAGTCAACCAATCTGTTTCTCTTTTTCTCTCTCTCCCTTTCTCTTTCTCTCATTGTAAAGACAATAGAAAATTGTAATTTTTGTATTTCTTCTAAAGAACTTGGCTTACCGAAGGATTATTAATATCGTTGCTATTATTACTTTAATGGCTATCATCAGAATTATAGGTGTGCATATTAAAAATGCACTTTCCGAGAACCGATCCAAGATGGCGGCATAGGTAAACACCTACACTGCTGCCTCGCACAACAATTTCAAAACTACAACTAAAAGACAGAACAGACATCATCCAGAACCACAGGAAAACTGGCCGAGTGGCAATTCTACAACTAGAAGGGAAGAGAGGGGCTCACGGAGACCCAGAGGAGCTATAAAAAGGTGAGGTGCAGAGACGCTTGTGTGGAGAGAGCGGGTGCCGGAGTGCCTGGCTGGCTTTCTCTGGAAGGAGGAGGACGGAGACTCCCAGCTGCATTGAACCCCTTATCCTACGGCACTAAACCCTACGTCTGGCTGGGACTCATTCGGCGGGAGTTTGGACTGTGAAGAGGGACAAGTGCACGGAGATCTGGGGGAGATATGAAAGGGCGGAGGTCTGGGGACGCACACAGCACTGCCCGCAGAGGACTGACTGCTGGTTGTACCACTGGCTTTCGCGAGTGGATGAGGAACAGAGCCTCCCAACTGCGCCACTTCTAGTCTCACTGAACCCGTTTTGGGTGAAGCCCGGGGGACCCAGACTCATATGGTCCTGGAGCACAGGGAACCCGGAAAGGCAGAGATCTAGAGGTACTGTGAGAGCACAGGCTCGCACAGGGACCGCTCCAGTGATTACCCAGTCACGTGAGACCCAAGGGCCGGGGAGGGCGGGACCGACTGGAAGGCAAGGCAGTCCGTTAAGTCCTGAGACTCCATTCATCCCAAGCTCAACAGAGAGGCTTTTGCAGTTTTGCAAGTCTTGTATCATAAGGCTGAATCCAACACAGAAGTTCTCCTGGCATAGTGAAAATGCCGACAAAGGAAGAGATCACAAACAAAAGAAATGGAGGAAAATAAATGACTGGATATAGTGTTCAAAACCATGGTTATAAGGCTTTTCAAGAATATCCTAGAAAAGATGGAAAAAGTTAACGAGACCCAAGAGGAGATGAAAAAGAACCAACTAGAGATGGGAAAAAAACCAACTAGAGAAGGAAAAGGACCAACTAGAAATTAAATATACACTGACTGAAATAAAAAATATTATTCAGAGACCTAACAGCAGACTAGAGGAAGGCAAGAATCAAGTCAAAAATTTGAAATATAAAGAAGCAGAAAATACTCAATTGGAAAAGCAAGAAGAAAAAAGAATTGAAAAATGTGAAGATAATGTAAGGAGTCTCTGGGACAGCTTAAAGCGTACCCACATCAGAATTGTGGGGGTGCCAGAAGAAGAGAGAGAGCAAGATACTGAAAACCTATTTGAAGAAATAATGACTGAAAACTTCCCACATCTGGTAAAAGAAATAGACTTACAAGTCCAAGAAGCACACAGAACCCCATATAAAAGGAATCCAAAGAGGACCACACCAAGACACATCATAATTAAAATACCAAGAGCAAAAGACAAAGCGAGAATATTAAAAGCAGCAAGAGAAAAACAGTTCATTACCTACAAGGAGCACCCATAGGACTGTCAGCTGATTTCTCAACAGAAACGATGCAGGCCAGACGAGTGGCAAGAAATATTCATCGTGATGAATAGCAAGAACCTACAACTAAGAATAATCTATCCAGCAAAGCTATCATTCAGAATTGAAGGGCAGATAAAGAGCTTCACAGTGAAGAAAAAGCTAAAGGAGTTCATCAACTCCAAACCAGTATTATATGAAATGCTGAAAGGTACTCTTTTAGAAGAGGAAAAAGAAAAAGGTAAAAGACAAAAAATTATGAACAACAAATACATATCTATCAACAAGTGAATCTAAAAATTAAGTGAATTAAAAATTTGATCAACAGAATAAACTGGTGAATATAATAGAATCAGGAGCACAGAAAGGGAGTGGACTGATAATTCTCAGGGGGAAAGGGGTGAGGGGTGTACAGGGAGAGACTGGACAAAAATCATACACCTATGGATGAGGTCAATGGGAGGGAGGTAAGGGCAGAGGGAAGGGTGGGAGCTGGGTGGAGGGGTGCTATGGAGAAAAAAAAAAGAGAAACAAATGTAATAATCTGAATAATAAAGATTTAATTAAAAAAATAAATAAGAATAAATAAAAATGCACATTCCAAGCCCAGGAATTTAAGTTTGTAATAGGCAACCTCTACTCCCATTTTGATGTATGAGAACAGCTGAGGATAACATTAATTTGGAAATGTTGCTCGATTATTATCCCAAACCTTTCAAATAAGAATCATTTGGGCCAACTGTGAAGTAGACCACTAGTCTTCTTCCTTAGATGTTTTGACTCAAGAGGGTTGAAATGAGGTCTAGAACACAGTATTTTTTAATAAGCACACTAGTTGTTTGCCTTCCGAGCCAGAGAAAAAAAGTTAAATTGTTATATTTAGGCAAACATTCTATATATATAAAAGCCTATCCTAACTGGTTTGGCTCAGTGGATAGAGCGTTGGCCTGTGGACTGAAGGTTCAATTCTGGTCAAGGGCATGTACCTTGGTTGTGGGGTCGATACTATAATGCCCAAGAACCTGGAACTGCAAAAGAAGCTTAAACTAACAATGGGGGAAATATGGCTATTTTTACATTGATGTGGAAAAAAAGCCAATATTTTGAAAATACAAACCTGAGATGACCTTCTCAAGCTCTGTCCCACTCCCAGTGAAGTTTCCCACTACTTTTAGGATAAAGATAAAACTCCTCATTAGGACCAAAGGCATGGTTTGTCCCCTTCCTACTGCTTATATATATCTAATACCCATCATTTTGGTCTTAATTTAAAGTCGGCCTTTCTCTACTACAAGGCTAATAATCCCTCTCTTTGTGCCCCTGCACAAGTTTCCTAATCTGTAAAATGGGAATAATAATACCTATCACAGATGGTTCAAGATTAAATGAGGTCAGCTGGAAGAGCTCTCTGCAGAGGCTGACACAGTGAATGATAGCTATTCGTTGTCAAATCAAGCTATTTCTATTTCCTCCCATTCAATTCTTCAACCCACTTGTCATCTGGTTTCTGCACCCACAGTTCCAAAGAAAATAGTTTGGCTCACCAATTGCCAAGTGCAAATGACAAATTTCAACCCTTATCTGCCTGACCTTTCTGCAAGTATTAGTACCTGCTGATCACTCCCTCCTTTGAAATTCTCCTTTGGCATCCCTAAACACAGTGTATCTTGGTTTTCTCATAATTCTCTGACTAGTCTTTTAAAGTACCATTTGTGGCCTAGCTGGCGTGGTTCAGTGGTTGAGCGTCGACTTGTGAATTAAGAGGTCATGGTTCGATTCCCGGTCAGGGCACATGCCCAGGTTGTGGGCTCGATCCCCAGTGTGGGGTGTGCAGGAGGAAGCTGATCAATGATTCTCTTTCATCACTGATGTTTTTCTCTCTCTCCCCCTTCCTCTCTGAAATCAATAAAAATATATTTAAAAATAACAATTTTTGTGATTCGTTCACTGCTTACCTTTTCAAATTTCGAAAAAAATGTTTTAAATTTATCAAAGTAATACATGCATAATTTCTATGCCACTGACAGCCACTCAGAGTAAAGGCTTCCTAGACCAGTTGTTGGCAAACTGCGGCTTGCGGGCCACATGTGGCTCATGAGCTGCGATTTGCAGCTCTGTTGACTAATGACTTTGCTGACCACTGGGAAAGGGGCTTAATCACAAGGAACAACAACAGCCTGTAATTATTGGAATCAAGAGTCTAGGTCAGTGGTCAGCAAACTCATTAGTCAACAGAGGGGCAAACCGCCGCTCCTGAGCCACATGTGGCTCGCAAGCTGCAGTTTGCAGACCACTGTCCTAGACCATTACATTAGCACTCTCACCCCGTATCCTCTCACATCACTGTTTTTTCTTCACAGTACTTGTCACTCTTATTTGCCTGTTTACTGTCAACCTCTCCCACTAAAATTATTAGCTCTTTGAGGGAAGAGGTTATGTTTTATTCACTGCTATATTCAGATCACCTAGAGCATCGGGATGATGCTCTACAGGAGGGAACAGTAACTAACATGCCCTCCTGTTTTCACAAAGGTCTTTCCCACTATTGTCCTCTTCCTTTTTTCTAACCTTTCCTCTATTGTGTTAAATCCTAAGCCAATATAAGCAGGCTTGTTTATCTTCCATCTTAGTAAAGTATGATTTCTGTTGTCATTTCATCTGCCACCTGTTCCTCATCCTGCTTCTGATTGATTCCAGTATCACTACGACTCTACAGCTGCTTTTGATAACTAAGCTCACCAGGGTCTTCTTAGTTAGCAAAACCCAAAGGCTATCTCTCAGGATTCATTGTACTTCACCTCTCTGTGGAATATACAGTCTTTCTTATGCTTTAAAACTCCTTCCTTGCCGAAACCAGTTTGGCTCAGTGGATAGAGCGTGGGCCTGCAGACTGAAAGGTCCCAGGTTCGATTCCGGTCAAGGGCATGTATCCTGGTTGTGGGCACATCCCCAGTAGGGGGCGTGCAGGAGGCGGCTGATTGATGTCTCTCTCTCATTGATGTTTCTAACTCTCTATCCCTCTCCCTTCCTCTCTGTAAAAAAATCAATAAAATATATTAAAAACAAAACAAAACAAAAAAAAAACGAAAAAAAAAACCCAAAAACACCTCCTTCCTTGGGTTGAGAGATAGCACTCTTCAGATTTTCCTTCCATTTCTCACCACCCATAAATGTTGGTCTTCTACAGCATCTGTCCTCCATGCTCTTCTGACTCTACACATGCATCCTGGGTGATCTCACCTACTCCCAAGGTTGCACAAACCCTAAATTTTATACCTATGACTAGAGGACTGGTGCATGGGCCTAAGCTGGCAGTCAGACAGCGCTCTCGCAGTCCAGGATCCCTCGCTTTTTACACCTGTCTGCAGCGGAGGTGGGAGAGGCTCCTGCCACTGCTGCTGTGCTCACCAGCCGTGAGCCAGCAGAGGGCTTCTGGTTGCATGGTGCACCTCCTGTGGGAGCGCACTGACCACCAGGGGGCAGCTCCTGCATTGAAAGTCTGCCTCCTGATGGTCAGTGTGCATCATAGAAACAAGTCATTCCACAGTTTGGTCAACTTGCATATTGGCATTTTATTATATAGGATACTTTAAACCTACATGCATTCAATCAGGCATAGCTATTTCTCCACCTTCCACCCACACCCTGTCCAGAGAATGGCACCACCATTTACTAAGTCAGAAACTTAGATTCTGTTTATTTTCAATTACCCAATCAGTCACCGAGATACACTTCTCATTCCCCCTACTGCCAGTTCAAATTTCTCTTATCTTTCCTTCAGCATCACTCCTCCCCAGTCTACCCTTTTTCACATTGCAACGAGAGTAATCTCTCTAAAATGAGGATTTGATCCTGAGCCTTGTAATCACCATGCTCTCTATATTCCACCCATCCAAAACCATGTAGTTTCTTGCCCCTAAGCACTGTTCCCTCTGCCTAGAATGCCCTCTTCCCTTCACTCCTTCCTATTCTTCATAATACATCTCAAAGGTCTCCTTTTGAAGACTTCCCATTCTTACTCCATAAACAGTTGGTAATTACTTCCTCTCACCGCAGAACCTTGTAAATATGTAACACAATGATCACTTTTTATTACTTATTTATATATCTACCGTTTTTCTAGACCTAAGTTCTCTGCAATTAGAAACTATATTTTACTTCCGTTCCAGCATCTAGCAGATTGCTTGATAAAAATAGGTGGGTTGATAAATGTTGAATGTATGAATACCCTTAACTTACTCTCCCAAACCAAAATTTTAAAAGCCACATTTACATTCCTTGTCTTCTTCCACCCTCAAGTGCCAACTGGTCATCAAGTTCTACTGATTCCATCCCCTAAAGGTCTCTCAAATTCATCCTGATCCTCCACCTTAATGCCAAAGCCTTATTCTGGATCCCATTATTCATTACTTGAACTAGATTTGCTCCCCTCCAAACCACTCTCCACACTACTGCTTCATTTTTTAAAAAACATTTTTATTACAAAAATAATACATACTTGTAAAAAATTCAAACAATACAGAAATAAAAGCACAGTACCCCACCCAGCATACATACAACCATATATACCCCCTCATCTCCAATCTCATTCCCCAGGTTATCACTGTGAACAGTTTTAGCAAATATCCTTTTAGACCCTTTCCTTTGCACACACAAATATATATAAAGACATAAATATACACACATGATTTTTTCTTTTACAAAAATGGGATCACACTTGTTACATGATTCTTCAACTTCTTTCTTCATTCAATATACAGAAAATCTCTAAAACACAAACCTGATTACATCACTCCACTAGAGCTCCTCATTTCCTATAAAATTCATATTCATTAGCATCAAAATCAAAGCTCTCAATATGCTTACTGCCCATCTTTCAGTCTCCTCTCTAGCCAATCCAGCATTAAAGGACTGGAACTAAACCACCTTAAATCCTTTCTGGAACAAGGCAGGTAGAAACAAACAAACAAACAAACAAACTAGGAACACACTCTGCCATTTCTAGACTTCAGCCTTTTCACTTCATGTTACATTCTGCCTGGACTTTCCCATCTGGCAAGCTCCTACTAATTCTTCAACAATCAGCTTATAAATTACCTCAAGGAAGACTTCCCTGACTTTTTCAGACATGATCACTCCTCTATTTTCTCCTATACTTTATATCTAGCTCTTTAATTGCACTTCTCTCACAGAACTGTAATGCTTTATTAACATATTTTGAATTTCACTCCCCTTCCCCCAACTTGATGGTGAGCTCTTTGGGTAAAAGGAATGTGTCTTATTTATTTTGCATCCCAAGGATATGATAGAGTGCTTACGATGAAACAGGTGTTTAATAACAAATGTATTGAGAATTTTATGATTCTGGGAACATTTACTGAGTACCTACTATGCACAGAACCATATCCTAAGCATGAAAAGAAACAGAAGACACAGTCTTTGCCCCAAGGAACTTACCATTTTCCTACCATTTCTCGTGGGGGTGGGGGACAGAACACATTTACATGGCAACATATCATTTCTGACATACAGGCTGTTTCAAAGATTTATAATCATTTGCCTCAAAACCCATTTAGGAATAAGGCATTACATAATCAAATAAATAATAAAATAATGGGCAGTTTGTTCAATAGGTTTATGTTTTCAGTGTGGCATAGAGACCACCAGAAAGAACCCAATTCCCTGTCCCAGCAGGGGGGCTGTCACCTGTTCCAGCCTGCAAGAAAACTGAAATGATACCATGCTTAAAAAATGTCTAATATACCAAGAGGACATGAAGCTATTAGTCCTTTTATAATTTCTTCTCCTTCCCCAGAGAAAAATAATACAAAGTGAAATAAATGAAGTTAAAGGCAAGCACTGAAGGAGGAAGTGATTGCTCTATTTTTATCAGTGGAAGGGGGAAGGGAGTTGCTTGATTTTAATTCAAAGGGTGACATTGCCCCAGGAAAATCAGGAGAGGTAAGATTAGTTCATTATTATTTACTTACTATTTTTTAAAGGCTAAGGTGTTAATCTGGTGATTTCAGGATCAGACACTGTACAAATATAAACAAATTGAATCACCTAGGCTGGAGAACAGGGAAGGCTGACCAAGGAGGCCCAAAGGAAGCCTCATTCATCAGAGTCCAAGTCACTGTCCCCAGCAATGGAGTGGAAATCCTCACTGTCCTCCTCGTCCTCTGACAGGTGGACCTGGCTTAGCACGCTCGGCCCAGAGCGCTGCTCTTCCTCATCTTCTTCCTCCTCTGATACCTCATACCCACCGATGCTGCTGAAGCTTGTGTCTTGGGTGTTCGACTTGGGATCAGGCTCCTCATAGCTCCCATAACTGAGAAGAGAAACATGTCATCTCTCAAGCTCGGGCATCATCCTCTAGCTGACCAGTCCCGTTCGTGGTGCTACCAAGGGATCAGCCCATCTCACCTCCCATGAACACTAAAATGACTAGTTTTGGACTGTTCTACAGCTCCCTAAGAGAAAAGTGATCCTGTTCAAAAATGTCAACTTGCCAACTGCATATACACAAGAACCTGAAGAAACTCCCCTATACCTGAACAACACACTGCCAGCTTATGTGACCATAAATGCTCTGATAGCCTCATAGTTTCATCTACCACTTATTGCTTCACTCATATACACTTCTAATTAATCAACAATCCTAGATTCTACCTCTTCAATATATCCTGTCTTTATCCCCTTCTTCCCATCCCTACTCTGCATGCTTTGCCTTAATCCTTTGTCATCTCTGGCCATCACCACTGAAATCAGTCTTTATGCCTCTAGTCTTACTCTCCTTCATTTAATCATACTTCTACCAGAGTGTGCTTTATTTTTTGTTTGTTTGTTTATTAATTTTACTTTTTAAAAAAAATCACATAAATAATGCACGTTCACTGGTTTAAAAAAATTAGAATACACAACCAGAAAAAATCACCAATAACTCCACTACCCAGAAGTAATCTTTTGATATATAATCTTCCAATTTTTTTCTATGCATTTTACTTAAATATTTAAACATTTTTTATTTACAAAATTAGAATACTCTATATACTCTTTAGGAATCTGCATTTTCCACTGATTATAATGAACATCTTAATAAACATATATCTACAGAATCATTTTTATAGATGCAAGGTATTCCACTGTATGGCTGTGACATGATTTATTTAACAGTCTCTCACTAAGACATTTAAACTATCTCTAATTTTCCCACTATTAGAAACAATGCTCTGATAAACATCCTTGTACAAACATCCTGATGAAGGTGTTTTATTATCCCCATAACATTTCCTAGACATTACATTTTGGGCCAAACTGGTACATACTTTCAAATTTTTTTTTATTTCTGATTCAGCTCAGTTTCCTTCTCTAACCAGCTTCCCTATTCCACTTCTCCCCAAGTCCCAGAAAAATCCTGTGATTGCCTATCACAGCACTTTTCGTGTCAGTCATCTGTTGACCTGTTTTAGGTTTCTCATGAATTCCACAAAGGGATCACATCGTAGTGACTTGTACTTGTTATAAATATTTGCTAAATGAATAAATTAAGACTCTACCAGCTTCCTGGCTACCTCTGGCTAGATGTATAATATGTATGTATCTTAAATCCAACATGTCCAAACACAAATTAATTTTTTCCTCCTTTCCCACCCCACCTTATGCCTGTTCTTCCTCTTTCCCATCTCAGTGACATTCCCATTCATTATATACCTGATCTCCTAAATCCAGTCCATCTACCCTCTAAATAGCTCTTGAATATGTCCCTTTCTCCCCTGTCTCTAACAGATCCCAGTTGAGATCCTTATTGTTGTCATAGTTATTTAATACACAAAGTTGATGTTACTTCCTTTTCTACAAATGATTACCATTACACCAAATCCAAATGTTTTAGCAAGCCATTTAAAGGTCTCCTGCAATATAAAATGTTGCTACTTTTAGAGCCACATCTCCCAACAACCTCCCTTCACTCTGGAACATACTTTGTTATATTTCTGTGCCTTTGAACATACAGTATTACATCGCTAAGGATCTCCTCACCTGCTGCGAGTTATCTACTTAGTAAACTATTCTTCATCTTGTAAGGCCCAGTTCAAATGTTCCCTGTCTGTTAAACTTTCCCTGATTACTCCCAAGCAGGGTGAGACAACTCCTCCTCACTGGTGACTTGACACTTTATACTTAAATTATGTTATAGGACTTATCACATTGTATTTGTAATGATTTTGTTTGCATCAGTCTCTTCCACTAGACTGTGAGCTCCTCAAGGACAGGATAAATCTTGCTCCTCTGTATACTCCCAAGGGCCTACCACAGTGCCTGGCCTTTAGGTGCTCAGGAAATGTTTGATGGATGAAAGTAATCTGACGCTGGGCCCTTTGACATCACAGCTGGGCACTGATGCTACAGCCCTGTAGCATGTTGCTGTCGGTTACCTGATGTTGCTATCCTCCAAACCATGAGAAGCCTCCCCACCGTCTCCCTCATAGGACATCATGCTTTCTTCATTTTCCATGCCCATCCTTGTGTTTTCCTGAAGCATTCGGGGCTGTTTGGGTATTATCCCACCAGATCCCACATCAGAGTCGCTTCCACTTTCACTCAGTTGGATAGCTGTGAAAAGAGATTCTGAGATAAGCTTGACAGAATTAACATCTTTGGCTTGGTTTTCCAAAACTAGTTACCCCACACATCTATATAGGCATCTTGCCTGGACTTCTCACCTTACCTAGGATCAACAATGGCAAGATCTATAGTTTAGAAACTGAATCCAAATAACCTTTTCTCTTTTCCATCTCAGTCCAATCTGTTTTACTCCTGTCTTGTTCTCTAATACTTTTTCTCTTGCCATTGCCACTGACCCATAAAACATCTCAAAATGGGATTTTTCTTAATTTTCTTTTCCTATTGTTACATATAACACTTCTTTGCTGTTTTTATCAAGTATTCAAATAAAAGGTGCTATTTAAGCACTGTCATCTTTTGAATCTCCTATGTTTTTCTTCACTTCCTCTAAAGCTAATGAGTTTGATTAGCCTACAACTGACTGCTATGTACTCTGAGGTTTATTAGAACTTCATTAAAAGAGCATATATGGCCAAGAGCTTCCTATCCAGTCCTGAGGGTGCTATGGTGAACTACCCAGTTACAGAAGCAAAGGACCAAGACTTACCAGAGAAAGGATTATCTCCTTCTTCATCACTCCCAGCATCTTCCTCATCATCTTCTCCTTCAGACATAAGCAAATCCTCATACAGGACACTGGCTTGAGGCTGTTGCACGATTCCTTCCTCTTCATCTGCAAGATCACCATCTGCATCTTCACCTTCCTGAATAGGACCAGTTTAGAGGGTCAAAATCCAATTAATCACCCAAGTAAGAGACCAGATGCCATCAGCCCCGCTAGCTGCCTCACAAGAAATCAAGTAATTTTAGTAGCTAGACTTATTTAGCTGGTTCCAAGGATTAAAGTCAGACTGATTCTCACTATGGAGACACTCTCATATTGGCTTGGGATTTGGCCTGCCCTCTACTGGTTGGGCTCCTAGCATATAAAGATATAATATAACCACAAGCTTTCTGTAAGCATACTCACTGAGGCTGGAGTCTTAGGTTTCCCATCCTCCTCCTCATCATCATACCCTTCAATATCTACATCAGAGTCTTCCTCGCCCAGCCTACCTCCGCCCTGGCGCATCTGAGTAAGGAACACAAATAGCACATCATTGAGTGATGTGCCTGTAGGAGGAGTTAATGAGGGCTCTCACCCTGGATGGATGCTCCTCCCTAGCTAACCCCACAGCTAGTGGGGGTTGTTAACACAGCTCAAGACATATGTATTTTCCCCCATTCATTCTTTGGAAATCTCAGATAGGGTAAAACAACAACAACAAAGAACAGGAAGGTCCTAAAGTAAGGTCTACTCTTACTATATCATCAAAAGGCGACTCTTCCATTCTAATGCAAACTTTCCTTAGCTTGAGTTGAACTCATTGAGATAGAAAAAAAAATCCTTTTGGGTTTTGCACTCCAGTAGAACCCTGACTGAGATCAGCTGATAAGATTTTTGGCTTCAGATCAGAAGTATCTTCTACCCTGGCCAATTTTCTCAGTGGTTAGCGTCGGCCCATGGATCAAAGGGTCTCTGGTTTAATTCCTGGTCAAGGGCACATACCTTAGTCGCAGGTTATATGCCCGACCTCGGTCAAGCGGGAGGCAACCAATTAATGTGTATCTCACGGTGATTTTTTTCTCTCCCCCTCCTCCTTACCTTCTACTTTCTCTCTAAAACTCAATGGAGCGGAGACCGGTTTGGCTCAGTGGATAGAGCGTCGGCCTGCGGACTGAAAGGTCCTGGGTTCGATTCCGGTCGGGGGCATGTACCTTGCTTGCGGGCATAACTCCAGTAAGGGGCGTGCAGGAGGCGGCTGATCGATGTCTCTCTCTCATTCATGTTTCTGACTTTCTATCCCTCTCCCTTCCTCTCTGTAAAAAATCAATAAAATATATTTTAAAAAATAAATAAATAAAACTCAATGGAAAAAAATATCCTCAGGTTAAGATTTTTAAAAATTAATAAAAATAAAGAAGTATCTTCTGATACCACTAGAAACAGCCAATTTAAAAAATTTAATTTGATTTCATCAATAATTTTAGATTATAACATACATACAGTAGAGTAGAAGAGCAATTATTTTTAATTCTGTCTCTGAATACAGCTGCTCTTTTTAGTCACCTGTCCGGTTGCTCTGATGTATCATATACTTTTGACACTTGTGCCTTCCCTGAAGTTCTGCTGTGCCTGACTCTGTCCATGGGGACAGACAGTAGAGAGTAATTTTGGTGGATAGACTTATTTATCTAGTTTGAAGGATTAAAGTCAGACTGGGACTCACTATGGAGACACTCTCATTTTGGCTTGGGATTTGGCCTGCCCTGTAATTGTGGGGCTCTTACATCATATAAATGTATAATGTAACCATAGCTTTCCGTAAGCATACTCACTGGGGCTGGAGTCTTAGGTTTCCCCTCCTCCTCTTCATCATCATTATACCCTTCAATATCTACATCAGTCTTCTTCAACCAGCCTACCTCAGCCCTGGAGCATTATGTGACCTACTATCTTCCCACTTTGAAAGCCCATTCTTAACCTGCATTCCCAGGGACAAGGAGCTCAATTATCCTTGACACATGTCATATATCACCACCACCACTCCCCCACACTGAACTATATTACCAATCTCACAAAGAGAAAAAGAATATCCTACCTGTATTTCCTGCTTTTCTGGAGTGGTAGTGGGAATATCCAGGACAGACATACTGCTCTCATCTTGAAATACGGAGGCATCTCGAGACATACTGAGAGATGTGTTGGTATCATATAAATCAGGTGGCTGTGGCACAAATCATGTAACTTAGCTTCTATTTAGGAAAGGGAATAAGAACTACAGAGAAGTGCCCTTTAGAGCACTCACTGAAGAAAAGGTCATGCAGACCAATCCATTTACTGGGAAAACACAGCTTGAAACAACTTTATCAACAGGTTTTTGGGTATCTTACAAATGTTACTCTTTCTAGTAAAGAGGCATCTAATGTGTATGCTTATTAGATGCCTGAAGCAGAAAGTATCAAAGTTATGGGACAATTCTATGTTCTCACAGCCTTTCTGATCAACCTAGTTTCTTCTAAGCCTTGCCTTATTGTTTTTAGGCCCAGGGCTTCATACCAGTGCTATTTTGATTCATTTAGAGGTATCTAATAGGAAATGGGATTAAGAAACTTCAATACCAATAAGAGCTCATCAGAGGATGCTATGAGGTAAAATGGTATGAAAAATCATGAACTTTGAAGTAAACTGCTCTGGGTTTGAGTCCTGGCTCCATCACTTGCTGAGTAACTTTAACAAATTACTCAATCTCTCTAAATATGGGTTTCCTCAATTGTAAAACATGGTTGTTGGGAGATTTAAGAGATATGTACAAGCTTCTTATCCAATGCCTGGTATTCAATAAATTATAGATATCTTCTTCCCTTTCTTGAAGAGAACAAGGATTTTGCAAATAAACTTATTCAGTGACAATAGGGCAGGAAGGACTAATAAAGAAGAGGCTGGAGAAATAAGAAAGAGTTCTCTGAGAGTAAAAATATTATGCTATTAAAAAACATCATTTTTTCAAAGACTAGTTAATAAAATAAAGTACTTATAATATAATGTGAAGTGCAAACAACAAAAACCAAAACCATCTTGACCAATTTCATTTGAAAAATTTGTCTATAGGCCTGGTTCCTGTTTCTCAGTGGTTGAGTGTCATCCATGAACCAAGAGGTCACCGGTTCAATTCATGGTCAGGGCACATGACCAGATTATGGACTGGATCCCCAAACAGGGGGTGTGCAGGAGGCAGATGATTAATGTTTCTCTCTCAACGATATTTCTCTCTATCCCTCTCCATTCCTCTCTAAAATCAATAAAAACATTCTTTTAAGTTGACTATAGCCCTAGCCAGTTTGGCTCAGTGGATAGTGTCGGCCCACAGACCCAAGGGTCCCGGGTTCCATTCCAGTCAAGGGCATGTACCTCGGTTGCGGGTTCCTTAGAGGCCCAGGCCCTGGTCAGGGCAAGTGCAAGAGGCAACCAATCAATGTGTTTCTCTCACATCAATGTTCTCTCTGCCTTTCCCTTTCTTCCACTCTCCCTAAAAATCAATGGAAAAATATCCTCAGGTGAGGGTTTAAAAAAAATGTTTGTCTATGAACACATACAAGCGCATGTACATACACATATCACAGATTTGAAAGAAACACACCAAATACGCACAGGGTTAGCTGAGTAGTGAACTTTATTTTAGGGAACTTATTTCTTCTTTATATTTTCTAATTTTTTTCCCAATGAACATGTTAATTTTATTTAAAAAACCAACATGTTACTTTGTGGTGTTTTTAAAAAAACAAACAAAAAAACAAGCAAGGCTGACTGAGAAGAGGGTTTTGGAGAAACAGAATTTAAAGGATTACAGAGCAGATAAACTAATTATGGAACAGAAGAGAAAATCAAGAAATGAAAGGCTCTATAGGAAACTGCAAAGTAAGCAGTTTTAAAAATATATATTTTATTGATTTTTTTTACAGAGAGGAAAGGAGAGGGATAGAGAGCCAGAAACATTGATGAGAGAGAGACATCGATAAGCCGCCTCCTGTACTAGGGATGTGCCCGCAACCAAGATACGTGCCCTTGACCGGAATCGAACCTGGGACCTTTCAGTCCCCAGGCCGACGCTCTATCCACTGAGCCAAACCAGTTTCGGCGTAAAGTAAGCAGTTTTAAATAAAGCATTAAGCTGAATTATGATGCAATACAAGCGAGGCAGAAGTGACTGAGTGAAAATAAATTGACTATCATCAATGTTTACTTAATGTGCCAAGCTAAAATTAATTCATTTCGTATTTATAATAATCTGGAAAAGTACATTATAGAGAAAAGGAAACTGAGTTAGGAGACTAAGTTAACTTCCCAAGTTCACAAAGCTAAAAAGTAGCAGAGCTAAGATTCAAACCCAGGCTTACTTTATGCCAAACTGCATGTACTTTCCACTTTACCTTAGTGCATCCAATATAGTATGCAAGCTATATTCTGGGTTAAGTTCTATTCTTCAAATATGCCATCTCTCTAAGCGTATAGTATTGATGAAATATACTCATTATATTTAAGGACAAGAACACAATCACTAAAATTTCTTATTACTCCTACTTTCTAGTCTTTGGGCTTATAAATTTAAGATGATGAATATTACCTGTCTCATTTATGAAGAGTGGAAATCAACCCAGGAAAATGGGTGACTTCTGAGCTACTAAGATACTTTTGAAGGAATGAGTAATCAGACATATATAAGACATAGGAACAATATGGTCCACATTTATAATTGAGAAATCTATACTCTAGGGACATTCCGGAGCCCCAATTCATAGGTAAGGAAGCTCCAGACACTCAAGAGGAAGGCCTCTGGCCACAGTAGTCAGGAATCTGGTATTCCTTAATACCGCTTAAACAACTAAGACCCACCCCACTCATTCATCCAACACCTGCCTCTTCTGAATTCAATAAGGCCACCAAGACCCATGGCCCTCACTCACCTTAGCCTTTGAGAAGACAAGAAAGCACATGAAAGGCATATGAAGAGGAAGGACAGAGAAGAAGGGTATCTCAGTAAATACAGCTGTTAACATGCTCCCAATTTCCCAAACCAATAGAACTATAAGAGGAGGTTCCTACAAGTATCACATGATCTCACTTATATGTAGAATCTAATTAACAAAATAAACTGATAAACAAAACAGAACCAGAGACATTGAAGCATGCAATAGACTGACGTATTTCAGAGGGAAGGAGGTGCAGGTGGGAAGAGATTAAACAAAAAAATTTATATGCATATATACATAACCCATGGCCACATACAATATAGTGCAGTGAAGGCCTGGAAAGGGGTCAGGAGCAGGGTCGAGGGGGCCAAGGGGAGAAAAAAAGGGGACATCTGTAATATTTTCAATAATAAGATAAATTAAAAATTTTTTAAAAAATGAGATTCTTAGTCCTCAGACTCACCTGAGGTGTATAAGGCCCTGGAGTCATTGGGTCCAAACTGTCTAGTTCTGCTTCTTCCAAAGCTGCTTCTTTAGCTGTACAAATATCCTTCTCAAGTTGAGTCAAATGCTCATCATACTGAGAAATAAAATTAATGAATCCATTCAAAATATGTTTTAGGCACTAGGGATACAAAAGTAAACAAAGCAGACAAAAATTTCTGTCTTCATGGAGCTCCTATTCTAGAGGCAGGACACATGACAAATAGTTATAGGGTGTCCCAAAAAATGTATACACACTTTAATAGCTGATAGCTCAATTTTTAAAATGAAATACATTTTAATAAACACTGCCTTTATAATTATTTCATGTGTGTGTACATATTTTTTGGGATACCCTATATATAGTTTGTTTAAAAAAAAACACATTTAAGCCAAAACTGGTTTGGCTCAGTGGATAGAGCGCCAGCCTGCAGACTGAAGGGTCCCAGGTTCGATTCCGGTCAAGGGCATGTACCTTGGTTGCGGGCACATCCCAGCAGGGGGCATGCAAGAGGCAGCTGATCGATGTCTCTCTCTCATCGATGTTTCTGGCTCTCTATCCCTCTCCTTTCCTCTCTGTAAAAAAATCAATAAAATATATTTAAAAAACACACACAAAAAAAATTTAGTTCTAAGTAGGAAAATAAAGCAAGGAAGGAAATAAGGGCTATAGGGTGAGGGTGGGGGGAGCATGATGTTACATTTTAAAATAGGATAGGCAGAGAAAGCCTGCTCACTCAAGGGAATAGTGGGATTCCATAATGCTAAATCCCAAGGGGGACTTACTCTTTACCACCTACCTCAGTCAATGTCTGGTAACAGACATTCACAATCTCTTGAGCAGTCTTAGTATACTGACTTTCAGGCCCTATAAATGAAAAATGAAAATGCCTTTATAGACTTCAGTTCCAGAAATTTACATTCTTTCACCAACATTGGCATTCCATTATTATCTTAGACCCCAAATATCATGCTTCAGCCTTAACTTGGATTCTTGCTTTACTTTTGGAAGTAGAAAATTTCAAATGTGTTAAAAAACAAAGATTCTACTTGCCAGCATAACTCAATGGTTGTTGTGTCAACCTATGAACCAGAAGGTCACTGTTTGATTCCTAGTCAGGGCACATGCCCTGGTTACAGGCTTGAGCCCCAATGTGGGGCATGCAGAATGCAGCCAACCAATGATTCTTATCACTGGTGAGTGTGTGTGTGTGTCTCCCCCCTTCCATTCTGAAATCAATAAATATATACATATATTAAAAAAAGATTATAATATAATGAACTGCCATGTTCCCACTATTCAGCTTCAATGATTATCAACATATGGTCAATCTTGTTTCATTTAAACCTGAACTTTCACACTGTTCCCACATTTTAAAGCAAATTCCAGTATCATTTCATTACATCCACAAATTGTTAAGTATGCATCTTTAAGTAAGGACTCTTTTTAAAAATAGGTATGTTTAGTCCTGGTTGGTGTTTCATAGTGGTTAGAGCATAGATCCCTAGCCCCACTTGGGGCACTGGTGGGAGGCAACCAATCGATGTGTCTCTCTCACATCAATGTATGTCTTTCTCTCCCACTTCCTCCCTTCTTTCACTCTCTAAAAATTAATGGAAAAATATCCTTGGGTGAGAATTAACAGCAAAGAAAGTATGTATGATACTATAATGCTGTCAAAACCCATAGAATGTACACCACCAAAATATAAATTATGGCCTTTGGATGCTAATGATGTGTTAATATAGATTCATTGATCATAACAAATGTACCATTCTAATGCAGGACGTTGATAACTGGGGAAGCTGTGCTTATGTTGGAGCATATGGTATATAGGAAGTGGCATATAGGAACTCTCTATACCTTTAGCTCAATTTTGCTCTGAACTGCTTAAAAAAATAGTCAATTAAAAAAATCCAACTATATTACATCTAAAATAATGAACAGTTTTTTAACTTTTTCTAAAGCCAATCAATATTCAAATTTCCCATAATTTAATAAATGTTCACTTATATTTTATTTCTTTGACTCATAATCCAAATAAGGCCCACACATTGCATTTGTTTGATGTGTCTCTTTAATTACTTATTAGGTGATTAAAAAAAACACTTATTGTTAAAAGTATTACATATGTCCCTTTTCCCCCCATTAACCTCCCAGTCTGCCCTTGCCCTTACAAGGTAATTCTTTTTTAAAAATATGTATTTTAATCGATTTTTACAAAGAGGAAGGGAGAAGGATAGAAAGTTAGAAACATCGATGAGAGAGAAGCATCAATTAGCTGCCTCCTCCATGACCCCCAGTGAGGATCCAGCCCACAACCAAGGTACATGCCCTTAGCTAGAATCGAACCTGGGACCCTTCAGTCTACAGGCCAATGGTCTATCACTGAGCCAAACCAGTTAGGGCTCTAAGGTGATTCTTACTAAACTACAGTTTCCTATATGGCCTCTGTCGTAAGTTGCAAACTGATGGCTTACAGGTCAATCCAGTTTTGTTTGGCCCATAAAAAAACAAACTGTCCAGTTTGTGAAAATGGATTGAGCTATACACCCATTATATATACACTTTTTGTATGTAAATTATACCTCAATAAAGTGTATCAACAATAAAGATTTTAAAAAAATTTAAATCTGAATTTGCAACATTTAACAATAGAAAAATTTCAAATAAAAACACAAATACCTAATTTCTCTTAAAAACTGAAAAGATCTGGCAACATAGGGTCAGCATGCCCACAAGGCACCAATTGGCTGGAACTGAGTAACAGCTGCCTTACCAAGTCTGCTTAATTCATTTACGTCTGGATCCTGAAGGCATCTGAGTTTTTAATCCCTGCTTTGAGCACATTATAATATTCTTTAATAAACTGTTTATTTACCCATTCATAAAACATTCTGAGTACCTTCTATGTGCCAGGCATTATACACTAAAATGAGTAAGATATAGACCATATCCCCAAGAAGCTTATAGTCTAGCACAATGAAATAGACTAGCACAATGAAATAAGACTATAAACAAATAGGGAATGCTATTTGTGAAAAATACATACAGGGTTCAGTAGAGACACAGAGGGGGAAGTGGCCGATTCTGGGAGTTAAGAGGGAAAGATGAATTAGGAAAGGCTTCACAGAGGAAGTGAAACCTGAGTTATACCTACTGTTTATCAGGAGGTAAAGGATAAAATATATAGCACATTTGCATGTAAAGCTTTCATGCCACTCTAACCATTAGAAACTATTACATGAACAAAGAAGTTTCTTTCAGGTAAAACCTCTCACAAATATATGGCATCTATTATTCAAAAGATGTAAAATAAAGCTGTGTCCTCACACACTTTGTGCCAACTACAAATAAATCAGAAAGAAAACTAAGTCAACCATCAGGATATTTAGGGCACATAAATACAGCTAGAGATAGCTCACAATCAAGAATAGTCTGAGTGCCCCTGGTGGGTATGGCTCAATTAGTTGTCATCCCATGCACCAAAAGGTTGTTGGTTCAATTCCCAGTCAGGGCACATGCCCCAGGTTGCAAGAGGCAGCCGATTGATGTTTCTCTGTCATCAATGTTTCTCTCACCCTTTCATTTCCCCTCTCTCTAAAATCAATAAAAATACATATGTTTTAAAAAGAATAGTTTGAGTAATAAGAAGACTGCAGCTCAAATTTCCAGAGTTCTAATCTCCTAGGATAGTGGTCGGCAAACTCATTAGTCAACAGAGTGGCAAACCTCGGCTCGTGAGCTGTATGTGGCTCGCGAGCCATGGTTTGCCGACCACTGTCCTAGGGCCACCAGTAGGTTGGTCTTCAAAATACTACCTACTCAAAATACTGATGGAGACAGATTATAAAAGTTATCAGACAAGCTTTCATGTTGATAGTAATGCATGATGTTAGAGAAAAAGACTATATACAGGTTACAGGCCTCCTTTACTAAACCAGCCTCTTAACAGTATACTGGCTCTCTTTCTTACAAGGACCTGCCACACGGCAAAATCCCAGACTACAGATTAAGAATTCAGCCCTTACTCTGTTTTGAAAGCTAAACAAACCAATGCTTTAACACTGTGATGCTCTCATTTACAACACAGGGAAAATTTAGTTTTATAGAACTGCAAAGTTTTCTCTTTTATTTTTTTGAGGATGGGACCTCTTATTTCCCCATTTGCTTTGCAACACACAACTCTAAAGAAATACCCACTAATACCCCCAAAATATACTTTACTATATGCAAAGTAGCATTGAAGTATTTTTGGTGAAAGATGGTGGTGGAGTTGGCAAAAATAACTAGATGTTTTCTTATCTCTATCTATACCAGGAATTTTAACAAGATGGTAATGAGAGATCTATGAACCTCCTGAAACTGAAAACAAAATTTTGTATGCAATATAAATTTTTCTGGGTACAAAATCTGTTTCTTCATCAAACTCTCAAAAGGGTCTATAACTACATCCATAAAGCTAAAAATCTTGCTTTATATTCTGAAGCAAATAGGAGCTTAAAAGTAAGATAATCGGCTTTAGGTTTTACAGCTTAAGAAGAGGAGAAGCGACGGAGGAGAACCGCGCCACAGGCGGCCGTGTTCCTGCCATTTTGATTCTTTCTCACTGGTTGACTTTCAACTGTGTGAAATATGAGTCGGAAAGCAACATCAAGAGCAGGATGGGATACAATACTCCTAGAAGAGGAAGAGTCTGACCAGACCTTTGGACCCGTGGTTGACCAGCAGCCCAGTGATGAAAAATCTAAACAAGAGGAGCCACCCAATGAGAGTCAGGATGTTAAACCTGATAAAGAGAAAGCAGATGCAGGACCACCTAAGGTTCAAGTTTCCATTGTACCAGGAGCTGTATCAGTAAAGATACTGCTAAAACGGACTGACCTTGGAGCATATACCAAACAACTGGCAAAACCAATAACTGGGCCTGAGGGCGGAGATGATCCTGAAGTCATCGGGCATGCTTATGCAACTCCGGAGCCCATTGAAATGCCAGAAACAGGAGAAGGCAAACCACCCATTTAAAGGAAGATGACCTCAAGACACACAGATTATTCCTATGTTGGATACTACACTGTTAAAGTTCTCTCAATAAAGTTTTGCAGCATTAAAAAAAAGAAGAGGAGAAGCCTAGTGAAGAGACATACAAATATAACAGGGCTACCCAATCTCTGTGGCTCAGTGGTTGAGCATCAACTCATGTACCAAGAGGTTGCTGTCTCGATTCCAGGTCAGGGCACATGCCCAGGTTGCAGGCTCAATCCCCAGTAGAGGGTGTACAGGAGGCAGTGATCTATTTTTCTTTCTCATCAATGTATCTCTCTCTTTCCCTTCTTCCTTTAAAAGTCAACAAAAACATATTTAAAAAAAATAACAGGGCCACTATCCTATATAATAAAGCTAAATATGCAAATTGGACTGAACTGCAGAATGACGGGTCGCTATAACATGCACTGACCACTAGAGGGGAGACGCTCAATGCAGGAGTTGCCCCCTGGTGGTCAATGTGCTTCCACAGGGGAACGCCACTCAGCCAGAAGCTGGGCTGAAGGCTGGTGAGGGCAGCTGTGTGATGGGAGTCTCTCTCACCTCTGGACCCTCAATGCTGCCCACTCCCCCCACTCAAGGGCATGAATTTCATGCACCAAATCTCTAGTAGGAATAATAAAGTACTGAGGGTATTGTGTCGGGGGAGGGAGAAAAAGAGTAGAAATTGAATTCCAATTTCCCAGTCCATAAATGGTTATTATACAGGAAATCTTAATTACTTTATAAAGAGTAATTTTCAGAATGACAGGAAAATGAATATGAAAGATATAATCTATGAATGACCACTGTGCCTTACAGGAGAATACAGTACCCATTTACAAAAAGAAATGCTTTTCTGAATATATTTTGATGTCTCTCCCTATTAAATCATAGCTAAATAACCATAAATGTCAAAAATATTTATTTAACCCTAGCTGGTTTAGTTCAATGGATAGAGCATAAGCCTGTGAACTGAAGGGTCCCAGGTTCAATTCCAGTCAAGGGCATACGCCCAGGTTGTGGGCTCAATCCCCAGTAGGGGGGTATACAGGAGGCAGCCAATCAATGACTCTCTTCATTGATATTTCTCTCTCTCTCCCCCCCCCTTCCCTCCCTCCAATCCCTCCCTACCTCTCTGAAATCAACAAAAATATATTTTAAAAGATTTTTAAAATACATATTTACTTTCAAAATGAGAAAGAACTCATGGACATAGACAACAGTGAGATGATTGTGTGTGGTGGGGGATAGAGGAAGACATCAAGGGAATAAATGGTTATAGAAAAAATAAAAATGTATTTATATTTTGCCTCATTCCAAATAAGAATTGACAGTAACCTACAGTATCATATATACTCCAAACCCAAATGTCCTTAAATAGTGGTAATTCCAATGACAGCTTTTGAAAGTTGATATTCCACTAAAATCAAGAAAATTCCTTATATTGTTTCTAAGTTAATTCACCTCTTTAGTAATGCAAGGAGAAAGAAGTTACCAGCATCATGTTTCTACTTAGAGAGGGAAAGCAAGTATTGCTATCTGAAAGGTTTCAGAGAAAAACAGCAGTCAAGATAGTAAACAGTCTTGCACAACTAAGAGGTTTGTAATCACCTGTAAGCTCATATTTCCTTTAAGAAACTTTCCACAAATACTAAAAATAACTTTCCTACTCAGAAACTGAGTATTGTGCCAAAACAAGCATAGATTATTATCTTGACAGTAAACAAATGATGTGGATAATATGCATATATTCCAATATTAATCATCAAAATTAAAAAACAACACAATAGCCGAAACCGGTTTGGCTCAGTGGATAGAGCGTCGGTCTGCGGACTGCAGGGTCCCAGGTTCGATTCTGGTCAAGGGCATGTGCCTTGGTTGTAGGCACATCCCCAGTGGGGGGCATGCAAGAGGCAGCTGATCGATGTTTCTAACTCTCTATCCCTCTCCCTTCCTCTCTGTAACAAATCAATAAAATATATTTAAAAAAAGAACAATAAAATAAAACCTCAATAGCAATAGACATCCCAGCTGGCATGGCTCAGTGGTTGAGCGTTGACCTATGAACCAGGTCACAGTTCGATTCCCAGTCAGGGCACATGCCCCAGTTTCAGGCTTGATCCCAAGTGGGGGTCATGCAGGAGGCAGTCAATCAATGATCCTCTCTCATCATTGATGTTTCTCTCTCTCTCTCCCTCTCCCATCCTCTCTGAAATCAATAAAATACATATTTTTTAAAAAGCAATATACACCTTTAACAAATACCAGATTTAAAAAATATATTTTTATTGATTTCAAAAAGAAAGGGAGAGGGAGAGATAAAAACATTAATAATGACAGAGGATCATTGATCAGCTGCATCCTGCAACGCCCCCTACTGAGGATCAACCTGCAACCTGGGCATGTGTCCTCGATGTAAATCAAACCTGGATCCTTCAGTCCACAGACTAAAGCTGTATCCACTGAGCCAAACCAGCTAGGGCAAAAATACCATATTTTAAAAGGAAAGAAAATATCTGCACAGCTAATTATTAAAGAAACTATAATTACTAAACTCAAATATACATAGTCCACAGATCTCAAAGAGATAAGATTGGGGGCTCTCCCGATCCTTATATATTTATCTCAAACTAGGTCCAGGAAAGGAGAAAAGGGAAGTGAATATAATCTTTTAGGCTTTAGCTAGATTCTTTCCAATACGTAGAATACTAGAGGCCTGGGGTCCCTCAGCCTGGCCTGTGGGGATTGGTCTAAAACCAGCTCTCTGGCACCCCTCAAGAGGTCCTAGATTGTGAGAGGGCAGTTCTCAGATGACGCATCCCAGAATAGGGCTTCCTCCTCTCTGATTCTGGGTATGTCACCCCAGGACAGCAGCTGCTAGGTCACTGCAGCTTGGCAGCTTATGCAATGAGTGTCTGCCCCTGGTGATCAATGCGCTTCACAGCTACTGGAGGGGGCATTTGCCCCCTGGTGGTCATTGCACATCACAGCTACCGGTGGGACAGTCAAACAGTTAGACGGTCACTTAGGCTTTTATACATGGTTAGATCCAATACAAATTAAGATTTTTAGTTTCCAAGATAAGAGGTTTGATCTCTTAAATCAGAATAACAGAATCTGGACTACAAATTCAAGAAGCTATAAACCAGTGGTCGCAAACTGGTGGCCCGTGAAGTCCGAAAGGTTGGCAACTGCTGCTATAAAGTATCCATAGGGGAACTGGGGTAAATAAATCTCACTGAGCAAGTGTAAGATTTATATTTAGGATCTGATAAAAATCCCTCTAAAACCTAAAATTGCTTCTTTAGTTCCAAATGAACTAACTATATATATAGTTCCTTGGCTGAACACACTAATCACATATCTCTACAACAATTAGAAAAGTTACAATGTAGACACTTTAAAAACTCCTTTTTCTGTAGAGTAAAATTTGTAATAGGGCTTCACTCTTTATATGTAAGCACTTACTATAAGCCAAGTATAGTGCCAGGCTCTGGTGATATAAAAACAACAAAACAAAACGAACAAATCAAAAAATAAGAGACAGATCCTTGTCCTTCATGCCCTTCATGCTGTCACGGAAAATGCATGTATACAAACTCATCATTTCAATAATGTACAAAGTACTAAGGAACTGTACAGAAAGTAGCAACTCTGTCACAGAATGAGGCAATGTTATACTTCATAGAAACTGTTCTCATAAAGTTCACAGCCAAATGCAGTTGAACATTTTTTAGACTTGACCCTAGAAGCCCTGTGTTATATTTATAACTGCCATTCACCTCTTCCTTGAAATGCTCTAATCCTGTGGCTTCGCCATTCTTTACTGCACGCTCTATCTTTGATCATTAATTCATTCAACATATACTACTTACTGAGTGGCTATGCACAAATATTATCCTAAGCACAAGGCAAATAAATTCCTGGCTTTACAGGAACTTAAGGGTCTTACAGAAATCATTTATAAGATTAAGGCCATTAAGTCTACTTGTATGTACATATTTTTCTTTCCATACACTTCATCCAACTTTACATGATACCAACTACAATAGTTACATAAAATAAGGGGGAAATTAACATGGATTTATAGCACTCACGGTAAGGTTTTGTTTTTTTCGTTTTTTTCTGGCACCATAGAATTGCCTTGAAAACACATTAAAGAAACTCCAGGGCAAAAAAAAACAAAAACAAAAAAAACATAAAAGCCTTGTTTTCCCCACATCTCCTTTTTCTTTTAATAAATAATCTTAAAAATATTTTCCCAAATTATATATTTTTTAAATGTGAACTTTGTTTAATGTAGCCTTAATATTTGTTTACTGGCATGTTATACTATCTCACTCACCACAAGTATGCACTTTCAGTGAGATACTTGCGCCTTATATCAGACTGCTATCACTACCTACTAATTCCATTTATATATATAAAAGCCTAAGTGGAGGGGAGAAACCAAGATGGCAGCACAGGTAAACACCTAAACTGCTGCTTTGCACAACCTCAAAACTACAAATAAAAGATAAAAAGGACATCATCCAGAACCACAGGAAGGCTGACTGAGTGGAAATTCTACAACTACAAGGAAAGAGAAATGTATACTGAGACTCACAGGAGCTGCGAAAAGCAGAGGTACAGATGTGCGCGTGCAGAGAGGGCTGGCAACTGAGTGCATGGCTGGCTTTCCCAAGCAGGATGGAGACAAAAGCTTCCAACTGCTCTGAATGCTAGTTCCGGGCGAGACTCTGGGGACCCAGACTCATACAGGGAGAAACTGGAGTGTCTGGCAGTGGGTGAAACTAGAGGGTGGCTTTCTCTCAGAGGCACTTACAGAGATTACTGCGGGACACTGAGAACCAGAGGCCTCTTAGGGCAGGGCTGATGGGAAGCCATCACTGTTTGCTCCTCCCTGAGATCCCGCCTCACAAAGCCATAGCTGTTTGCTCCACCCTGAAACTCCATCCCATCCAAGTTGAGCACAGAGGCTTTTGCATATGAATGGCCTGATCCTTAAACTTACCTAACAAACTGCAGCTGAATCAGTAAGACCCAGAATATCCAAAAGAAGGCCCAAGGCCCCACAGCAGCTTGCATTGCTTCACAGCTGGGCCTCATCTGGGCACCTCCAAAAACCAAATAAAGAAGAGGAATCTGCAGATCTCTCTGTAGCTCCTGCTGGGTGGCCTCAGGCAGAGGCTAAATTAGCACCTTTTGGAGATCCAAGAGCCAGTGTAGCCAGGGATCAGAGTGGGACCATCCAGATTACAATTCTTCAGACTCATAAGGGACACACTCAGGGGTAAGACTCAGTGAGCACCTAAGCCCCACTGACAAGTCTTGCCCCATAAGGGTGGCTCTAGCACAGAAGTTCTCCCAGCCTAGACATAGCTGATCCTCACAGCCAATTGGCCTGGAGGTCAATTCCCCTCAGTGATACCAACAACAATCAAAGCTTAACTACAACAAGACTCTGCACACAGCCCACAAAGGAGTGCACCAAAAGTTTCCACCTCAGGTAACTGGGGAGGCTGAGCCACTGGGCTCTATAGGACATCTACCCCACAAAGACACTCCATCAACTCAGGGAAGTAGCCAAAATTTGGAGACAAAGAAACAGGTCACAAATGAAAGAAATGGAGGAAAACAATTGATTGGATATAGAGTTCAAAACCACAGTTACAGGGTTTTTCAAGAATTTTCTAGAAAAGGCCAATAAATTTATTCAGACCCTCGAGGATCTGAAAAAGGACCAACTAGAAATTAAGCATACACTGACTGAAATAAAAAATAATATATAGAGACCTAACAGCAGACTAGAGCAGTGGTCAGCAAACCACGGCTTGCAAGCTCTTTGGCCCCTTGAGTGTGGCTCTTCCACAAAATACCATGGTTGGGCAAGTCTATTTTAAAGAAGTGGCATTAGAAGAAGTTTAAGTTTAAAAAATTTAACACTCACTGAAACCGGTTTGGCTCAGTGGATAGAGCGTTGGCCTGCGGACTGGAAGGTCCCAGGTTTGATTCCGGTTAAGGGCATGTATCCTGGTTGCGGGCACGTCCCAAGTAGGAGGCGTGCAGAAGGCGGCTGATCAATATCTCTCATCGATGTTTCCAACTCTCTATCCCTCTCTCTTCCTCTCTGTAAGAAATCAATAAAATATATTTAAAAATAAATAAATAAATAAATAAATAAAATAAAAAATTTGGCACTCAAAAGAAATTTCAATCATTATACTGTTAATTGGCTCTGTTGACTAATGAGTTTGCCGACCACTGGACTAGAGGATCACAGGAATCAAGTCAAAGATTTGAAATACAAAGAAGCAAAAAACACCCAACCAGAAAAGAAAAAAGAAAGAATCCAAAAATATGAAGATAGTGTAAGGGACAACTTCAAGCGTATCAACATCCAAAATATAGGGGTGCTAGAAGAGAGAGAGCAAGATACTGAAAACCTATTTGAAGAAATAATGACTGAAAACTACCCCCCCACACATACCTGGTAAAAGAAATAGACTTACAAGTCCAGGAAGCACAGAGATCCCCAAATAAAAGGAATGCAAAGAGGACCACACCAAGACACATCATAATCAAAATGCCAAGAGCAAAAGACAAGGAGAGAATATTAAAAGCAGCAAGAAAAAAACGGTTAGTTACTTAGAAAGGAGCACCCATAAAACTGTCAGATGATTTCTCAACAGAAACTATGGTCAGACGGGAGTGGCAAAAAATATTCAAAGTGACGAATAGCAAGAACCTACAACCAAGATTACTCTACCCAGCAAAGCTATCATTCACAATTGAAGGGCAGATAAAGAGCTTCACAGATAAGAAAAAGCTAAAGGAGTTTATCACTGCCAAACCAGTATTATATGAGATGCTAAAAGGTATTCTTTAAGAAGAAGAAGAAGAAAAAGGTAAAGATAAAAATTATGAACAAGTGAATCTAAAAATCAAGTGAATAAAAAATCTGGCGAACAGAATAAACTGGTGAATATAATAGAATCAGGGGCATAGAAAGTGAGTGAACTGACAATTCTCGGGGGGAAAGGGGCGTGGGGAGTGCAGGAAGAGACTGGGCATAAATTGTACACTTATGGATGAGGACAGGGTGGGGTGGAAAGGGCAGAGAGTGGAGTGGGAACTGGGTGGAGGGGAGCTATGAGCGGAAAGAGGGACAACTGTAATAATCTGAACAACTAAGATTTATTTAAAAAAAAACAAAACAGCCTAAGTAACCATTCAACCAGTACCATCAGAGGGCAGAACCTCAAAGCACAGGAATAGAAATAAGAAATTGATGAATCTCAGAGGGAAGGGAGGAAGGCGGGAAGAGATTAACCAAAGATCTTACATACATATTAGAGGCCTAGTGCACAAATCTGTGTGGTCTGTTGGCCTGGCCTACGGGGATTAGGCCGAGCCCATGCACTGGACCTCCAACATCCCCCAAGGGGTCCCGGATTGCAAGATTGCACAGGCCAGGTTGAGGGACCCCATAAGTGTATGGCCTCTGTTACAGAACATAAGAGAAGAGGGCTAGTTAAGTTATAGACTTCAGATGTCTATTCCCCCCCCCGAAAAACTTAAACAGAAACTGAATTCTTAAGCAACAAAGCAATATTCTCAAGAAATGTTAAATGACAATAACCATCAGATAATCTACCTCTATTTTTTAAAAACAAAGTAGAAATCCAATTTACCTAGTAGACATTTTTTTTAGAAACATTCATTTAACTCCCTTGTCTTTTTAAGTCACATTTGAACAGATTTTACTTAAATAAGATCACATACTTAGATGGAAGAAAATTTGTCCATGACCTATTGTGAAGTGAAAAACGAAAATTATGGAATAGAATATAAATACGATTTCTTCTGTCAAAAAAAAAAAAAGTATAGGGTATGTATAGAAAAAGGTCCAGAAGGCCTCATACCAAATCTGACACTGGCTATTCTAGAGAAAGTAATAGAAGGAAAAGAGATATTTTTCATTTTCACTTTATACAGTTCAATATGATTTGATGTTTTAAAAATGCGCATGTAATTTTTTTATGATGGAAAATGTTAGTTTAAGTTATAGTCTTAAATTTTACAGAAATAATTAAATTAGCAAAGATTTTTTAAATATTGATTATTTATTTCCAGTGTTTGGAGAGGTTATAAGGAAAAAAGCCTTCTCTAGCACTATTATTTTTACTATAAACCAGTACAATGTTTTTAGAAAACTTTCAGAACACTTGCCAAAATTTGCTCCAAAAATCTTCCCATAGCGTGTAATGACATCAATAAAATATAAAACTACTAAAATGCTGCTTGCAAACCAGTGTTATAAATGCTCAACAGAAGATTATATAAATTTATGATACATTTAATATACTATGGAATACATTAAACAGAGTGATATATATATATATATATCTATTTGTACTAATGTAAGATACGATCACAGTAAAGTTATCAATTTTCCCCAAATTGATCAACAGGCTTAAATCAATTCCTATCAATTTTTTTTAATAGATATAGATAAGATTCTTCTAAAATTTATGTGGAAAGGCAAAAGTATAAGAAATTAGAAAAAAAAGTATTTCAACTGTGAATGAAAAACTTTAAAAAATGATTTACAAAAGAATAAGGTGAAGAGGAAATTACTCTACCTCAAGCATGTCAAACTCAATGTACATGTAGCCCACAATGAGTATTTTTGCAGCTCAGCCAATGTAACAGTACTTTTGTAACTTAATTTTTATAATATCCTGTTATACATAATTATTAATAACGAACTACAATGTTTGCTAATGACTGATTGCTATAATCGTGTTGCATTCATTTCCCTTATGCATCATACGCACAGGAGAACTATTTCTCTCCACTAATACTAGCAGCAAATATTTTAGTAGCCAATTGCATTGTCATTAGTCTTATACTGACTTGTTTGGTGTGTGCAACAGGAAACAGTTCTCTTTCAGAGAACAAGAAAAATAGTTTCATTTGTGTTACATTTATTAATTTGTGCAGTTCAGTGTCTGATAAGTTAATGTTCAAGAAAAAATATTTATTAAAATGTTATATTATTTTGTGTTAATGATTACTGATTTATTCAGCCCTTTGTATTCAGCATGTCTCTATGAAAATAAACTATGTTTCTATGAAAATTGAAGGTTTTTTTTTGTGGTATACATAAACTTAAACCTTATTTGGCCCATGTTAGCCTTTGAGTTTGACATGCTTGCTCTACCTGATGAGACTATAACCATGCAGACCACCAGGGAGCATGCAAGACATATGGCGGGCATCAAAAGCAGGCGGCAGAGCACAGAACATGGCTGCAGCAGATGGTGGAGCAGGTGAGCAGATCAAGGCAGGGCACCAGTCGCTATCATCAGAGTGAGCCTCTGGTGGTTGCTGAAAATTCTTTGATCCTGCATGCTGCAATCCTGCTGGGCACTTGCACACACTGCTGGTGCCGTCCCTGATCGCTCAGTGCCATCAGTGCGTGTAAGCAGCGGCTGCCAGCCCCAATCACCCCTGAGGGATTCTCCACCTCCCCCTGCTCCTGAAGGGTGATTGGGACAGCAGCCACAACTTGCACCCAATGACGGTGCTGGCCTTGCTCACCCCTGCGGCGGGAGGGGCCAGGTGGAGGCACGGAGGATGGGCCAAGACCCGGTCCTGTGCACACTGCAGCCTCGTGGTATACAGTTCCTTTCAAGGTGCACAAATTCATTCACTGGGCCCCTAGCCCTAGTAGATATATAAGATCAATGGGAACAAAATAAACCCAGAAATAGATCCATACCCTCAACTGATTTTTTATACAAAGATGTTCAAAGCAATTCAATGGAGTAAGGATAGTCTTCTCAACAAATAATAGAACTAGACATCTATAGGCAAAAAAAAAAAAAAATTCAACCCAAACCTCATATTGTATACAAAAATTATTTCAAAATGGATCATGAATTTAAATGTAAAGCTATAAACTTTTCAAAGAAAATATGAATCTCTGTGACCTTGGGTTAAACAAAAGAATTCTTAGACTGGAATCACAATATATATATACATATGGCTAATATGCAAAGTGCCCCCTCAGAAATTCAACCAGGAGACCAGGAGTTAGATCATTCATTATGATGTGTGCTGACCAACAGAGGGCAGCATGGAACAATGGAAGGTCCTGATTAGCCCTGCTCACCGACCAGACCTAGAGACCCTAGACCCTATGTGTGCACGAATTTCATGCATAGGCCTCTAGTACATAAAAGAAAAAATTGACCAACATCATCAAAGTTAAACATTTCTGCTCTTCCAACAACATTGTCAAGAGACTAAAAAGACAAGAGACAGACTGGGGAAAAAAAGGCCATGTACCTAAAATATATAAAGAACTCTCAAAACTCATTTTCAATAAGAAAACAATGCCTTTAAAACTCAGGCCAACAAATGAACACACATTTCACCAAAGAAAACACACAAGATGGCAAATAAACATAGGAAAAATGTTTAACATTAATAGCCATTTAGGAAATGTAAAGTAAAAACCAGAGAGATACTAGTATACCACCAAGTAAAATTTTAAAAAATAGCAGTAATATTTAATACTGTAGAGAAATTGAATCTTTCCTACATTGCTGATGGGGATATAAATAGTATAGGCCAGTGGTCGACAAACTCTTTAGTCAACAGATCCAAATATCAACAGTACAACGATTGAAATTTCTTTTGAGAGCCAAATTTTTTAAACTTAAACTTCTCCTAATGCCACTTCTTCAAAATACTCGCCCAGGCCGTGGCATTCTGTGGAAGAGCCACACTCAAGGGGCCAAAGAGCCGCAGTCTGCCAACCATGGGTATAGGCACTCTAAAACAGAGTATGGCTATTTCTTATAAAATTAAACATGTTTATATCACACTCTTGGGCATTTATCCCAGAGACATGAACATTTATATTCACACAAAACTCTGTATATGAATGCTTATAGCAGCCTTATTCATAACCAGAAAATACTAGAAATATGAATGCCCTTCAGCAAATTGAACAAACTCTCTGGTACAATGGAACACTACTCAACAATCTTTAAATAAATGAACTGATACATACAACAATTTGGATGAATTTCAAGAGATGCATTGTGGAAAAAGTCAATCTTAAAAAGATAGTGTTATTCTTTATCTCACATGCTCAACAGTCAAAACTATAAAGAGGATCACATGGTTGCCAGGGAAGAAAGGCAGTAGTGGGTGCACGTGGAGTGTTGCAGGTACAAAGATGTAACATCAGAGAGTTCTTGTGTGGTGACAGAACAGTTCTACTAGTACATCTCGACTATGGCGCTAATTACATGCTGGCATAAAACTGCATATATATACACACATACGCACAAATGAATATAGATTTTTTTTAAAAAGGTACAAAATGTATAAGGTCCGTAATCTAGTGAATAGTAATGGACCAGTATCAATTTCCTGGTTTTGATTTTGAACTACGGCCATGTAAGATGTCACCATTGGAGGAAGCTAGGTAAAGGGTACATAGGACTCTTTGTATTATTTGTACAATTTCTTTTTTAAAATATATTTTATTGATTTTTTTACAGAGAGGAAGGGAGAGGGAGAGTTAGAAACATCGATGAGAGAGACATCGATCAGCTGCCTCTTGCACGCCCACTACTGGGGATGTGCCCGCAACCAAGGTACATGCCCTTAACCAGAATCGAAACTGGGACCTTTCAGTCCGCAGACCGAAGCTCTATCCACTGAGCCAAACTGGTTTCGGCAGTACAATTTCTTGAGTTTATTTTAAAATAAAAGTTTAAAAAAGAGGATCAGGATATATTTATGAGCAAAGAACAAATTACAGAATAATTATAAACATGACCATTTCTTAAAAGTTTAAAAATACTACTTATGTTTGTTAAACATATTTTATGTAAGTATATAAGAATATGGAAAGATATAGTTACCTCTGGGGAATGAAAGTATGGGAGATAGATAGGCAAAAGTTTTCATTTTCATTTTATATATTTCTTTATTGTGTAACTTTTTGTTTTTTAAATAAGTCTACCTTATCAAGAATATAAATGATAGGTTAGAAAGAGGTTAAGTCTACAGGTGGAGACATTAGCCAGTTGACTATTATAATAATCTAAGAGGGCTTTAGTGATATATTGGAAGTTGGGGGTTTACTCAAGGGAATAAATGAGGTTTCCAGATGTAGCTACTGGTCGATGCTAGTGCCCCATTAAATGCAGATTGGAAATAATAAAGAACCAACTTGAATAAAGGACAGGGGGAGAAAGTTTAAATAAGGAAAGAATGTTTTGTTTGAGGTATGTTTGACGTTCCACTGGAACATCTAAGAGGAAATGTTCAGCAGGTGGTTGGAGATATTAGGTCTTTGCCCAGAACTGATGAGAGTAATCAGGGAAAAGGTGGTGGTTGAAGTTACAAGAATAGGCAGAATATCATTCAGCAAAGGAAATGGGAAAGTAATAGACTAAGAGGTAGGAGAAAAAGAAGAGCGTAAAGTTATAAAGCCAATCATACTACAGTTTCAAAAAGAATGGTCAATGATGTCAAATACTGCGGTGAAGTCAAGATAAGTACTGAAAAAGCACCCACTAAACCCGGCAATTATGTGATCCTATTCACTTAGTATGTTGGGCAGGTTAAGAGCCAAATTAAAGCTAAGTGAGACATAAGTGGCAGGTAAAGAATAGGAGAGATGTTACGTACTAATAAAAAAATTCCAATCTATGCTACCAAATTAAGTGAAACAAGCCAGACACAAAAGGACAAATATTCTATGTACTATATGCTTCAACTTATATGAGATAGCCAAGAGAAAAATTCATACACAAAAAGTAGAGGTTACCAAGGGCTGAGGGAATGAAAGAATGGGGTTATTCTTTAATGAGTATAGAGTTGCTGTTTGGGGTGATGAAAAAGTTCTAGAAATGGATAGTGGTGATGATTGCACAACACTGTGAATGCATTTAATTCCACTGAATTTGTTTTGTATGTTTTACTGCAACAAAAACAAAAGTCTGGCTGTGGAGAGAAAGGATGACAGCAAGAGTCTGAAACAGGATTGAGGGAGATTTATCTCTTCAATGATATGAGACTTAACCTTTATATAAGAATATTTATATCTTGGCCCCAATCTCAGAAAAGACATTGACAGAAAAAAGAATCTTATTAATAATGGACAGAGTATTCTCAGAGAATTGATTTAGAAACTAATATAGTCATGTGCTGCATAACATTTTGTTCAATGATGGGTGGAATATATGATGGAGGCCAAGTTCCTCTAAGGAGCCTTAAGAATCAGCAGGCACCTGAGGCTGCGTGGTACTGGGCTGGGGCAGGGACCTGCTGCTGCGCCTTCCGCCTAGTGGGACTTGACAGGGGACCTCAGGCCATGCCCCCTACCCTGGCACTGGGCCAGGGGACCTGAGGCCACGCCCACATCCTAGCACTGGGCCATGGGACCTGAGGCTACACCCCCTGCCCAGTGGGGCTTGATAGGGGACCTTAGGCTGTGCCCATCACCCAGCAGGACTTGAAGGGGATGGGGTCAGCCAGGCCTGGATCTAGCCCAATGGGGGTGGGACCGACCAGGTCTGGGTCTCCCGTGATTTCTAGGTGCACATTGGTGGGCAGACACTTGACTCTGGTTCCCGTGGTACACCCCAGACTCTGAAAGGAAGATTTTCATATACATTTTACTAACTTCTTTCATTTCACACACTTCTAGTGTAGACCAAGGGCAAATAGCAATATTAAAATATTTCATCTAATTAATTCCCTTTAAATGTGCACAAATTTCATGCACCAGATCATTAGTTTGAACATAAACAGAGGCTTGGAGATTTAGTAACTATGTGGTAGCTGAAAAGCATAAGGACTTGAACTCTATTAGTATGCAGCCCCACCATTACCACTTAAGTACAAGGCTGAGTCCTCTAATATGTACTACATACTTCCAGGTGCAGTTTTATATGCAGTGTTTCTTATCTTCCACTTATTGCCTAATGACCCTAATCTTAGTGCTAGGAATCTTGGTTATCCTATAATAAAGAGGTAATATGCAAATTACCCCTCACAACATCATAAGATGGGTGCACCCACAGTGGAGGCGGGGTTCCTGTAACAAGCAATCAGTAGGGACCTGAGGCTGCATGGTGTCTGGCTGGAGGCTGCACCCCCACCCTGGGCCGGGGCCCTTAGGCCATGACTCCTTACCCAACACCAGGCCAGGGAACTTCAGGCTGTGCCCCCTGCCCCGCAGGGCTTTACAGGGGTGGGGCTGGCCAGGTCTGGATCTTACCCAATAGGGGTGGGGCCGATTGGTTCTGAGTCTCCTGCAATTTTGAGGTGCGCAAAAGTAGGTGGGGACTTGACTCTGGGTCCCACGGTGTGCCCCAGACTCTGGATGGAGTAAAATTTTCATATTTTACTAATTTTCTTTCTTTCTGACACTTCTATTATAAAAGGTAAATAGCAATATGAAAGTATTTCCTCTAATTCCCTTTTAATGTGCACCAAGTTTGTGCACCAGGCCACTAGTATATAATATACTTCATGGGCTACATGTGTGATAATATAGGGTAAGCCAATGAAGGTATGCTATGGAAATACTATAATATTATACGTGAAGTATCTGAAAGTCAAAATAATGTTAACTAGAGATACCATTCTACTAATTTTGGTCAGTAAAATTTTTTGAAATAAAAAATTTTAAAGTGGGAATAAACTCTACATGGACTTTGATACTATTAATTAAAAACAGAGATAAGACTCATATCTGGCTAAGTCAATAAAGTTTGAAGCAAAAGTATTATTTTGTGGCATGGCTAGTGTGTCTCATTGGTTGTTGAGTGTCAATCCATGAACCAGGAGGTTAGTTTCGATTCTGGTCAGGGCACATGCCTGGGTTGTGGCTCGATCCCCAGTAGGGAGCGTGCAGTATATGCTTCTCTCTCACCACTGACGTTTCTATATCCTGGTCCCTCTCCCTTCCTTTCTCTGAAGTCAATTTTCCAAAAAGCTTATAAAAAATATTTTATGTATTATTTTGTATCTAGTACCTAATATTAGGAAACATCTCATACGCACATTCACTTTCCACAATGGATGTCCCTTCAGTACAAAGGATGTCACATTTCATATCATATGACACCATTAATAGAGCCCTATTCAGTCAGAAGTTTCTTATAACCCTATTCACTGATTAAGGCAGAGTGATTTCAGACTTACAGGCTCTCCACTGCTGCAACCAAATCATTATTTACTTTTCTTTGGAGAAAAATAATCTCTCTTCTTTGAGGATCATTTTTTACTATGCTAGAGGTTGATAACCAGCTTCTGTGGAGCCAGATTTGGCCTCCAGATAGATGTTTTTATTTGGTTCAGTTTAAATTTTTTTAAATGTTTTATTGAGAAGGATAGAAACATCAATGAGAGAGAAACATCAATAGGCTGCCTCCTGCATGAGGTATGTGCCCTGACCAGGAATCAAAACAGTTGACTTCTTGATTCATGAGTTGACGTTCAACCACTGAGCCACACTGGCCTGGCTAAAAACTTTTTAAAAACTATTAGCAAATGTGTACACATTGGAATGAAAAAATGTCACAAAAATTCAGATTTCCAGCTTCACTTGAAAAATTAAGAGCTAGTAACACTGGATAGTCACTTCCTGAGGACAGTGATTGGCAACAGAGGGGCAAACCGTGGCTCACAAGCTGCATGTGGCTCTCGAGCCAGTTTGCAATCCACTGCCTTAGGACAACTATCAGATTGAAGTACATGTCACTTTAAATGGAATATATACTGTTACAGGTTACTACAATCTACACTTGGCACACTTCACTCATTTATATTACCTGACTGGCCCCTCCCTAAAGATCACTTAAGTTTGAGATCTCTGCTCTTCACCTTTACTCACCAATCCACTCACATTCACCAAGTATAATTTTCCTTTTGGCTCCAAATCCCTCCAGTCATGGTGGGTTACTCTAATGTTCATATGTACTTCCTATCCAAAATCCTTACAAATCTCCCTAATAATGGTTTGCACCTTTTACTCCCAGGGAATAATACCCCTGGCTATATCCAGAATGTTGTCTTTACTGCAAAATGCTTTGCCTCTGATGTTTTAATTCTGATATCCTTCTTTCCCATCAGTCTTGTATCTGTCCACGCTTTTTGCTCTCTCTCTGACCTCAAGGACACTTACAGGCCCATTAATTTGGGTTTCCCAGTCTATCAAGCCTCTCCTTCTTTTAGTTTCTTCCCTAATTAACCCCTAAGCTTTGAAAAGGCAATGTGCAATTGTATGCCAAAATTAAGATATAAGATCATTATAACATATTTTCCTTCATCAGCAATTTTACTTGAAGATGGAGGTTGGGGGATAAAAAATAACAAATTTGAAACAGGAAAAAATATAAAGAGAAGCCTAATAATAATTTGCAAAGTAAAACATGAATTACCAAAAAAATTACAAGCTTTTGTAGAACTTCTCTTCCAAACTAGAGACTATGCAAGTGGCAATCTTCTGCTACAGAGTTCTTTGGTGACCAAGTTTGAGAAGTTCAAACTTTTCCTTCTTCTTAACACCTTCAATTCTCGATCTTTCTCACATGCAGAAAGCAAAATCCCAATCCTAAATCAATGATGTCATCTGCTTTCTCAGTTCCCTAACTTGGTTTGATGAATACTGACAAAGAAGTTTACACAACTGTGCCAACTGATATTATAAAAATTAAGTTTCCAATTTCAGCTGGACCCTCAAAGGCTGCTCAACATTTCTAAAATGTCCCCAAGTCAGCTCCATTTCAAATTTCCTACAACAGGTAATTCAACCCCTAACCTACATTTCTCTTCAAATTCTGTCTCCCACCATCTCACCCACTTAAGACCCTGTTTGCTACTCGAGAGAAAATGAGAAGCAAAAACTTTTGTCTATCTTGCTACTTCTACAGGAATCTTATCTCATGTTATTTTTCTTTTCTTTAACCTATTCAAAGTTGCCCTCTGCCCAACATATTGATTATAGTCTTCTTTATTCCTGTCACAGGCAAATTTCAGTTTCTACTTCCTTACTTCCTATTCATTCATATAGAAGTCTAGCTTCTGATTCTACCAGTTCACTGAAATAGTTCTTCTAATGACCATTCTCTTTGGTCTCCTCTATAAGCACTTGACTTCTTCTTATAGCCATTTTCCTTTTCTGTTGGATTCCAGGACATTGCTCTCTTCTTGTTTTCCTTCTTTCATTCCAGCCATTCCTTAGTAGTCTCCACCTGACACCTTAGATGTTGGAATTTGTTATTCTATTCTCATCCTATATTCTATCTTAACTAAATAGTGGCTCTTAACTTTTTTGGGTCAGATAGAGCTTTGATAATCTGATAAAGTTTTGGTCTTTCTATCCAGAAAAACATACAGCCATATTTTATTACAGCATCAGGGGGTTCAAGAAATGCACCCTATTCCCTATTTGAGCTTATCTACTTATATTTTCATATGCTGATAATTTGAAAAAATATCTGTATTTATAGTACAAACTTCTCTTTTTAGCTTTGAACCTGTTATGTAGCTAGCTATCTCCTAAAAATATTCACTCAGATGTCCTACCTCAATACAAAACAATTCTTCTCCAAAACCACTTCTCCTATACTTTATTAGTCTATGGCACCACCAGTTGCCCAGGTCAGAATTCTGGATGTCATGATTTATCCATCCTTCCAAAAGTAGAAATTTGTTTTTTAATAACAAAAGTATTAAAAAAAACTTTTAATACTCAATTTGAATAATTCAAATACCTATATACAAAAAAAGTATAAAGAAAAAATTATCCCCATCTCTCCTTTTAGTAATCCTACTCTATAGCAACAATTGAGCTAAACAGTGACTGATCCCTTCAGATGGGTTATGTGTTCTCCAGTTCATCAGTCTCTATATTGAGCCCATTTCGCTCATTTTATGTCTGGCCTCTATAGTATCTGAACTTAAAACCCCTTCTGTATATACTGTTGAGTAATATAGTTTCCAATAATACATATACTCTATCTAAATATCTATGTATCTATATATATCTATATATCTATCTATATCTATCTATCTATCTATCTATCTATCTATCTATCTATCTATATAAAGTAACTTTGATTTCTTTTATTCTCGCCTGAGGATGTGTTTATTGATTTGAGAGGAAGAGAGAAAAATATATGTGAGAAACATCAATCAGTTGCCTCCTATTAGCACCCCAACTAGGGATTCTATGTAGGTGCCCTGACGAGGAATCAAACCCGCAATCTTTTGGTGTAAGGGACGACACTCTCACCAACTGAGCAACCCAGCCAGAACTACCCAGAATATATTTTGGTATCAGCATATACAAATACACCTTATTTGTTAATCTACCATTTATTGTTGGATATTCAGAATGCTCCCATGTTTTTGCAATTATGAACAATGTTGCAATTATAAACATATATATTTATACATGTGCCTCTGAAAACTTGTGTGGAGTATTCTCTGGAGGTAAAATTGCTTAGAACACTTATACTTACACTCCTCTAAAAAGTTCATACCAACTTATGTTTTCACCATCAGCATTTGAATACTTGGTATCATCTTGAATTTTCTCTTTTATTCATACCCCCAACTTTCAATCATTTATGAAGGTATTAATTCTACTTCCTCAGTACCTTTTTAAATTTTCTTTTTAAAATATGTTTTATTGATTTTTTTTTTTACAGAGAGGAAGGGAGAGGGATAGGTTGATCGTCAACCACCAAGCCATAATGGCCAGGCCTTTAGTTTGTTTTATAAAGAGCTTCCAATCCTTATATAATAACCTATATCACACAAATAGCACAATAACTAAACATTCCCTTTACATTAACCATTCAGATTATTTCTCATTAATATAAATAAAATTATCATAAACATCATTGTCTACATCTCTGACTAGGATAGGTCATCATCCTATCACCATGTGCTAATAAGCACTCACACGCATCTTTTTATTTAATGACCAAAACAACACTGAAAGGAGGGCATTATTATTATTACCATCATACACGTGGGAAAGCAAAGGCTGAGTTACTTACTCTAAGTCACAATGCTATTAAGCAGTGGGTCCAATATTCAAATTCAAGCCTACTGGACTACAGAGTCTGATCACTTAACAATTTTTAACTCTCTCAATGCTGCCAAAAGAGCTTTCCAGAAATGTCTTACAATTTAATACTGCCAATAGGAATATGTGAGAACACCTGCCTCACTAGCATTGATCACTACCATATATTCCATTTTCAAAATCTGAGCTCAGCCCGGCCGGCATGGTTCTGTAGTTGAGCGTCAACTTATGAACCAAGAGGTCATAGTTCGATTCCCAGTCAGGGCATATGGCCAGGTTGCAGGCTTCATCACCAGTGGGGGGCATGCAGAAAGTAGCCAATCAATGATTCTCTCCCATCATTGATTTTTTCTCTCACCCTCTCCCTTCCTCTCTGAAATCCATTAAAATATTTTTTTAAAAATTGAGCTTATCTAATAGGTGAAAAAAAGGTATCTGTTTCAATTAGCATCTTCTGGGTTTTTCTTACTTCTTTACATAAGTTCCTCATATCTTAAGCTAGCCATCCCCTGGACAAGTAGCCTTTCCGAAGACTCCTGCTTACTTATCATTTGTTACAATCATTTATTGAACATCTGTGAGCCTACCAACACATCTGTATTACCAGAATTCTAGCTAATTAGGTTTAGATGTTTTCAGGAGAAAATAATGGATAACTGACATAACGGCATTTCCTCTAATTTCCAAAGCAATAAGGAGAGAGATCTCAAGAGAGAAAGTACATTATTTTAACCCAACCGAAATGGAAAATTGAAGGTTCATCTTCTATCACTTCCTTTGGTGAAATATGCAGGTACTAGTTAAATACAGTTCACCAAACTTGCCCTGTTCTTTCATTCCTCCATGATATTGAACATTCTGTTCTCTCTGCCTAGAATGCCCATTTTTCATCTGTCTTTCTGATTGTCTCTTCTTTCAGCTACCCCCTCCAATTCTCTGTCCCTTCTATCTGGCAAACTTATAGCCAAACTACATGAGCTGCTAAATATTGCTGGAGAAAAGCCCTACAATCATATGGATTTTTAATTGAGATCTCAGTATGCTAGTCAATTCTCTTCTATTTTGCTTAATGAGTTATATGGATCATCATTTTGCTACTTAATTCCTTCAATGTCCTCTCACTTAGGATAAAGTAAAAAATCTTCATTAAGTGTGGAATATGGCACACAGATCCTCTATGATTTAACTCCTATGTACCTCTCTACATCTAACCAGTTATTTACCAACATGCACACTTAAAGCACACCCCAACAACTTGTTTTATAAGCTTATAATGTAATTTCAGACCTCTGTGCCTTGACAAATTACATTTCTGTCTAGCAAAGTCCACTGATCTTTAGAATTCAGCTTAAGAAAACTTCAAGAAAGCTTCTTCTAATCCCACTCTAATTTAGATACCCTGTTTCTTTGGCGCACTGCATGCATCTAGCATACTTAAGTTCCATAATTTTTCTTTTGTTTTGTCAACTAAACTATAACCAAATTGGGAGCAGGGACCATATCTAATGTGATTCTGTATTTGCAGCATCTACCAGTGCCAACACATATTAGATACTCAATATTTTCTTAACAAGTGAGTCATTCAAAACAGAAATTTATTGCCCAGCTGGCATTGGCTCAGTGTCAACCTATGAACCAGGAGGTCATCATTCGATTCCTGGTCAGGACACATGCCCAGGTTGCAGGCTCAATCCTCAAGTAGGGGGCGTGCAGGAGACAGCAAATCAATGATTCTCTCTCATCACTGATGTTTCTCTCTCCTTCTCCCTTCTTCTCTGAAATAAAAAATAAATATATATATTAAAAAAGCCTTCCCTAACCCTTAGGTAAAAGTGCTACTTCCTCTCCTCTATTGCACTTGCTGCATTATAAAGCCTTTCCCTTCAATTGGATTGTGAATTACAGGAGGACAGTGACTATCAATAGATTAAGTAGCAGCACAGAACCTGGTATATATTATTCAATCAATTCGTATACTGAGCTCACCATGATCTATGAGTCACACATTTCCCTAAGCTCCATCTAAGGGCCTGGGGCATAGGTGAGTTTTCACATCTCATGGAAAGCAGTGATGACTCAAAGTCCAAAGTAATATCCACTTGATTTTTATTCTCATCTCATTTTTCTGTACTTTTCAAAGTTTAAAAAAATAAATGTGCATTGTTTTTCCATCATTAAAAGTTATTCACAAACTTTACAGAACACATACACTAAAGTATCAAAAAACATTATTTAAAAATAAATAAACATGTGTGCCTGCTTTTAAAAAAGCAGAATAAGCCCTGGCTGGTTGCTCAGTGATTAGAACACTGGCTTGTGGACCAAAGAATCTCAGGTTGGATTCCTGGTCAAGGGCACGTATCTCAGTTGTAGATTTGATCCCCAGCCCAGGTCAGAGCCCAATGCAGGAAGCAACCAATCGGTTATTTTCTCTTTCATTCCCTTCCCTCTTCCTTCCCTTCTACTTTCTCTAAAAATCAATGAAAAAAATATCCTCGAAGTAAGGATTAACAAACAAACAAAAACAAAACAGATTAAGATACCTGACTGATTCTGCTTACTATCACTGCTCAAGACTTCTTTATGCACTTAAATTCTAATAATGCTAACTAAGTAATATTAGATGGGACAGACTGATGGAGAAAGAGAAAAACAAGGAAACATACCCACCATTGTACTTAACACTGTTAGCAAGGATAAGGTTGACATCATCTAGAAAGCTCTCTCGACTCTGATACTTGTGCTTGGAGATATTCTGTGATTAAAAGAATCAGGCACTTAGATACACAAAGTTAAATGATTCCAAAAAGACATATTAGAACAAATCACTCACCTTACGTATAGTCTCTAAATCCATTGGATTGACAATCACTTTATAATAATCTGGAACAAACTTCTTATTAACTGGGTGATGAAATGGCCAAGACTAACAAAAAGAAAGCATGAGAAATTAAATAAAAATGATTCTTTATACTAGATTCTCAATCTTCATTGGGACACAGATATTCCTAAGACTGACCAAAGCTAATGATCCTTTTCCCAGAAAGACACATGACAACACAAAACTCTGTATGTAATTTAAGGTGTTCATGTATTCATTTAAGGGTTCCTATGCTCTGAAAGAGTAAGAACCCCTGCTCCATACTCAAAATTTCTTATTCCCTAGACCAGTGGTTGGCAAACCATGGCTCGTGAGCCCCATACTCTAATGACTAATGGGTTTGTCGACCACTGTCATATACTACCCTTTACCTCTTTTCACACAATATGCCACAACTGCCTAATCCTCACAGCTTCCAAATATATGGTAACATTTAGTCCAGTCCAGTGGTCAGTAAACTCATTAGTCAACAGAGAGGCAAACCGCAGCTTGCAAGCCCCGATTTGCCAACCTCTACCCTAGACCCATCCAGAAGTTTTATTGCATTACATATATACAACACAGAATATTAGAATTCCTAGGCAAGATCCTTATAACAAAATGGTGCATTGAATTAACATAGTAGCTCTGTCATAAAGTTGCAAAAGAAATGAAACAAAAGACAACAAACACTGTACAATTATCAAACTGTCATTTTTCAAGAAGCAACTCTTATTTTCAAAGCTTCTGTTGGCTAGTATATTAATTTCTCTCCAGGGCTATTTAGGAACATTCAAGTGCTGAATGTAAACAATAGGAAAAAACAACCTTTTATATCCACAGATTTCTGGACTCTTTGATTTCAAAGATAATGTACACATAGAGCAAAAAAGTCAGTTTTGACATTTATATGCCAGTTTGAATTGACAAACACCACCTTCCACCAAACTCCCCAACATACATACACATGTATACCCTATTAGCCTTTCTTTTCCCCTGTACTATCTTCACAATATTTAGTGCCAAGACCACTTACATCAGGAACTGCCATCATTTTCTGGGTGACAATATTATCCAGAATAAAAGAAAATGCTACTTGGTCATCATCATCCAACAAGGGATTGATAGCTTTCTCTAAACGAGCCAATTTGTCTTCTTTCTGACATGAAACAAAGCAAAGGTTTCCCCGAGGTATGATCACCACAGAAAATTAAGGATAATTTAAAGTTCAGTTGTCTATTGCTGTTGCTGCAAAAAGTCTAAGAATTGTCGATTATTCAGTTTCAGGCAAAAAATCAAGATAAATGACATTTCAGTAAAAGGATCAAACAGGATGTACCAATCACTCTTTTAGGTATTCTGTATTCTACACTATATTCACCAAAAATATACATCCCTGGGCATCAATATCTTAGATTACATAATAGAAACACCTTCACCAAGATAGATTTTACTATCATGCTGTTTTTGCTGTGAAGTTATTGCTAAAAACACGGAACACATTACCGTTGATTAATGACTTCTGTGTAAGAAAATCTAAATCAAATTCATTTCATACTTTACTGGGAAAAAGTTTATGTACCAATGTTTCCACTCCTTACCAACACTTAGTATTATCAATCTTTTTTTAAAAGTCTTTTTAAAATTTTAGCTTTTCTGGTGGGTATGTAGTGGTATCTAACCATGGTTTAAATTTGCACTTCCCCAATAATCAATCAAGTTCAGAATCTTTTCATGTTTATTGGCCATTTGATTATCCTTTTATGAAGTATCTATTTCAATATTAACATCATTATCATTGTATCATCATTGTGTTTTTGTAAGCTTGTAAGGTGCCATATCTTTTTAGGTAAGAAGATGGAATATAGATAGATTACCTTTTAAAAATTGTAATTCCTTCCTGCCAAAACACAGCCTCTTAACTCCAGATGACTTGCTGAAAAATTACTCTTTGGCCCTTTCCAAAGAGATATGTGGGTTATATATTTTAATCCTAGCTCTGTTATGTAAAAGTAATGATGCCCAGGACAAGTCATTTTCTTATCTGGACTTCAGTTTTTCCATCTACAAAAGGGATTGGACTATATAATTTCTAAGGTCCTTTCCAGACTCTAACATACTAAAGATCTGCTTCTCCTACATCTCTTTCCTTTTTCTGTTGCATTCCCTAATTCCTCAACCCTGCTACCCACCACCTTTCTAATTCCACTGCCTTTCTCTCGTTTTAAATGTCTTACCTCTTTGAGTTTTTCATCACAGAGATCCAGCATGGATTGAGAGATCTGGGTCAATGAGTGCTTTGGCCCTAAATTATAGAGCAACAAGAAGAAATGAAACTGTTAAAAATGGGAGGCAAGCCCAGTCAGTGTCCTCAATGGTTGAGCCTCAACCTATGAACCACAAGGTTTCGGCTCAATTTCCGGAGAGGACATGTGCCCGGGTTTGCAGGCTCGACCCCCAGAAGGGGTCGTGCAGCAGACAGCCGATCAATGATTCCCTCTCTTCACTGATGTTTCTATCTCTCTCTACCTATCCCTTCTCTGAAATCAATAAAAATATGTTTTTTAAATAGGAGGCGAGAGCTGGCAACACTTCTCCACATTTACTTAAGCACCAAATATGTGCCAGGCACCAGACTAGCTGCTGGATTACACACATAAACCAGTCTTATCTTTATTTTTAGTGCCTAATAAATAGTAGATACACAACAAATGGACAAACTAATTTTAACTCTCTTCCTTATTTGTGTACAGTGGTACCTCGAGATACGAGTGCCCTAACATACGAGATTTTTGAGATATGAGCCATCGAGCGAGCGATTTTTGCTTTGAAATACGAGCAACATTTGAGATAGTAGTAATCACGCGGATCAGCCGGCTGTACACGACCCACCAGTTTACCGCTACTCAAGCGTCTCATAGTTTCCCATGCCTCAAGGTTATGGAATGAATTAAACTCGTATCTCGAGGTACCACTGTATATCCTCACACAGAAGTACAACTGCTGATACTGCTGTCTTTAATACCTTGAAAATGATACTATGGATGGAGAATGACAATATGCTTAAGGGTGACTGAGAAGATCAATACAGGATTTAAAATCTTTCCATACTTAGCATATAGAATTTGCCACTATAATTTTTGTTTGCAAAACTCACGGTTTGTGATGTCCTCCCAACATATGGCTAATCCAAAGCCTTTCTCACCTCAGAATATTACTTTACTTTCCCGGATATCATAACAAGAGCTTCAGAAATCGTATCCTACATTCCCTGCTTATGGCTGCCTTAATTTAAGCTCACCAGTATAGTTAAAATATTTTCATCTAGACCAGTGGTTCTCAACCTTCCTAATGCCACGTCCCTTTAATGCAGTTCCTCATGTTGTGGTGACCCCAGTTAGCAGCAAAGAAAATAATTTTATGGTTGGGGGTCATCACAACATGAGGAACTGCATTAAAGGGACGTGGCATTAGGAAGGTTGGGAACCACTGATCTAGACTAATAATTCTGACTACTTCCTTTCAGTACTTCTTTTCGTATCTTTCCCTGTCTTTTCTTTCGTTGTGTTCCCCAGAGACTAAACTTCAGCTCTTTTCTCAACCACTAATTCATTTAGCATTCATTCATTTATTCATCAACAAATGTTTAATGACATGTTCAATAAGAATAATGGGAAAATAAAACATGATTGCCCCATGTTTACAGGTGAGAAAACTGAGGCTATGAACAGTTAAAATAATTTATCTAAGGTGACTCAATTTGTAAGAGTCAGAGCCATAACTCATATGCTACCTGTACTTTTTTTTTTCTTCTTTAGCTTCCATTGCCCCTAGGAGCAGTATCAGTGAAGAAATTGCTTCAGCATATGTATGATATTTTGCTGCCTGTAGATTCCTCTAGTATTTTTTATGGTTTCCTGTCTTATGTGTAAGTCAGGTATCCAATTGGAGTTTATTTGTGTGTATGGTGTAAATTGGTCTAGTTTCATTTCTGCATGTATCTGTCCAATTTCCCCAACCATTTATTGAAGAGATTGTCTTGACTCCATTGTATGTTCATGCCTCCTTTGTCGAGTATTGATTGAGCATAGTGGCTTGGGTCGATTTCTGGGTTCTCTGTTCTGTTCCATTGGTCTACATGTCTGTTCTTATGCCAGTACCAGGCTGTTTTGTGAACAGCGGCTTTGTAATACAGCTTGATTATCTGTTATTGAGATTCCCACCTACTGCTATCCGAGGTCTTTTTTTTATTCCAGATGAATTTTTGGAGAGTTCATTCTAGGTCTGCAAAATATGCCGCTGGTATTTTAATGGGAGAGCATTGAATCTATAGATTGCTTTGGGTAGTTGGATATTTTAATGATGTTGATTCTACCAATCCATGAACACAGTATGTTCTTCCATCTGTTTATGTCTTCCTCTCTCTTTTTTCAGTCCTGTAGTTTTCCACATATAGATCTTAATTTTTTTGATGCAATCATAAATGGGATTGCATTTTTAGTCTCTCTTTCTGTAAGTTCATTATTGGTGTATAGAAATGTCATAGATTTCTTGGTATTAATTTTGTATCCTGCTACATTGCCGAATTCATTTATTAAGTCTAGTAATTTTTTTATGGAGTCTTTAGGGTTTTTTATGTACAGTATCATGTCATCTGCGAATAAGGACAGTTTTACCTCTTTCCCAATTTAGATGCCTTTTATTTCTTCTTGTCTGATTGGAATGGCTAGTACTTCCAGTACTATGTTGAACAGGAGTGGTGAGAGTGGGCATCCCTGTCTTGTTCCTGTTCTTAGGGAAAATGGTTTTAGTTTTTGCCCATTGAGTATGATGTTGGCAGTGCATTTGTCACATATGGTTTTTATTATGTTGAGGTATGATCGTTCTATTCCCACTTTGTTGAGAGTTTTTATCACAAAATGGTGTTGAATTTTGTCAAATGCTTTTTCTGCACCAATTGATATGACTATGTGATTTTTATCTTTCAATTTATTTATGTGATGTATCATGTTTATTGATTTGCAGATATTGTACCATCCTTGCATTCCTGGGATAAATCCTACTTGGTCATGGTGTAGGATATACTGCTGGATCTGATTTGCTAGAATTTTGTTGAGGATTCTGGGTATCTATGTTCATGAGGGATACTGGCCTATCATTCTCTTTCATTGTGTTGTCGTGATCTGGTTTGGGTATTAAGGTGATCCTGGCTTCATAGAATGAGCTTGTAAGTGTTCCTTCCTCTTGAATTTTTTGGAATAGTCTTAGGAGGATAGGTGTTAGTGCTACCTATACTCTTAATCTCTATACTACTCTGTGCTCAAGGACACAATGGAAACCAAAAAAGTTCACTCTTTACATGTAGAAGCTGTATTGTTTTCCCCCCTTTAAAGACTCAGAAAGATTTCTTCCTCCTTGCCTTTTCAGCTTTTAAGCAAAGTGGACATACAACATCCTACAACATCCCCTGTAATAGATTTGTAGACCAAGTCAAAGTTTCACAGAGAACAAATATGTCATACACACATGTTCTGCACAGGTTTCAGCCACATTGAATGCTTCTCCCTTCCTTTTACCTAGGTCCGTGGTTGGCAAACTGCGACCCACGAGCCACATGTGGCTCTTTGGCCCCTTCAGTGTGGCTCTTCCACAAAATACCACGGCCTGGGCGAGTCTATTTTGAAGAAGTGAGTTTAGAAGAAGTTGAAATTTAAAAAATTTGGTTCTCAAAAAAAATTTTAATCGTTGTACTATTGATATTTGGCTCTGTTGACTAATGAGTTTGCCAACCACTGACCTAGTCCCACTTCTTAAACTCCTAGTACTCCCCATGTAATAATTTCAACAGACTCCAAATTCTCCAGAAGATACATTAAAAAGTGGTAATAAAAAGAAACAATATACAGTTGACTCTTGAACAATGCAGAGGTTAAGGGCACTGACCACTCACACAGAAGATCCATGTATAATTTAAGTTGTTTCTCTGTATATTCAGAATTCCACTACCAGTTGACCATTGAACAATGTGGGTTTGAACTGTGAAGGCTAATTCAAAAATTATATATAGCCCTGGCTGGTTTGATTCATTGGGTAGAGTGTTGGCCTACGGACCAAAGGGTCCCCCCCCAAGGTTAAATTCTGGTCAAGGGCACATGCCTAGGTTTCGGGCTTGGTGCAACGTGCAAGAGGCAGCCAATCAATGATTCCCTCTCATCATTTATGTTTCTATCTCTCCCCCTCTCCCTCCCTCATTGAAATCAATAAAAATATATTTTTAAAAATCATATATAAATGGACCCACACAATTGAAACCCAGGTTGTGCAAGGGTGAACTATATATTAAATGACTAAAATGTGTACTATCGAATTTTCAAAACTACAAAATACACTAATACATTTTAGGACCTTTTCATCAGTTCTATATAGTTTGAACTTAGGAGGATCTGAAAGGTGACTTCATCAATCAAAGAATAGATGATTCTTACCATTGTAGGTTGCACTATTTTTCACAATGAGCTCCAAATGCTCTCTGAACTCTTCCCGAGATGGGTAGAGGCGTTTACGCACATTTTCACGGAGTGTCTGTAAATCCATCGGTCGAGTAATAATTTTGTAGTAATCCTTTACAACCTTTCCATTGACTGGAGTGTGGAAAGGGTATGTCTGTGCAAACAAGAGCCAGCACCATCCATAAGCAAAGCACACTTGTCAGAGCCAATTCATGAAGATTCTTTCACCTTACCTCTCTACCTGTTCATCAACTCTCAAAGTATGTTTTCTAGATGGAGCAGGTCTGTTTCCTCTACTCAATTGTTTTATAATAAAACAAAAGCAGCAAAAAAAATAACCTAGCCCTCGCCAGTGTGGTTCAATTGATTAGGTGTCATCCTATGCACCAAAAGCTTCCCAGTTTGATTCCTGGTCAGGGCACATGCCCAGGTTGCAGGCTCCATCCCTGGTACAAGGAGTTTAGGAGACAGCTAATTAATGTTTCTTCCTCCCCACCCTTCTCTTCCTCCCTCTCTTCCCAAACATCAATAAAAAATATTTTTAGCCCTGGCCAAGTAGCTCAGTTGATTAGAGCATTGTCCCGTACACCAAAAAGGTCAAGGGTTTGATTCCGGATCAAGAGTTTCAGGTTCAATGGGGCCTTGGTGTACTTATATATGAAATGCTTGTCGGAGAGTCTCCTTTTCCTGGTGATGATGAAGAGGAGGTTTTTGACAGTATTGTAAATGATGAAGTAAGATATCCAAGAAAATTAAAAAAAAAAGAGAGAGAGAGTTTCAGGTTCAATTCCTGGCCCCAGTTGGCGGCATGTGCAGGTGGCAACCAAGCTATGTGCCTTTCTCACTCTGATGCTTCGCTTTCTCTATCCCCCCCTCCTTTCTCTCTCAAAAAAAGGAAAACAAACATCTTAGGGTGAGGATTAACAACAAGACAGAGAAGAAAAAATAATTTAAAAAATAACACTATACCCCCAAAATTAGGAGTTCCATATACCTAGGACTAATACTGTCCTCTATCTGAAATCACAGACAGAACAAAAAGCCTTTCGTCTCTACTGTAGATATGAATGCAATGAACTCACATTTGGAAGATCTCTCATGTCATTGATGATAGACTCCAAGATGGATGACAGAGTCACCATGGGGTCTGTCCGGCGCCGGTGGATGGACTTATGAGGTCTCTAAGGAAAAACACGGAATCAGAATGCTTCTACAGATTAAAAAACAGTATTTTCTAGCTAGGCAAATACGTTTTGGAAGTCTTATAATGAACAATACACATAATTTTCAGGGAAAGGACAAAAGGATTCAGAATCTATATCAGGACCATGGCTTAGAGGACTAGAGGAATTAATGAGAAGCTCATCTGTTCAGAAAGAAGCAATGCAAATACTCACATTCAAATAATCACAGTGAACAGTTGTTCCAACTCGCCGTTTCTTCTTAGGAGGAAGTTGTTGTTTAGGGAACTTGAGAACCAGAGATTTTCTTCGAACCTCATCTGCACTGCAATCAATAACACTTTCATAGCATGCAGTCCCTATTTCTAATCCCCAGGGATAAAAGCAACTATAGCGAAAAAGTCCAAAGTCCCTGAGAATAAGCCTGGAGAGGAAAAAGCCAAACTAAAGGCCAAACATTCACATTCTAAGGCTCAAATCAGGCAAGGCCTCATAGGATCTCCTAGATAATAAAGAACTAGGAGAGCCACAATTTCACCTCAGTTTCCTATTTAGGAATAAGGGAACTAGCCCTACCCGGTTTGCTCAGTGGATAGAGCGTCAGCCTGTGAACCAAGGGATCCCAGGTTCAATTCTGGTCAAGGGCATGTACCTTGTTTGCAGACTCGATCCCCAGCCCTTGTCGGGGCACATGCAGGAGGCAACCAATCAATGTGTCTCGCTCACATTGATGTTTCTCTCTGTCTCTCCCCCTCCTTTCCACTCTCTCTAAACATCAATAGAAAAAATATTCTCAGGTGAGGAGGAATAATAAAAAATAAAAATACAAAAATAAAAACAAAAGAGAATTCAAATATATTTTGAATATAATACCCTGACCGTACAACTTCAGTGGCATATAGTCCAAGGACAACTATAAAAAACACCTGACTCTATAGGTTTGTTGTTGGTAGTAATACTGGTATTGTAATTCTCAAACTATTTTGTATATATCTTAGGATAAAGCAAATGAATAAATATATTGATGCTAGAAATCAGAGAAAAGAGACAAATATAAAATGTAGGGAGATATGAGGAAGAATCTATGAATTGTGCTTTACAATACGTGTATACTTCCTAGTTCTGTCCACTAAGAGCCTAGTAGCAATGGCATCTACATCCTGGTTTCTAAATAGCATTCCCCAATAAATGGAACCAGGGTTCCTTTAGAGCAGTGGTTCTCAACCTTCCCAAGGCCGCGACCCTTGCATACAGTTCCTCATGTGGTGGTGACCCCCCAACCATGAAATTTTGCTACTGTTATGCATCGTGATGTAAATATCTGCATTTTCCGACGGTCTTAGGCGACCCCTGTGAAAGGGTTGTTCGACCCCCAAAGGGGTCGCGACCCACAGGTTGAGAACTGCTGCTTTATTTTATTTTTTTAAAATATACTTTATTGAATTTTTACAGAGAAGAAGGGAGAGAGATAGAGAGTCAGAAACATCGATGAGAGAGAGACATCAATCAGCCGCCTCCTGCACACCCCACAGTGGAGATGTGCCTGCAACCAAGGTACATGCCCCCGACCGGAATCGAACCCGGGACCTTTCAGTCCGCAAGCCAACGCTCTATCCACGGAGCCAAACCGGTCTTGGCGAGAACTGCTGCTTTAGAGAAATGGCTGATTCTAGGTCTGAGACGGAAATTTCAAGGAGATCCTAGAACAACTTGTATCAGAAAGCAAATAACTTATCAAAGATTTATAGGGTCATTTAAAAAAGACACAGGATCTGGTATGAAGGGGTAAAATCTGGAACAATGGAAATCAAAATTAATAACGAGGTTAAGTTTACAAAGGAAAGAAATTCAGAATCTGCAATGCTACTCAAAAAAGAAGGGGAAGCTTTTCTTTGTAGAATGCCTTTTAATGTAGAAAGAATACTAGAATTAGAAAAAAAACACATTGTTTTGCAACCCTCAATGTAATAATAGATCATCAATGGATGCCAAAACCATTGAGAGAACAACTGTTATGGATCAGGATATTCACCAACATATTCATTACAAAGGGAAAAACATACCTTTATCATAGAGAAATCTGGAGATCACCACTTTAACGAGATTAAAATAGTACGGAAACCTGACAATATGAGCTTCCTGATGTGGTGTATTAAATATATAATACCACCTAAGTAGTAACCTTGACAAAGACATTTAATCTGAATATAATCAATGAGAAAACAACCATACAAATCCAGATTGTGGGATATTTTGAGACAACTGGCCTGGACTCTTAAAAAAGAAGTCAATGTCATAAAATCCAAAAAAGGTGGGGAAGGCAGTTCTAGATTAGGAAAGACTCAAAATACTTAAATGTTTCAACTGGAACTGGATCCTGAATTTCGGGATAGGCAATAAAGTACTTTGAGACAACTAAGGACATCTGAATAAGAACTGGATGCAAGATACTACTGAATTAATGGTAATTATGTTCTATGTTGTTATGTATCATGTTGTTATGTCCTATACTAAAGAATTTATAAGTGAAATATCATGATGCCTGCAAGTTATTACTAAACAGTTCAGCAAAAGTTTAAATATATAAAGATGAAACAAAGGGGACAAATGCTTACAGCTGGTAAATTTAGAGGAATAGCATGCTGTAATAGTTTTTAAATTTTTTGTATGTTTGAGATTTTTAAACTAAAAAGGGGAAATTTTTAAACTTAAAAACTTCTCCGTTTCTCTATTAAATTCTTTGAGGGCATGAGACAGGTATGTATAAGCATAGTTTGTCTCCTTAAAACTTTTTGGATGGTCGATAATTAGAAAATTATCGAGTGCCTGTGAAGTAAAATATGAAGAGCATCTACTATATGGCAGGCACTGTGCTTTATATAGTCTCATTTTTATCTTATAACTACCCTAGGAAGAGTGGTTTTATTTTGTAAATAAGAAAACTGAGCCAAAACCGGTTTGGCTCAGTGGATAGAGCATCGGCCTATGGACTGAAAGGTCCCAGGTTCGATTCCGGTCAAGGGCATGTACGGTGGTTGCGGGCACATCCCCAGTAGGGGTTGTGCAGGAGGCAGCTGATCGATGTCTCTCATCGATGTTTCTAACTCTCTATCCCTCTCCCTTCCTCTCTGTAAAAAATCAATAAAATATATTTTAAAAAAAAGAAAAAGAAAACTGAGACTCAGAAAAGTAGGTACATGCCCAAGAGCAAGTAGAAGAACTTAGTAAGTGCTTTCAACAAAAGATTGTAATTTTCATACTGGAACAATTACAGAGGAAAATCTATCAAAGTTCCTATGCCCTCGGCACATCCACCCCTGTTGCCCATCAATATCACCAACCTCCAATAGATCTCTTCTGTGGCACTTCCTATTCCTTACCTCTCAATTAGCTGCTTCCCCAAGACAATCTTGGTCCCTTCAACTTTGATAAGTTCTTCATTATCATTGTGAATGACTGTCTTTTCCAACTCCTCTTCCTGTTCCTCTGTCATGGCAACAGGATTGGAAGGTGGAGCATTTGTTTGATAATAGAGGGGGCAGAATTTGTTTGTCCTCATGTGTCCAATGGCTCCACAAGCCCCACATTTCAGCTGCAGGAGGAAAGTAACAATGTCAGAGGCAAGCAGGCTGCATGATGTTAGCTTTAAGAAATATACAGAATTTGGATAGTTCAGCCTATGATCTTTCTGGAATAAAATTAACTCAATTTCTATGAAAATTATTTTGCACAGAAAAATAAAGTTTAACAAAAGTCTGCTAAAAAAATACAAGGCAAGAGTGAAACAAAGGCAGGATCAGAACTTTGGTTTGAAAAGAACCTTCAACCAGAGGCATTGGACAACAGTGCATATGTATGGAAAAGGCACATTAAAAAAAAATAGAGAAAGAACATTTCTATAAAACTCAAATGTATAGAAGAAAGGCTGTTGGAAGCCCAAGGCTGCACTTAACAACATAGGCAGCCAGCATGGGCATATTCCCATGTTTTGCAATTGACCATATGTTCATCTGTGAAATGGGGTGGGTCAATGTTGTATCATATTTTCATAAGATCACATATATTAAAATATTGTTATGACCTCATGTAAACAGCAGTTTAAATTTGTTGAAAATGTCATAGTTTATAAAGTGCTTCCCATGATTTATATCACTTACTACAACAACACTGTGAGATAGGTATTTTATAGAAAACAGGTTTGAAAAGGTTAAGGTCACAGAACTATTAGATGGCAATCAGACTTGAATCTAGATCTTCTGTTTGTAAGTCCACAGTTCTTTCCACTGTACCACAGTTGCCTCATTTTATGGTAAATATTACAATTAAACTGCATAGAAATATATGGAATCCTACCTAAGTTATGCAAAGCAACATGTATTTTATATTTCTGTTGTTTCTTTTAATATATACAATTTAAAAGTAAGATATGTGTGTGTGTAAATGCTCATATGTACATAAATATACGTTAAAAAATCTTGCCCTAGCCAGTCTGGCTCAGTGGATAGACCGTTGGCCTGCAGACTGAAGAGTCCCTGGTTCGATTCCCATTCCAGGGCACATGCCCGGGTTGAAGGTTCGATCCCCGGTAGGGCTAGGCAGGAAGCAGCCAATTGATGGTTCTCTCTCATCATTGACGTTTCTATCTCTCTCTCCCTCTCTGAAATCAGTAAAAATATATTTTTAAGAAATCCATCAAACCTATTTTAACTCCTAGAAAACATTTCCAATGGATGATGTATGAAATGACACCCAATGGCACTAGATCAGGCCTGGTGGTATTGGTACCAGTCATACTAATACTGAAAACACCCAAGTAGCCATGTCAATTTAGGTTAGCTTTTAACAATATGCCCTCATCCCCAATAAGGGAGGACCTAAAAGCTAGGGGGAAAAGTATGCTTTTTTTCTTTGCTTTGTTAATTATGAACATACCACATTATGCTTACTTTTAGGTCAGGACGCTCCTTCAACTTTTTTGGCTTTTTCTCAGGAGGACCCTTAAGCTTCTCCTTCTCCTGGTTCCGCTTAAGCCGCCTCAGCTGCTCTTGAATTCTCCGCCGTTCTTTTCGCATCTCTTCTCGATGCTGTTCATCAAAAAGGGCAAATTTTCGACTAAATAACAGGAAGGGGGGGGTGTAAAAAAAAATCACAGGACCATAAGCAAACCTAAAGCAAGAAGACTGTTCTAATAGCTAAACACCTCCAAACTAAAGTAATCCATCCATCCTATATAATAAAGGGCTAATATGCAAATAGACCAAACTGTGGAACAACCAGTTGCTATGATGTGTGCTGATCACCAGGAGGCGTGTGCAGAACATGGTGGGCATTGGCCTCGGCAGGATGGTAGAGCAGGTGAGTAGGGGCGCCAGACCAAGGTGGGGCACTGCTCACTGTCATCGGGGTGAGCCTCTGTGGTTACTGAAAATTCTTTGCTCCTGCACACCATGATCCTGCCTGGTGTTCATACCCGCTGCTTGCGCCAGCCCCACTCGCAATAGTTGCTGGTGCCCGGCACTGGTCCCAATCACTCAGCACCATCAATGAGTGCAAGCACCAGCTGCAGGCCCTGATCGCTCCTGAGGGCTTCTCCAGCATCCCTGCTCCTGCTCCTGCAGGGCGATTGGGACAGCAGCCAATGCTGCTCACACCTGCTGCTGGCGTCAGCCCCAATCACTCCACACCATCAACAGGTGTGAGCAGGGCTGGCACCCTTAGTGCCAGTGGCAGACATGGCACTGCTGGCAGGCAGGGGACCAGGGGCTGCAGTGGGAGGGGCTGGGGCAAGACCCACTCCTGTCCCTGCTGCAGCTTCGTGGACCACAGTTCCTTTTAAGGTGCACGAATTCGTGCACTAGGACCCTAGTACTAAAATAAAAGAGGTCAACTGGCATTCCCATCACCCCACACATCAGCCTTTCAGTTGCAGAGTGGCACCTCTCTCAGAACAAGAGTAATCCCTAAGATTTCTGCCAGCCAACCAACTAACCAAAATACAAAGAACTCAAGTAGAACTGAAAATATCTTTGTTTTGTGGCAAATTTGGAATTCTCCCTGTGATTTGGCACTACTCGAACCCAAAGATCTAAAAGGCAAGATGGTTCTCTATTAGTGGACTTCCAGTGCAGAATCCTACCACTAAAACTCAAGCACTCACCCTCACGCCCATTCCCCACTATTTATCATTCTTAATCACAATGGAAAGTGGTGAGATAAACTCACATGAACTCCTCATCTTTTGTGGTCCGTATGCGCACATAGGCATCTATGACAGCTGGCTTTCGGACTGTCTCACAGCGAACATATTCTTTCCCTTCTTCATCTCGAAATGTGCGATAAATCTTGAGACAACGGCCAGTGGCAGAAGAATTAAGGCTAGTCACAGAAGCTGTATCATCATCTCTGTGATTGTTTCCTGCTGCTGCCGAACCTGCTGCTGCAAGGCAGAAAAAGATTTCCACACATTCCCCCTGCCATTCAAATGTCCATTTTATTGGGGTTGAGAGAAAACCTCAAAGCTCAACATGCCACAAAACTATGGTTCTACAGAAAGTGTAAAAGTTCCCACAGCCCCCAAATTGTCCTTTCCTGGCTTCATTTTACCATTGCCAATGTTCCCATTTTTTTTTTTTAGTACAAAGTTCTGAAAGGATTTCAATGAACTGTATCTTCAGCCTTTATCCTCTCTCAGTATCTACATCTGTTTTCAACTGCCTACTTGAAATCAATACTGGGAAGTGTCATGGGAATCTCTAATTCCATACATTACACCTTCTCTTCTTAATACTACTTTTTTCTTTGTCATTTACTACTTTAATCATTGGTACCACCATCTTTCTACAAAGCCTAAAGTGAAATTTTAAGGTCACCTTGATTTTTCTCCTCTTTTCATTCTAGTATCCATATTCCAAACCAGTTCAGGCCTTTATCATCCCCACCCTCAATTTCTGCATTTTTTGGTTATTTTAAACCCCTTTTAGGATCTAAAACTCCTTTGAAAATCTTATGAAATTCATGGATCCTCTCCTCAAAAAAGGCACATTTGCACAGATTTTACATGTAACTTCTGAGGGTTCAAGAACAACCCCCCAAATTAATCCATGGTTTCTGTATTAAAAATTCTTACCCTCTAGGATGAATGCCCAGAAAGCTCACTTAATGGACATAGCCCTGCTTGACCAGGCCTGGCACAGACAGAAGCAATTAATAGATTGGCAGTAACTCTTCAATTTGTGCCCTATAGACAAACCTAAAGAGACCAATTTTCAGTGCTATCTAGGTCATCTACAGGCTTTTCTACACTCATTCCCTGCTACTTCTGCCTCTGGTTTTGCCTCAGTTATTAGTCTAAAGTTATTTATACTTTTTCAATCCCTCTCTTGTTGTCTGTCTGTAAAGCCAGTACCCTCACCCAGTAGCATCCTCTGTAGTTCCTTCCGCTCCTGCTCCTCCCGTTCACGTGACAGCTGAGAGCTGGTTTTCTTATTCTGCAACATGTTCTCAATATTCTTTCCCATTTCTTCAAAGTCACTGTCTTCAGCTGAGCTGCTATCTGTATCAGTTGATAAGACTTCAGTTGATGACAAAACCCTAAAAAAAAATGTTAAAGACAAGGGAAAATATGAAAGTGTAGAAAGAACTGAACATATACGATTTAGGAAAGAATAGGAAACTGGAAAACCAACTTTAAAAAGAAATACTCAATATCCACTAATCATGGGACCCTACCAAAAAAAGCTTTACAAAATTTTCCTACCCTGGTCAGTGTGCTTCAGTGGTTGATAACTGACCCATGAACCAAGAGGTCGCTGGTTCAATTCCCTGTCAGGGCACATTGCCCGGGTTGTGGGCTATATCTCCAGTAGGGTGTGTGCAGGAGGCAGTCAATTGATGATGTTTCTCTCTCATTGATGTTTCTCTCACACCCTTTCTCTCTCTAAAAATCAATAAGAACATTTTTAAATTTTCCAAGCCGAAACTGGTTTGGCTCAGTGGATAGAGTGTCGGCCTGCGGACTGAAAGGTCCCAGGTTCAATTCCAGTCAGGGGAATGTACCTTGGTTGCGGGCACGTACCCAGTTGGGGGTATGCAGGAGGCAGCTGATAGATGTTTCTCTCTCATCGATGTTTCTAACTCTCTATCACTCTCCCTTCCTATAAAATAAATAAAAATTTTCCTAGACATTTAGTCAATAAGGCAAGTTAGAAAACCTGAGAAATAAGCACAATGCCCATTTTTAATAGGGCATTACCATCCTCTCACCAGTAAGCCTTCAGGCAGAAACACACCTGTCCCCTATTATCATTGTGGTGCCTGCCAGATCCAGGTAGACCACAAAAGTTGCCATGGAACCCAAGCTCAAACCTAGCATGTCTCGCTATTCAAAATCTGCCAAGTTGTTTTGAAGTACTCTAGCAGTATTATGAACAGATACCACATTGAAATCTCAGACACCTGACTACCTAAGTCACATTATTAGGTGACCTTCTATTCATTATAAAATAGTGTCTAGAACCTCACCCCCTCTCCTAGCTTGGATTTTCTGCAGCACTAAAACAACATACTTGTTCTGTAGGTCAAAGATGCGTTGACATTCCTCTTTGTAACGTTCTTGATGCTCAGCCACAGAAAACCTTGATCCACGGGCAAATTTACTCATTGGCCCTTCCCCAGAGCGGGCCTGTTCTGTTGACATGGTGCGCACGACATCAATCACTTCCCAGCGGGACAACTTTTTAATCTACAGGAGATATACACACAAATTATTCGGAGATCTCATGGAATAAATCAAGCCAGTGAGAGAGGTAGACAAAAAAATTTACCCAAAGTAGGTTAAACAGAAAGCTCTGGGAAAGTTAACTCCTGAAAAAAATATCCAAGCTTCAGTCGGCTATAAGCTACCCCACAAAATTCTTTAGATTGTTCCTTACATCTGCCTCCTAGCTTCTCCCTCTTTATATAACGCCCTTAGGAGCATTTAAGTTTCCTCTTCCACACCCACCTCTTCCTCAGGCACACCAAATTTACGTAGAAGTTGCTTGGCATTTTTCAAAGAGAGGCGACGGAGGTCTGCATCTGTTCCTGTCACTGTTTTCTTCACTGGCTGAGGCTCTTTATCATCCTACCTCAAAAACAAAACAGGTCAGAATCCCAGTATGTTTAACTCCTTATAATAGGATCTAAGTTCATCCTGTCAACATAATTGCTTTCCAGATCCTCCATCTCATTCATCTCCACTATTTAACCTCCATTTCTTTCTCCCCTAATTTTCGCCTTCTAGAAATTCAAGTCTCACCTTCTGTTGTGTTGGTTTGTTTGGAATCTTCACATAGGAAAATCCTTCACCACACCCTGTGGGATCTGCCACGCCAGTAACCTCCAAGAGACACTTGCCCTTCATGGCCGCAATGAAGGCCCTTGTGGTGTTCCAAGGAGCAGTGCGAACCTGAGGCATAGAAAAAGATCCTAAAGGCTACAGAACTTCTGCTCTATGTCTAACTATACTTAGATGGTTGGAATGACTACAATAACGTACAATTTGATGCTTTCTTAAACTGTCAACAAAGTATAATAGTTACATAAAGCTACTCTGTACTCAGCTTTTTCTTCTTTCCTATGGTACTTAAATTGTTATTAAATAGAGGTCAAGATCTCAAATAGAGGGAGGAGAAATATGTGGAACAGTGATACCCTTTAGCACCATATATCTTGGGCTTAACTGAGAGTTTTCAGACACTGTTGTCCACACCCCTTCATGATGTACAAAGAGGTAAGGTAGATTTTATTTAATTGTCCAATTGCTCAAATGGCTTTAAAATGACCTATATAATCTCATAATCAAATAATAAGCATGCTTTACAGAGCACCAGCCCTAACCCCAGGAACACTAAACCAAAGTCCATTCCACCTCTGCCACTGTTTTGGCCAAAAAGTCCTGTCCTTGCCCTAGCCGGTTTGGCTCTGGTCAAGGGTACATGCCCTGGTTGTGGGCTCAATGCCTAGCAGGGAGCATGAAAGAGGCAGCCAATCAATGATTCTCTCATCATTGATGTTTCTCTCTCCCTCCCTCTCTGAAATCAATAAAAATATATTTTTTAAAAGGAAGCCTGTTCTCTCCAGGGACTCTAAATATTGTTTACCAACCAAACAAAATAATCGAGGAATTAAGACAAGTTGAATGTGCTTATCTACAGAGATCAGAGTACATGATTAGCTGGAAAGTGACCAATTCTCTATTCAAGATTCAATCCTGAAGACCATGCAATAGAAATCTTAATTTCTGAAATTCTTAGACATCTAGTCATTTTTCACTCCAACCTCAAAGGAATAGTACATCAATGCTTCTTTATTCATTGAATCATCTCATCTATAATCATTCCCTCAGTTATTGATTGACTGAATATCTACCACACGCCAGCAGTATTCTTTTCATGGACCTCATATTAGTGAGGAAGAGACAGTCAACTAACCAAATTCAATATTGCATGATCAGAGCTATGATAGCAAAGTATTATATTATATAATAAAAGCCTAATATGTTAAGAGTCCAGTTGAGCCGTCAGCCATTCAATCAAAGTGTAATACGCTAAGGCTACTCAACTGCTTGCTATGATGTGCACTGACCAACAGAGGGCACCCAGTCAATGGGTCGACCAGTCGCATTGACATGCACTGCCCAACAGGAGGCAGACACTCCAATTGATAGGTTAACTTGCTGCTGGGGTCTGGCTCATCTGGACTGAGACTGGCAGGACAAGCCCATGGTCCCTCCCCAACTGGCCAACCTCATGCGTCCCTCCCGGCCCTGATCGTACACCTGTGGGGGTTCCTTGGCCTGGCCTGTGCCCTCTCACAATCTGGAACCCCTTGGGGGATGTCGGAGAGCTGGTTTCAGCCCAATCCCACAGGCCAGGCCAAGGGATCCCGCTGGTGTACGAACTCATGCACCAGGCCTCTAGTATATACAAAAAGGGAAGGTTGATGATCTAATCTAAATGAAGAGTGAGAATCAGGGTAAGAGTTAGGCAAAGCTTCCAAGAGAATGTAACATTTTTTTAAAAATGTTGACAGTTTAAACTGTTGACAGTTTAAGATATGAAGGTCAAATCGTAGAAGAGTGGAGAGAAAAATATTTTAGACAGAGGCAATAGCAGTTACAAAAACCTGGAAGCCAACAGAAATTTAGGGAAATGACTGAGTTTTATGTTTGCAGCTTAAGAGTATAAGATGGGTAATATTATAGGAGATGAGAGGAGGTTAGAGTTAGGTACATAGCACAAGTCATAAAGATCTTTGTAAATCATGTTAAGGACTTCTTCCTGATAGAAAAAGGCCCCAAAGGATGTCTTTGGGCAAGAAAGCAATATGATGACATTTTTGTTTTAAAAGATTATTCAACTTTTTAACAAATGTGCTAGATTTATTGGACATACATTTACATGCAAAAAAGAACCTTTATCTATCCCATGTACTCTATCTACACAAAAATTAGTTCAAACATTAAGATATGAAACTTTTACCAAAACCGGTTTGGCTTGGTGGATAGAGCGTCGGCCTGGGGACTGAGGGGTCCCAGGTTCGATTCCTATCAAGGGCATGTACCTTGGTTGTGGGCACATCCCCAATGGGGGGTGTGCAGGAGGCGGCTGATTGATGTCTCTCATCGATGTTTCTAACCTTCTATCCCTCTCCCTTCCTCTCTGTAAAAAATCAATAAAATATACTTATAAAAACAAAAGATATGAAACTTTTAGAAGAAAACATAAGAAAATCTATATGATCTTTCTCAGATATAACACCAAACCAATGAGCAACAGAGAAAAAGACAAATTGGGCTTCTGCTCTTTATAAGACAGTTAAGACAATTTAAAAAGCTACAGGCCCTTTCTAGGTAGCTCAATTGGTTACAGCATTGTCCCAATGCAACAAGGTTGTAGATTCGATCTCCAGTCAGGACATATACAAGAATCAACCAATGAATACATATAAGTAGACAAATAAATCTATGTTTCTCTCTCTCACTCTCAAATCAATAATTTTTTTTTAATTTAAAGAGAGAAGAACCAAAACCAGGAGAAAATCTTTGTACTTCACATACTTGATAAAGGACTCAGAGCTAGAATACATAAAGAACTTTCAAAACACAATAATGTAATACAACAAGCAACTAATTAAAAATAAAAATGGGCCCTTGCCATTTTGGATAGAGCATCAGCCTGTGGACCAAAGTGTCCTGGATTCAATTCCAGTCAAGGGCATGTACCTTGGTTGCAGGCTCCTCCCCAGCCTGGTCAAGGTGTGTTCAGGAGGCAACCAATGGATGTGTGTCTCACATCTATGTTCCTCTCTGTCTCTGCCCCCTTCCATTCTCTCTTAAAAATCAATGGAAAAAATATCCTCAGGTGAGGATTAGAAAAATATAAATAAAAAATGGGCTAAAGAGATGAAAAAACATTTGACCACAGAAGATATCTGGATGATAATAAGCACATGAAAAGAATCTCAACATCATTCTTTGCCATTAGAGAAATACAAATTAAAACCGCAATGAGAGACCATTTCACAATTTTTAGGAGGGACATAAAAAAACACAGAAAATAAAAAGTGTTGACAAAGATATGAAGAAATTGCAACTCTCAGAGGTGGCAGGAATGTAAAATAGTGCAGCCACTTTGGAAAATAGTTTGGCAGTTCTTCCAAAAGTTAAACATAGAATTACCATGATACAGCAATTCCACAAGCAAAAGGAAACATATCCACACAAAGATTTATACATGAATATCAAAGCAGCTTTATTCATAATAGTCAAAAACTGGGAACAACCAAAATGTCCTTCCATGAATTATTAAACAAAGTATAGTACATCCACCAAGCCAGAGTGGCTCAGTGGTTGAACATCAACCTAAGAACCAGGTGGTCACAGTTTGATTCCCACATGCCTGGGTTGCGGGCTAGACCCACAGTGTGAGGAGTGCATGCAGCCAATCAATGATTCTCATAATTGAAGTTTCTAGCTCTCTCTGTGTGTGTGTGTGTGTGACCCTTTCTCTATGAAATCAATAAAAACATTTCTTTAAAAATGAACCAGCCCTAGCCAGTTTAGCTCAGTGGCTTGTGGGCTGAAGGGTCCCAGGTACAATTCCGGTCAAAGGCACATGCAGGAGGAACCAATCGATGAGTTTCTCTCACATCGATATTTCTGTCTTTCTCTCTTTCTTTCACTCTCTAAAAATCAATGAAAAAATATCCTTGGGTGAGGATTTAAAAAAAAAATCAAAGACCTAAACATAAGAACTAAAAGCATAAAACTCTTAAAAAAGAAAACTGGGAGAATATTTCATGACACTGGACTTGGCAATGCTTTCTACACTCAAACAAGCAACCCAATTCAAAAATAGGCAAAGGACGTGAATAGTCACTTCTCACTTCTCAAAAGACATACAAAAGGCCAACAAGCACATGAAAAGATGCTCAACATCACTATTCATTAGAAACATGTAAATCAAAACCCCAATGAGGCAGCTAGCAGGGGTCAGTGGTTGAACATTGACCTATGTACCAGGAAATCTAGGTTTGCTCCTCGATCAGGGCATATGCCCAGGTTGTGTCCTCGATCCCCAATTTGGGGCGTATAGGAGGCAGCCAGCCACTCAATGATTCTCTCTCATCATTGATGTTTCTCTCTCTCCCTTCTTCTCTGAAATCAACAAAAATATATTTTTTTAAAAATCAATGAGATACCATCTCACACCCATTAGGATGGCTACTATAAAAAAAGATAGTAACAAGTGCTGGCAAAAATGTGAAATAACTGCAAGTCTTACATACTGATAAGAATGGAAAATGGCACAGCTGCTTTGAAAAACAGTATAGATGCTCCTCAAAAACTAAAAATAGCCGAAACCGGTGAGGACTGAAAGGTCCCAGGTTCAATTCTGGTCAAGGGCATGTACCTTGGTTGCGGGCACATCCCCAGTAGGGGGCATGCAAGAGGCAGCTGATCAATGACTCTCTCTCATAGATGTTTCTAGCTCTCCCTCTCTCTTCCTCTGTAAAAAATCAATAAAAATATATTTTAAAAAAAAACAACTAAAACTAGAACTACCATATGATCCAGAAATCCCACTTCTGGGTATATATGCAAAAGAATTGAAAGCAGGTTTTGAACAGATATTAGCAGAACTATTCACATAGCCAAGAGATGGAAACACCTGTCCATCAATGTATGAATAAAGAAACAAAATGTAGCATGTATGTCAATATATACAATAAAATATTTAGCCTTAAAAAGAAAGAAAATTCTGATACAGACAAATCTTGAAGATATTAAGCTACAGGAAGTACACAGTCACATAAAAACCAAAACTGTATGATTCCACTTAGGTGACATACCTAAAGTAGTAACATTCATAGAGACAGAAAGTACAATGGTGGTTGCCAGGGCTAGAGAAGGGAGGACTGGGAAGTTATTGTTTCATGAATACTAGCTTCAGTTTTACAAAATGAAGAGTTCACCCTGGCCAGTTTGGCTCAGTTAGTTGGGCATTATCCCATGTACCAGGAGGTTGCCGGTTTCATTCTAGGTCAAGGGCTCATGCCCTGGTTATGACCTGGATTCCCAGTAAGGAGTGTGCAGGAGACAGCTGACTGATAATGCTCACACATCAATGTTTCTCTCCCCCTTCCTCTCTCTTTCAAAATCTAATTGTTTTTTTAAAAAACTGAAGAGTTCTGGATATTGGTTGTACAACAATGTAAATGTACTGACACTACTGAACTGTATACACTTAGATTAAGATCATAAATTTTATATAATATATTTAAATACAATTAAGAAAAGAAAGGATGTATACTATATGATTTATTTAAAATTCTAGAAAATTGATCGAAACCGGTTTGGCTCAGTGGATAGAGCGTCAGCCTGCGAACTGAAAGGTCCCAGGTTCGATTCTGGTCAAGGTCATGTACCTTGGTTGCAGGCATATCCCCAGTAGGGGGCGTGCAGGAGGTGGCTGATCGATGTCTCTCTCACATCAATGTTTCTAACTTTCTATCCCTCTCCTTACCTCTCTGTGAAAAATCAATAAAATATATTAAAAAAACAAAAAATAAATAAATAAAAATAAAATTCTAGAAAATTGAAACTCATCTATAGTGACAGAAAGCAGATTGTTATCAGGGTATAAGGAGGGTGGAGAAAAGGATTTCAAAGGGGCACCAAGATGAGGATTTCATAGATATGAACATGCATTAAAACATACCAAATAATATACTTTAAATATGTGCTGTTTATTCAATATCAAATATCTCAATAAAGCGGTTTTTTAAAAAGATAAATGGGCATCCTAGAAGGTTTTGCTGAGTGGCTAGAGCATCAGCCTGTGGACTGAAGGGTCCTGGATTCAATTCTGGTCAATGGCACAGGCCCAGGTTGTGGGCTCTATCCTCAGTAGGGGGCGTGCAAGAGCCAGCTGATCAATGATTCCCTCTCATCACTGATGTTTCTAACTCTCTCCCTCTCCCTTCCTCTCTGAAATCAATAAAAATACGTATTTTTAAAAAAGGATAAATGCGCCGAAACCAGTTTGGCTCAGTGGATAGAGCGTCGGTCTGTGGACTAAAAGGTCCCAGGTTCGATTCCGGTCAAGGGCATGTACCTTGGTTGTGGGCACATCCCCAGTGGGGGGCGTGCAAGAGGCAGCTGATCGATGTCTCTCTCTCTCATCGATGTTTCTAACTCTCTATCCCTCTCCCTTCCTCTCTGTAAAAAAAAAAAAATCAATAAAATATAACTTAAAAAATAATAAAAAATAAAAAAGATAAATGGGATGTACTAATAAAAATTAGTGTAAAGCCATACCTCATCATCAATCTTCATCTGGAAATCTTCCTCATTTTCTTCTTCTGGAGCAAAAAAAGACTTCTCACCATACCCAGCATCCTGGAAGAGACAAATCCACCCACAAATCAATCATAGGTTAAAAAAAACACAAGTTTCACTGAATACCAAGTATAGAATATCAAAGCCCAGTTTGCATACAGAATAGATTTTGTATAGTTTTTGCTGTATATACCACCATTCTATATTCTTAGGCTATCTGAACATAAAGCAAGCTAAATAGAAATGCTCATTAACTCAGAGGGACTGAGTCGTACTATCCCACCTTAGCTAGATCTTCCCTATTTTGGCCTGGTAAGGATGCTGTGCTTCTTTCCCCTGCCCCCATTTTATTCATTTATTTAGATTTCAATACTGTGCTGCTTTAAACACAGTGTAGCACCATCATCTTAGCCCACTTGGAAAGCTGTGGAAAATAACTGAGAAGTACTTTCCCTGCTTACATACCTGTCTTGTAAAGAACAGGGTTTAAAGCTACCACTCAATGGATGAACAACCACTTTTAAGGCAAAACAATCTGCACTAAGTCCCTCATTAAGCCATCCCACCAATATTAGCTACACTGTAGTTTTCTCCAGAACTGTTACACCTCATACAGCTAGAATTTTCAAATAACTGGTAATAATCTAGTAACCATCATTTCTAAACCAGTGAAAATAGTCTTCATTCTTGTCTCTCTGAAAAAAAAATAAACACCCATAAGCATAGGCAGTGCCCAAAAGATGTTCACCTTCAGTCGCTGCTCTGCAGCTATCATACTGTAATAAGCACAGCACTGTTCTGGAGACACCATAGCTCTGATCTCCTCTTCGGTTGGTAAACGAAAATCAGACTTCAGCACCCACCAATTTGAGTCCATCCCTAGAAAAGATATAGAGAGAGTAAGACTGTTCTGACTTCCAAAGGCCCATTTATAGACAGCAACAAGGACAGCAAACCAAGACTGAACCATGAACCAGGCAATGTCCTAGGAGGTACCAAGCTTAGCCACAGTTAGCCTGACTAGTCAAGAAAATCCCTACTGCTAGGTTTCTTACATCTCATGTAAGACCTCCACCGCCCTTGCTGGTTTGGCTGTGTTTGGAGCATTGGCTCACAGACTTGAAGGGTCCCGGGTTCAATTCTGGTCAAGGACACATACCTGGGTTGCCAGCATGATCCCCGGCCCTGGAGGCAACCAATCGATGTGTCTCTTTCACTTCTATGTTTCTTTCTGTCTCTCCCCCTCCCTTCTACTCTCTCTAAAATTCAATGGAGAAAACATCCTCGGATGAGGATTACCAACAACAAAAAGATATACTCCAATCACTTCGAATTTACTAACAGGAAAAATCAAAATGCAATCCCAGCTTCCACAAGTAAAAGATCTGCTACTTCCTCCTTTTGATGACTATCAATTTCTATCTATTTTATTAGTCCTGTGCTTATCTTCTAACTGAAAGCCCTAATTCCTTTTTTGGAAAGAGGCAGTGAGGACAATAATCAGTCACAACTGATGACCTGTGCGTTTGAAGTCAGCACAAAGCTTTAGCCTCTTCCGGATACTGCTTTCTGAATGAGAAGGAAAGGCTTTTTTTATATCTTCCATTCGGATTCGCCGTGGCCGATCTGCACTCTTCCAGAAGAGGCGGTAAATAAAAACCTGCCCAACAAACCAAATATGTTTTATGTTACAAAATAAAGAATAAAAGTTACCAGGGACCCTCCCTATACTACACCCGTGTTTTTCCTGATTTGCCCCCAATACACATACCCTTTTATGTGTGTCCTGATCCCCTCCTTATTCTCTCCTTCTTACCTGGAGAAAATCTCGAATATGTGTATTGGCCCTTTTGGAGTTGGGCCCAGGAACTTCAAACAAGGGGCACTGCTGGCCAACAACAAAGATATCCACTAATTCCCGAATGTAGTAACCTTGCCTTGTCCGAATGATAAGGAAATCAGTTTCTGGCATCTTATGAAGATAAATTGGGGCACGAAAAAGATTGTTCTCAAACGCCTAACAAAAGTAAAAACACAAAAATTATGTATATGTATGTGTGCGTGTGTGTACACACACACGCGCACAAACACACACAAACACACAAAGAGTGGCCAGATTATTATGATCTCTGAACGCATAATAATCTGGCCACTCAGTGTACTTATATATAAGGGAAAGCTTGCCAATTTTGATATTCCAAGGGACCAGGAGTGACCCCCAGCCTCTGGCTAGTAAGTCCTCTGCTTTCTAACTACCCACAATACAGTTCTTATACATGGAAAAACCTTATTTTAAAATCCCAACTCTGTGGTCAGTCTACACTAAGTGGCCAGATTATTATGTGTTCAGAGACCATAATAATCTGGCCACTCAGTGTATATATACATACATACACACACACGTACACACACACACACACATACACACACACCCCTAGGAAACTTAGTCAACTAATGGTAAAGGAAAACCACAGTAATTTGCTCTCATCCCCCATTATGCCATTTACCCAGCAATATAAAAAATTATAATAAGGAACATCGAATGGAATTAGATAATTTCCTCCCACTGGTTATTTTTAAGAATCAAGAATGGGGAAACAAAGGATTTGGATTCAAATGACATTGACTGCTCTGCTACTATTCATTGTATGATGTCACATTAAGTTAATATCCCTGAGCTTAATTTTCCTCATATACAAAATGAGATAGTGAAAAAGCCTAACATCTCACAGGATTACTGTGAAGATTACATATGAAAATAACTTTAAAAACTAACAAGTACTATTGCTAGCTACCCAAGACCCCAGCATAGACCCTGACATAATATAGGTGAGATCAAAACATTTAATAAATAATTTTTTAAAGCCAACAAAAACAACTAATGAAATAGAAAGTGTGCTAGAAAAGACATTGAACACATAAGGCAAAAACATTTGAGCTTAAGTAGCAGCCAGATGGGGATCATCTGTTACAAAAAGCCTATAATTCTAAAGAAAGACTTTTCAGAAAACCAGAAAAATGAACAGAAAGATCTTCAATATATGGGGGTGATAATAAAATTCTAAATATGAAATGCAGAGAGAAAAAAACTGTAGGAGATAAAGATAAAAAGTATCTTTAAGAAACTACAAAAGCCACAAATGAAGGGGATGGATTGACTGAAAATCTCAAAAGGAAATAAGTAGGCAAGAATGCCAGGTACAATATAAAAATGATTTGAGGCCCAGTGCACGAAAATTCCCAGGAGAATCAGGCTTAAGCTGGCAGTCAGACATCCCTCTGTCAGCCCGGTAGCCGTTAGTTGGACATCCTTAGTGCTACCGTGGAGGTGGAAGAGGCTCCCACCACCACCACTACGCTGGCCAGCCATGAATTGTCTTCTAGCTGAACGGTGCTCCCCCTGTGAAAGTGCACTGACCACCAGTGGGCAGCTCCTGCATTGAGCGTCTGCCCCCGATGGTCATAGCAACTAATCATTTGCCATTAGGGTCAATTTGCATATTACCCTTTTATTATTTAGGATATCCAAAATATGGTGAGAAATGGACTATAGAAATAAAGGATAAAGAAAAAAGGCTTTGAAGAGGCTTTAGAAAAATAAGCAATAATAATAATGAACTCAGTACAAGAGTAGGGCAAGTGTTAAGATTGCTAAGAAAAATGAAGTGGAGAAAAAAAGAAAAGTGCTAGAGATTTCCTCACATGACACTTCCCCTTAATAAACTATGTAAAAGCTAGGTTACCAGAGCGTCTCTCTACATCTATCAGGACAAAGAGAGGGTAAAAAAATGCTTCACTAACCGAAGCCGGTTTGGCTCAGTGGATAGAGCATCAGCCTGCGGACTGAAGGGTCCCGGGTTCGATTCCGGTCAAGGACATGTATCCTGGTTGCGGGCAGTCCCCAGTGGGGGGCGTGTAGGAGGCGGCTGATCAATGTCTCTCTCTCATCGATGTTTCTAACTATCTCTCTCCCTTCCTCTCTGTAAAACATCAATAAAATTAAAAAAAAAATGCTTCACTATGTGGCTGAGGACTATTAAGGTTCAGGTGTGGTTCAATACTCAAAATGACAACTAATACAATTAAAACATACCAATTTGACACACAAAATTAACTACAGTAAATTATTAATCCAAGGTTGATTTGCTTATGACACCCAGATGCTTCTGGACTTCTTAACCAGTGTGCCTTTTCAAAAAACTATTTTAAATTTACCTTATGAATAGCATAATTAGGAGCCAGTTTTAAAGAAAGATAAAAATACTATTTGGATTATAATGATCTTCCCCATATTTGGTGTGAAAGTAGTTATCTGAGTTTAAGAGCTACTCATTTTGTCAATTTCCTTAGGAAAGAATTATAACAGGAAAAACTTCCGTACCTGCAGCAACTGGCCAGGATGGAGAGAGCCCAGAAAAGGAGAGGTATGGCAGTAAACAGTTTCTCCATATTTACAATCTGGGGCCCCAGGATCTTTTCCAGGTTTCTATAAGGAACACAGCAGACCCAGTCACTACCACAGAATATAATCAATAAACCTGCAAAAATAATTCATGAGCATGGCATTTTACTAATATTACAAACTACAAAAAAATACCATTCTTTGTTCTCAAGAAATTTATAGTATAAAAAAGATAAAATATATGTTCACAAATTGTTACTAGATATCTAGTTACAGCTATATTAATAAAGATTTTCTGAGCAGAAACTCACCCGCTTATAATAGTTTTTTATCTTGGTTGCCATGCCAACCTGCATCATTAATGGTCCATTTTCCTCACTGTATTCTGCTAGAATAAGATCTCCATCTTTGCCTGTAAGGTCCTGAGGTGTGCGCATAAAAAACATCTCTCCACCACCTGAAGCTTGCCTCTCTTGTTCTCTCATCTGCCCAGAACAGAGAGATACAGTCCAGATCCTCATAGAATACACATCCACATACTTCTTTCCAAGACACTGACACCAAGAACAATTTACCTTGCCTTTTTAATTTCATTGAAAAAATTTCAAACACATGAACATTATCCCATATCCTAGATACAAATGTTTATATTTTGCCATGTTTTACCTATAACTATCTCTCTACAGATTTTGCTGAACCATTTTTGAAAGTTGCAGTCATCATGACACTTCACATAAGTATTTTCACATACATCTCCTAAGAATAAGGATATTCTCCTAAATACCGACAGCGTTCTCTCACATTTGAGAAAATAAACAATTCCCTAATATCATCTAATAGCCAGTCCATTTCCCCAATTAATACTTTAATGTTAACTTTTATAACTTTTTTTCTAACTAGGGTTCAATCATACCTTAGCCTTCTTTTTTATGTGCTTTAGCAAGGGTTGGACTGAGTGGGGACCTGGCTGAGACAGTGCCCCAAAGGAGTACTTCTTCAGAGCTGGGCGATGGAATTGCCGGAGTTTGATGGGCCCCATATGGGTGGGAAAGAAGGGCTGCCGTAACTCCACAGCAGGAATTGAGTGCTAAGACAGAAAACACAAGGATTCAAATTAAATACTAACTTCAGCCTACACAAGATTAACTCATATGCCCCAACAAAACAAAGCAGTGGTTGCCATCATCCACAGAATAAAAGCTTTTACCTGGATAATATTTCCTCCAAAAGTGCCTCGAAGACCCTGTTGCTTGGGGTAGTAATATTCATCATTGGAGAGATTCCATGGATCTTTCACTTCTGGCTGAGACATGTTCTAATGACAGGATATCAAATAAACCTTAGTTAGACTCCCCTTCTCCATTACCTTTCTTTGTTCTTCTAAACACTAACACCCTTTTCCCTTGAGAGACCTGCTGTGGTTCCTCCTTGATGACTCCCGTTTTCCCTAAGAGAATTCGACTCTTCTTCAGAGATGATTCCTTTTTACTCTCCTTGGAGGGGGAGTTAGATGTGGCCTCTTCCTTCTCATCAGGAATTTCTGAGGATCAAACAAAATCACTCTGGAGTTGCTATCTCTGAAGATTCACCTTTTCTACTGATGCCCTTGCAGTTCTGAACCAGATCTCTTAACCCACCCCAGACCATTTCTACATGATCCACTCTAACCAAACTATATTCCTGGTATATCAAAAGTACTACTTTCCAAAATTTCTACCTTATGTGTTTTCCCTAAACAATACATACATATCAGAAACTGATCATAACTTTGATCTCTCAAACTGCTACCTAGAAGCTTCTAGATTTGACCTTCCATTTATTCCTGCTCCTTGACATTAGCTGCAAGCTGTCAATTATGAAAGAGAAACAATGGTCCCTGCCAGTATCATACCCAAAATTAGATTCTCATCATTGGGATCAAGTGTCAAAACAGGAGGCTCCAACAGCCGGGGCATGGCCTGAGCATCCCAAATGATGTTGTCCTCCCAACGTCCATACACCAGCTCCTCATTGTCAATGGGAAAAATGGAGTACCAAGGCTTATCATCATCTAGGGTGGCTGTAAAACCTAGTCAAAACAGAACACTCAATAGCAGACAAAACATTATGTTCCTTTCATAATTCTAGCAAAAGGAAAAGGAGCAAATGTTAGTAAAGTTAATCATGTGACTGAAAAGTTACTCGTGGCACTGAAAAGAAACATAGAGTTTATTTCTCATTTTATTAAAATATTGCAGACAAAAAGTGTTCACTGCAGTATTTTTGTAATAGTCAAAGTATGAATGACCAACTAAGAGACTGGTTAAATTATGGTAATAAATAATATGGTAAAATATGCTAACAATAGTAAATAAATTAGAAATATAATTTTTGGTAAATTATCAAAACATCTATATAAGAATACTATTTAAAAATAAGACATTTATTTTCCTCTAAATTATAAAAGTAATCCAGGTTAACTAAGAAGAATTTGGAAAATAGAGAAAGGTATAAAAAAGAAAACTGAAGTTTGTGATATGACAAACCAGAAATAACCACTATGAACACCATAGTATATATTCTTTTAGTCAGCTTTCCACATTTATATAGTTTTTTTTCATTTACACAAACAGGATAGTTAATATATTACTTCATATTTTTTCCATTTGAAATGAGCTTCCCATGTCATTAAACATTTTTGTGAAAAACTCTGAATGACATAGAATATTTTAAGAGAAAAGCACAGCATACAAAACTGTACCTACAGAGATAAGTTTACCTACATACACACAGAAGACAGAAAATCGAAAACAAAATACACCCAAAAAGTTAAAAAGTGACCATCTCTGGATAGGATTACCAGTGATTTTTTATACTGTTTTGCATTTTCAAAGTTTTCTACATGGCATATGATTTTTTTGCATACGTAAGGAGAGCAAAAGCAAATTCTAGAATGATAAAGACAGAGGGGCTTTGGAAATAAAAATAGACTATAAAGAATTATTATAGTTCAGAAAGATCTTTAACTTCAAAGTGGTTTTCACATTTTTCTAATGGTGATTCCCGTCCTAGCTTATTAGTGAAAAAAAAACTATTACAGACCAGAATCAGAGTTCAGATCCAAAACATTTCACTATACCTCAGCAGCAGCAAAGCTCACAGCTAAGCCCACTTAGGATTATTGAGATGCAGGGCAGTGTGCTGGACACAGCTGGCAAGGAAGCATACCTTGCTGAACATTGTAAGCCATGGCATTTCTAGTCATGCTGGAAGGAAGCCAGCCTGCCAGGCTTGCACGCTGAGGTTTTGTCCCTTTGTGTTTGACATCCTCCCCATCCCAGATGATATCATCCTCCCAATGCAGTTGTGTCACCATCAGGAAGTTTTCATCAGCCAGAAGATCAGTACCACTGCTTTCCTCAAATTTCCTAAAGTCCTGTAGAAGCAAGGAAGGAACAAATTCCTGAATGTTCATGGGCTAAAGTTCCCACTCCAAATCCCACATCAGATAACATCAAATATGGACCTTGACATGAAAGCAAAACCTGATACTGAAGAAGTATCTGCCTCTTCCTACTCCTAGCCTAATATAGCACTCATTTTACCAACATAATTCTTACAATGAGGCCTAGTTGCCAGGGTGATATACCATACCAAGCAAAAGGCTTAGACACATAAATTTCCCACCAAAGAAAGGCTACCCAATATCTTCCCAATTGAAAAATAAACTGATAGGACTTTGTCACACTGATTTTTTTCTTACACACCAGTCTTGCTTACCTCTATCATTCTACCTTTTATCACAGGTTCATGCTCCATCTTTCTCAGTTTGAAGCCATAGTCAAACCCACTGCCATCTTCAGGGACACCTAGCATATCATACCACAGTCGGGCAGGCCCATAACGCCACTCAGCTACTCTTGGTTTGGTATCTGTCACTTTATCTATATCTCCAATAGACTGGGAAAATTTGGACTCCACAGGAGCCATCATTGTGATCTGCAATAGATGAAGCAGAAGGGGGAAGAGGCTTTCCTAACCACAGATGTCCTAAGAGGAGTCATAAGGATACTTCTTGAACAGAACTGGAATTAGAATACCAACAATGAAGGTATATCATGGCACACTGCCTATCATTTAAACTTTCTTATTCACCAATGTGTATATTATCATTTGCCTCCCCCCAATACTTTTCTATTACAATAGAGAAGGGACAGCCACTGGGATTGAACCCATCATTACTCATTGATAATCAGCAGAGGACTCAGCCTACTAAGATGTTATATCCAATTTAGACGTGAGCTAGGGAAAACTATTTTGTCCCCTCATAAGTCTTAATCCCAGATCTCTATTTTGCCTACTTCATCGTCAGAGAGACACTGCTCTGGAGGTGGTGGAGGTGCATAGTCATAGATCCATAAAGACTTCTGGTTGACTTCTGATTCTACTGAGCACTCCACATCCTGAATCTGCTCTTCCTGTATCAGCTCACGGTGCTTCTTTTTCCTCTTTCTCCGAGCACTCCGCCAAACAGATGGGACATTCTTTCCTGGTCCAAAAAGACGTAGGAAGCGTAACACCTAGAACACAGAACATGTTACTATATCAGAGATTCATGTCAAATAGAAAACAGCAGCATCCGGGTCTGGAAATTCCCTTGAGGGGTCTATTCAACTGTCAGAGAGGGATTAAGAAGTGCTGAATTCAAATTTATAACATCTATCCAAAAACAAGTGTCCCTTAATAATTTGGACTAGTTCTTTTAAGACAACAAAGACCATTTATAGTGAGAACTATATAAATCATATGCACTAAAATGTATACAACTTTTTTAAAAGACATGATACAATGTCACTGAATAGGGAAACCTCTAAATCTTATCCATTCTATATTCAACATTTTAACAACAGAATTCAGTATTTAAAAGAGGTCAGTGGTTTTCAATGTAGATATTCTCCATAGAAAGTACCTTCCCAGGCCGAAATTCTGGGAAAAGTTCTGTGACACTCGGCAACAGCTTGGTGGCATCATGCTGCATAATCCCAGCCAATGGTAGGGTCAGTTTTCCATCCTCAGATTCTGCCTGTGTTGCTTCCTGAGGTCCCATCTCAGATTCTGAGTCAGAGGAACTACTGAAGTCCACTTTCTCTGAGGCCAAAGAGGAAGGGGCAATGATGGAGGGCAAGATGATGCCTTCTCCATCTTCAGACACTGCAACAAGGAAGAAAAACCCCCTTGGCATGTAACTGTGAGCATATTTCCTCAAATTCAGCCAACACCAACTCCAGGTACTATGCATGGCTCAGTGGCAGGGGATATAGGTCCAAGCACCCAAATTACTAACAGTATGCAACCCAGAAAATTCATTCCAACTCATCATCTCCCACCATCCCCAACTCACCTTGTACCTGGTACCCTAGGGTTGTGATGAAAGAAAACAAACACTATTACTACATTTACTTCTTTCTGTAAGTATGTCAGGTTAAAGGATTATGACCAATAGCAAATTTATATAACACTTTTATATCAGTCAAACCTTACCATGTCCAGTTCAGGGACCCACAGCTGGAAAAAACTATCCACAAGATAACAAAATTATGTAGCATAAAATAAGATTTATGACATAAAGTTAACCAATGCTATTTAGCCTGCAGACTAAAAAGGAAATGACTTAAAGCTCTAATAGAAATTTAGGTTAATATAAACCCCAAAATACAGGAAGATCAAACACACTGCTCTTCCCAATCTACTGTTGCAGATAATAGAAATAGGTGAGCGGATCCCTAAAGATCCTGCCTTTGAAATCTCTGAACCTGATAGCTAGCTCTATATGATCCATACACATTATAGGGTGCCTTCCCTATTTAACTATTTCTTTTCAAGAGACTCATCTAAACAAGTAGTTTCATTACGCAGGTCAGTTGCTTCAGAAATTACTGTAGGGCCCTGACTCGTTTGGCTCAGTGAATAGAGCATCGGCCTGCGGACTGAAGGGTTCCAGGTTCGATTCCAGTTAAGAGAATATACCTTGGTTGCAGGCATATCCCCAGGAGGGGGTGGGCAGGAGGCAGCTAATCAATGTTTCTCTCTCATCGATGTTTCTAACTCTTTATCCCTCCTCCTCCCTTTCTGTAAAAAAAAAATCAATAAAATATATATTTTAAAAAAAAGAAATTACTCTGGAAATGCCTTAAAATTCCTGGGGTCTACCCCAAATCTTCTAAATCACACTTTCCAGGGAGAGTCAGAAATCTGTATTTTTAAAAAAACATGAGGTGATTCTGACAGGCAGGCAGATTTGAGAACCACTGACCCAAACATATTCTTGAATGCATGCTAAAATACTGCTGTCAAACATTTTAAAAGTAAAACTTCCCTTTAATATGGAAGTTTAAAAATTGTATGAATCACTTCTGAAAGTTATAGCCTTTCCCAGCAGCTTAATTTTAACAGCCCCCTATGTGTGCCAAAGCCTAGATTTAGGAATGAACTTGTTACTTAAACAAAAGTAGACTGTCTCTGCTTACCACCAGTAATAGCATCCTGATCTTTATCCTTCTTTAATGGTCCTGGGGGTGGAGGTGGAGGAGGCATCAACTTGCAATCAATGTCTTCACAATCAGCATCATAATCGTCATCATCATCATATTCTACTAAAAACAAGGTGATCTCAAAATCCAGAATGTCAGAAAATAACCCTGAACTCCCTTGTCATTCAAGATTTTAAAGTACCACATGAAGCACCATGCAAATTCCTTAAAAACACACAGAAGATGCAGCTTCTGCCTTCAGAAAGAGATGATGTGATATCACCAAATGCTATAACACTACATATAACTCATATTGGTGAGGGAGTTCACAAGAATTGCTTGAAACCTTTGCTCCTGCTCCTGATCAAATCCTATTTTATTTTTTATGTTCACCCTGATCAATCTCATAATTGAATTGAACATTCTCTGTTAGTTTCCTTAAAGACAGGACTTTCTTCTCACCTCCCAAATCCTTGACACGTTCTCTACCTACCTTCTGCAGTTTATTATTCTCTTCAATGGCATCACTCAACACTTGGTCCTAAACACTACTTTTATTCCTCTACACACTCTCCATTCCCTTTTCTCAATAATCACCTTTTCCAAATTTAACCCAAATCTATGTCTTGCCCTGACATACCCCTTGTACAATTGCAACACATGTTCTGCTGCCTAAAGAACCTTCCCACTCAGATATTCAAACTGCATATCATATCACACTGAAATATCTTTCACCTCTTTTAAAATCCCTTTGGTTATTATCAATACCACCTCCATCCTCATTTCCCGAGCTTATAATTTCAGTCTCCTTCACCAATCTCTTACCAACACACCTTTTCTAATCAATCATTAACAGTCATTATAGCAATGTCCATTTATTGAGCTCCCATAATGTCCTAGGTATTTGTAGCCATTTTATCTATAATCCTCCCAATAATGCAACAATGTAGAATTATTCTGAGATAAAGAAGTTAAGCAACTTAGGATCATATGGCTTTAAGTGACAAAGTCAGAATTCAAGTCTGGTTTAACAACAGAGCCTGTACTCTTTCAAACACATTTCCCCACTCACCAAGCCCACTGATCCTTTATCAGCAACTCTCAAACTTGAACCTGCCTATCATTTTCTGATACTGTCACTCACTCTAGTACTTGATACATCTAGTTTGCAAGAACAATCTCCAAGTAACTCTGCCCCTTTAATCTTTTTCTAACCAAATCCCCAAAGTATAAACTATTACTTTTCATTTTCATTTAGGAAGGCGACTCACATTAACAGAGATCACGACACTGTATTATGTATGTAGGTGCTTTCACACCACTGATAATGATCTTAAATTTCCCCATCAAAAGCCCTATTAATGAGGTATTATCACCTTTATTATTACAGACAGAAAAACTGAGGGATTATTACAAATGAGAAGTCCAAACCTCAGAGAATAAGCAGTTTCCCAGGGGCAAACTAAATATGGAGTTGGGATTTGAACCTATGATATGCTAACTCAAGTCCATTTTCTTCTCATTATACCATCCTACCTCTTACCTAACAATCTATGTTGGTTCACAATCCTTTAGGGCAGTAGTCGGCAAACTGTGGCTCTCGAGCCGCGGTTTGCCACTCTGTTGACTAATGAGTTTGCCAACCACTGACCTAGACTCTCCATTCCAATAATTACAGGCTGTTGTTGCTCCTTGTGATTAAGACCCTATCCCAATGATCAGCAAACTCATTAGTCAACAGAACGGCAAACCGTGGCTCCACATGTGGCTCTCGAGCCGCAGTTTGCCGACTACTGCTTTAGGGCATCAATTCCCGAGTAATACATACAAAAAGATGCCATCAAATTGCTCTATCCTTGGTTCTTGCTATTTGGCAGTATTTTCCATCCATTTCAAGAAAACCTGCTGGTCAAATTTCCACACACACGATTTCTATTTTCAAACCTTTAGACAAGCCATGTTTCCAAACCAATATGCCCTGCTGTTCTCTATCAAACCTTGTCTTTCAAAATTTTACTTAAAATTCATTTTCGTGAGGCCTTTTCTAATGATCTCCACCCACTTCTAATTATTCCAAAGAAACACCCTTGGAAATCAAGCTGTGTGAAGAGGCCAATGCCAGGGAAGGAGGAAGCTAAGAGCATAAAGGCATCCTCAGAGAACAAAGGAACTTAGATAAGACCATGTCAGAGTACTAAGACTCTACCTAATGTAGCATCATCCTTTCCAGGTCAGCTCATAAAATCCAACCAGGAAACCCGCACCTACCCTCTTCCTTACCATCCCTAGCCAAGATAATAAATCCACCTGAAAAGTACATCATCCTCTAAAAATCAGAGCTCCTACCACCTTTCCCTCAGCCTAAGTCAGGATGCTCAAAAATAATAGTTATGGCCGGAACTGGTTTGGCCCAGTGGATAGTGTGTCGGCCTGCGGACTGAAAGGTCCCAGGTTCGATTGCGGTCAGGTGCATGTACCTTAGTTGCGGGCACCGCTCCAGTGTGGGGCATGTAGGAGGCAGCTGATCGATGATGTCTCTCTCATTGATGTTTCTTTCTATCCCTCTCCCTTCCTCTCTATAAAAAAATCAATAAAATATATTTTAAAAAATAATAATAGTTATGGCCCAGCCAGTGTCATTCAGTGGTTGAGCATCAACCTATGAACCAGAAGGTCACGGGTTCAATTCCCAATCAGGGCATATGTCTAGGTTGTGGGCTGGATCTCCAGTGTGGGGCATACAGGAGGCAGCTGATCAATGATTCTGTCTCATCACTGATGTTTCTCTCTCCCCCTCTCTCCCTTCCTCTCTGACATCAATAAAAATATATATTTTTTAAAATAACTATGCTATTTGACTTAGCTATTTTGGCAGCTCCTCAAAACTAAATATAACACTCTATACAGAAACATGAATTTGTAGCTGGTTTATGTCTTCTTATGATGAATAAATTTGCTTTGTACTCATTTATCCCACCTTCCCCAAATGATAACAATATCCCTGAAGGTGCCAAAACCGGTTTGGCTCAGTGGATAGAGCGTTGACCTGCAGACTGAAAGGTCCCAGGTTCAATTTGGGTCAAGGGCATATATCCTGGTTGCGGGCACATCCCCAGTAGGAGGCGTGCAGGAGGTGGCTGATCGATGTCTCTCATCAATGTTTCTAGCTCTCTTTCCCTTTCCCTTCCTCTCTGTGAAAAATCTATAAAAATATATTTTAAAAAAAATATCCCTGAAGGTAAGTCTATATTTTCTATTTTTCTGAGTTACTCCTTCTGTCTGTGGTGCAGTTAATTCTCTTTATACAAGCAGCGTTCAAATCCATTAACTGGCCCTGAAGAAACTAAATTCAAGTACTTATCAAGGTTTTATCTACATTTCTCAGAAGCCTGAAATCTAATTCAAGGAGGTGGACAATGAGCAACTTCATATAAAATTTTCAAGGAGGAAGAGGTAGTGTGGGGCTGAGGAAAGCATGAACTATGACCTAGATTCTAGACCACAGAACTGAGCTCAAGGTCAGAATATGGATTGTATTATCTTTGTACCACACTGTCCATCACTGTTTATAGCACTTTTGATAAAGTTCCACATTTTATTAAAGTTCTCTAATATTAAAGTTTTACTAATCTATGATGTGGTTAAGAATAAATAATCACTAAGACCCCTTCCAAGTCTGACATGATTCTATAATGCAGCACATTACATATGTGGTAAGCATTAAGTGCATTGTATAAGCATACAGGTAGTAAGTGATTTAACAGAAGATGAGTCAATAAATACATGCACTCACTTATATGACATTGTAGCCTTAATCCTTCCTTAAGGACAAAGACTGAGTTTAAATAGCATCTAAAACAGTGCCATGAACGCTTTAGTGACTAAAATACGAGATGATTAAAAAGCAAAGTATTACCATCCTTATTTGGCATTCATCAAAAATTTGGGATTAATCAGTATGAGAAATAAAAGCCTGAGTATGGTGACATACTCTGCCCCAGAACTGTGCTCAAAAAGGGAGAGAAGCAAAACAAAAGCAGAGGGCAAGAACAATGACAGAAACCACGTATAGAAGAAACAAATTGGACTACACAGCAAGAAAATGTACTGGAATGCTCCGATAATGACACCAAAGAATCACCTGAGTGGCAAAGGGGCTGCAAGCTCCCCATTGTCTGCTGGTATCTTCTACTTTCATCTTCTGCTACCTCACTAATGTCTGAATAGTCCACAGCATCTTCTGTGCTCCTGATCCATCCTATAAATAAAATCGGGAGGATAGAGTTCAATAAAGAGCAAGTAACTCTCTCTCCCTAGGTAATTCCCATTGAAAAGTGCATGTATAGTAAGTGGCTAGCCTCCTCCCCCGCCTTGCTCCCCATGACCCACTTCACCTTCATCATTTACCAGAGCACCGTCATTCCCAGTCAATTCTTCATTTGCCGTGAGTTCAGTGATCAGGCTGCCCAGACCCAAAGCCCCCAAGCCTGCCAAGTGCTTCTTACACTCCTGAAAAAGGACAGCACCAGAGTGGAAGACAACAACTAAACTCAAGCTTCCCACACCACAAGGCTTATTTCCCTGGCCTGCATAGCTATAAATACACAAGAAAAATGACTATGCTGCATGCTAAAAGGAGCATCCATCACATTCAAGACTGTAAGGTAAACCTTCCTTCCACTAAACTCCATGCAGACCAGACATTTAACATATGCCCAATTTCATCACGTTTTAAAGTAACATAAGAAAAGATTAATTTAAAGAACCACCACCAAAACTAAATTAATGGAACGGTAGTTCTATGCATAAAAGCTAAGGCAACTAAGGTCATTTTGGATTATAGAAAACAAGGCAAGAACTTTTTTTTTTTTGCTAACGTGTGTGTTGCAGGGGAAAAGGAATATTGGTCAATATTTCCTCCAAGATAAAATGAACCTAAATACAAGTATAGAGTTTCAGTTAAGCACGTGAAACAATTTCATGGATGTCAGGGAACACTGGGACCACAAAAGGTCTGCCCCAGATAGTTTGAACATTCACTGTCCTAAGAACTGGGGCCTGAACCACACGAACTGTTGCGGGTTCTGTTCAGTACTGTGCCACTTCAGTGCAGCCATGTCAGTAAGCAGGCAATTTCAAGAATCCACAAGAAGGTTCTCATAGCAACGGTTTGAAAGCAACTTCTCTAGAAGCTGAGCTGCTATTTTTCCTACTGCCTGATCAGGAAAGTTATTTCCAAAGCCACCCACATCAGAACCCCTGAACTTTCAGGGGCTTACCTACCATTCTCTGCTCGCCACCCTCGCCCAGAACTGAGCCCTGCACTCTACGTTACAGCACGCTCCAGTAGGCTGGTATCTGCTTGTCTTCCCTCTCCTCTAACACTACATTGCCCTCTGTTCTCGGGTCCTAAGCACCTTCTCCTCTTCTCCACTTCCTCTCCTTAATCGCACCATTCCCAGACCTAAGCCCACGCCAATTCCCTCACATCGTCCAAGACGCTTTCCCCCTCCAGCTGCCCGGCTCCATTGATGTTGCCGAAAAGGAATCCAGTTAAAGAAAATGGGCCGCCCGCAGTCGAATCTTCATCGCTGTCCGTGTCTGACATGATGGCGGCCGTGGTACCCGCAGAGGCTGCGGGAACCAGCAAATCCCTGCTTGGACCCATGTACCGGATATACGAACATTAGTCGCCCAGAAGTGACTCAAGGTGCTCCCTGACCCTACCCGCCTCTACCGGAAACGGAATAAGGGAGAGAGAGGGGAAAACCCGGAAAAAACGGTTTTCCTACAAGAAAGTAGAATTGGTGTTACTACTTTACTAACGGCTTTTGATTCGACCATACACGATCAGGAGGCTGGATATGTAGAAAGCGATTGGCCAAGGAAAATGTTCGGTCCTGCCCCTTATATTTACCTGCGCAGGAGCATTCTCATTGCACCGGATCTTGCACCAATCGGAAGGAGAGGTCTGGATCACGTGGCTACGTCAGGTCACACGTTAGTACACAGAAGTAAGGACGAGAACTGGTGGTATTCGTGTGTTGTCCGCCACTTCACGGCTAAGTCCCCCCCCCCAAAATTGCCTGTAAATTGCACTGTGCCAGAGGTACCTTTGTAAGTTGGTTGTTTTTGACATTTCCCCACCCAAATGGATTTTCCCCTCCGTTTTATTTAGGAAAATGTGAAAGTAAAGCATGAATAAAATGAGCAGCTGACCTTTCACCTAGATTCACAATTGTTAATATTTTGCCGGGTTTTTTTCTGAACCATTTGAAAGTAGGCTACAGATACCGTGATTCTTGACGCCTAAAAATAAGACATTTTCTTACATAACCACCTAAGCACTATCACATTTTTTAAAATTACCATTGCCCAGTTGGTTTGACTCAGTGGATAGAGTATGAGCCCACAGACCAAAGGGTCGGAGGTTCGATTCTAGTCAGGGGCAGGTACCTCGATTGCAGGCAGGCTCACCCCCAGAGGCCCCCGCCCGCCTTTCGGGCTCCCCTCTCCCCTGTTGCCGGACGGAGGCAACCAACCCATAGATGTTTCTGTCTCTTCCCACCCCACTCTAAAAATACATGAAAAAAATAATCCTCAGGTGAGGATTAACAAAACATAAAAATTTCACCATTAATCCGATATAATTTAACATCCAGTCCATATTTAAATTTCCTCAATTGCCCTCTAATTGGAACATTTATACATTTCGATCCACTCAATCAAGGTTTCTGCATTGCACTTGGTTATCTCCCTTTAGTCTTAATCCAGCCTTTTTGTGTCCTGCAACTATCCTAAGAACTGGGGCCTGAACCTACATTTTTTTTAAGAATCCAGGCAAGTTGATATTCTGAATTCCTCTGATTGTTTCTTCAAATTAATTCAGGTTAAATATTTTAGCAGCTACTGGAAAGACACCAATATGAGTGATGCTAAATTTGATCACATAAAAAAAAATGGTTACCACCAAGGTCTTTCCATCGAAAAGGCACATTTTTTCTTTTGTAATCAGTAAGTAATCTATGGGATGATACTTTGAGGTTGTGTGAATATTGTTTCCTATAACCCTTGCACTCAGTGGGTTTTAGCATCTATTGATGATCTTTGCCTGAATCGATTATATTGGGAGAGTGCAAGAGGGTGATTTTTCTAATTCTTACATTTATTAACTGGACTTTATGAGTAAAGAACTAACCCCTTTTATTGCCTTTCTCACATCTTTAATGTGTTATAATCTAGCACCATCCTTTCCCTTTTTTATGCTCAGACTCTCCCAAATGTATCCAATGGGAACCACTTCACTCTGGCTCCTATGCCCTTTCAACATAACCCAATAGTTTTTGAGCACTTCTTTGTTTTTTGGCACAAGATGTTCAAAGCTTACTTTGTACATTCTCTGCCCAGGACCTGAAATAAACTATTTCTCCAAGTTTTATATTATAAATCAGAATACACCTTAATCAATAAGCCAAATTAATTTGGAGGCTTATTTTTATGATAGCACTAGCAGGCTCAGAGTATATTGTCTCTGTCAAATTCTGGGCCCAAACATGGTAGAAGTCTTCCCTATTTCTACTTTTTTCAGTTCTTTGTTTTCCAAATTTGGAATGAGACTTGCGGACCTGAGAAAAAAGCCTGTGTGCTGGGACAGGACCATGAGACCATATCTCAAGGCCTGGCTTGGCGTCAGCACTGACAACTGTGTCTAGGGCACAGTTTATAGCCTCTCTGAAATGGGAGTAGTCTTATTTTTCCCTATTATTTAAGCAAGCAAGCATTTACAGAAGCCAGAATAGCAGGGTTAAAATTTCAAACAGCAGTTTTTACACAGGATGGAGGTTACTATGCTTCATTGAGCTCTGGTTCCTTTTAGTGGGAAATGGTGTTTAGAAACTGGGGTATCATGGTTTCTATGCCCTCTCTGGAGACAGAGCTAAAAAATAATGAGTTTATACTAATATCTCCACAAGGTTCTCTCTCACTTTTCCCTATTTCATATTCATATCTTGCTTTTCTTACAATGAAAATTCTGGTTCCCAACACCAATATATTTACTTATTTCAAAAATTACAAGGCCCATACCACTCCAATAAACTTTAGTAGGTTCTTTTCCATTTTCTATCATTCAAATACATCCTGCTGAAAATACACTGAAAGTTGCTTGAATCATTTTCCCCATGTGGAGTTGTTGCTGTTTGTATTCAACTTTAGGATATTTTTATTACCCTTTTTATATAATTTTGTTTTTCAAGTATGTAAACCTTTACATGGTTCAAGGTCAAAACTATATAAAAAGTTATCCCCAGAGAAGTTTTGCTCCCATGCCTATGCTCTCTAATATATTCCCACCCACTCCCTATAAGTAACCATATACATCAATTTCTAGTTTATCCTTTTTGTGTTTATTATTTTCTATTGCGGTGTAATTGACATAACATTAGTTTCAGGTGTACAACATGTAAGCAAAAAGTAGAAACAATCCTATGTCCCTCAACTATGAGTAGATAAAATAGGGAAATCACCAATAAAAGTAAATGACGTATCCATATATGCTACAAAATAGATGAACCTTGAAATCATTATGCCAAATGAAGGAAGCAAGTTCCAAATGACCACATAATGTTTGATTCCATTTATATGAAATCTTCAGAAAAGACAAAGTAGATAAATGGTTGCCTAGGGCTGATGGGTAAGAACAGCAATTAACTGCATGAGGGATCTCTTTGGGGTGATTGAAATGTTCCAAAATTGGACTTCAGTGATAGTTGCAGGACTCAATAAATTTACTAAAAATCATTAAATTGACTCTTGAAATGGGTGAATTTTATGACATGTAAATTATCTCAATAAAGCTATTTCCCAAACAAAACAAGTTTTTACTCTTCCTTACTAGTGCATTTAATAGTGCACCAGCACTATGTACAATTACCAGCCAGGATTAGTTAATTTTTATAGTAAACAGGAAGAATCTTTTCCTGAGATAATTGGGATAGGCAAGGACATCCAACAATATGTCTTATTTTTATGATTCCAGATCCTAGTATAGTACCTGTAACATAGTAGGAGCTTGATAACTGTTTATTGAATATAGTGTAATAAATGAGAAAAATCCCCTACAGTGAACTAACTGCTCCGTCGTCAGTGGAAACCAGAAAATGAAGCTAAATCCTAGAGGTGAGTGGGGATGAGGGGCAGGAACTAGAGAATCAATGTTAACAGGGCAGCCAGTTTCATACACTGATGTAGAAAAAGAAGTACAGTTACACACAGGTACAGTGTTAATAACAGCAATTATGGTTTTACTATCCTTTGCAAGTTGACAACCACCACCTGGGGGTTGTCAGATTACCCGGCAAAGCGCTCCTCAAAACTCAAAATGGGGCCATAGACCCAGTAATGTCAGAAAAGTGTATTACCATCCATTATGAATAATTTAAAAGTGATACTAGCATGTTTAGTCTTCATACAAATTCCTTTTAAGTATAAAAATCAAGATGTCAGTGTATGCTTAGGATCATCAAATCTCTCTCAATCTTGTGGCTCACACCTCCATTTATTAAAGGACACAAGTTTGCCCAAACCAAACTAAACCTAGGCTTACATTTGGAAACTTGCCAGGCAAGAAGAGCAGAAGGCACTATTAAATTAAAAGCTACTTAGCCAACCGGTGAGTGTAACTCAGTGGTTGAGTGTCGACCTATGAACCAAGAGGTCATGGTTCAATTTCCGGTCAAGGCATATGCCTGGGCTGCAGGCTTGATCCCCAGTAGGGGGTGTGTAGGAGGGAGCCAAGAATGTTTCTCATAACTGATGTTTCTATCACTCTCCCTTCATCTCTGAAATCAATAAAAATAGGTATTTTTTTAAAAGTCACTTAGCCCATCGGGTGTGATAATGATGGAGGAAAAACAAAACAACATTTGAGTACCTGGTGGGTGAAAATGAAAACCAGAAGAAAAGCAAGAAGACTAGAAATTTGACATATTTTATCTTCTATCAATACTTGATTTCTCCTTAGTCGTGGCCTGGACAGGATAGAAAAGAACAGTGATTGGTGGTGTTTCTTACAACTTTGATGGAACACACATACTTAAACTTCCTCCAAACGATTGAAACCATACTGCAGAGCAGCCAAGTACGGACTCATTACTTCAAAAGCTGAGTAACCTGGAGCCTAGGGTTTCCAGGAAAAGAAACAAGTGGTTCTGCTGGCATTGTTAAATGATGTCAGAAGAATCCCCCTTATTCTCCTTGGATTCAGTCCCAATCTTGTGGCTCACACCTCCATTTATTAAAGGACACAAGTTTGCCCAAACCAAACTAAACCTAGGCTTACATTTGGAAACTTATGCACCACTCCAAAAACTATAAGAAGACACACTTCTTGGTGTTCTTTGTGGTAGGGTAAAGCACAGCCCAGTTTCCAAAAATATCTTATATACCCCATCCTGCATCAGGGCAGAACATTCCAGATACTTCACCTACATAGCCAGGGACATTTGTTGCTGAGGAATTATGGGCCCTAGGCTCTGTTCCTTCAGATTCTTCACTATCTCAGGGTCACTCAACAAGTCCCTCTTGGTGCCTACTAGCAGAACAGATACATTGGGGCAATGATGGAAGACCTCTATGTGCCATTTATGCCTCACATTGGCATAAGAGAATGGGCTGCCAATGGAAAACAGAAGACAAAGATATCGGTCTGGGGATAGGAGAGAGTTCTCAGTCAGTCATATTCTTCTTGACTAGCTGTGTCCCACAAGTACAAGCTGATGATTTGGCCATCCACAGATATCTGGGCACTAGAATTGTCAAAGACAGTAGGGATATTTTCTTCAGGAAAGGCTTTTGTTGTGTAACTGATGAGGAGGCAGGTCTTACCTACAGCCTCATCTCCCACACCACACATTTGATCATCTGCATTTTTCCCTTTGGAGTCCTATGTATAAGAAATGAAGAATGTTCCCAGATGCTTGGTTAATTAAGGGAGTCTAAGGTTCATAAATATTTGTCTCTGAGGAGAAAGAGAGAAGGTGAGACCTTCCCTTCCCCTCATGCCCATCCCCTTTACTCCATAGAAAAATCAGCTGGGAAAGGTGGTATAGGACAAGTTCTTACCATGGACTCCTAGGGGACAGGCTTCAGTAGGTCCTAAAAGCTTCCTCTGAAGTTGTGTGCAATCGTATATGTATGTACCTAAGTGAAATTTTTTGGAAAGATCCAAAGCTGTTATCAGACTCTTAAAAAGGGCTGTGAATCCAAAAAGATTAAAAACCATTCATATACATAGGTATTTATGCTACCTATATCTGAATATATTGCATCAAACATGCTAAAATATAGTAGGTGCTCAATAAATGGTAACTAATTTTTTTAAAAGTAGCCCTAACTGGTTTGAATAGAGCATCGGCCTGCAGACTGAAGGGTCCCAGGTTTGATTCCAGTCAAGGGCATGTACCTTGGTTGAGGGCACATCCCCCAGTAGGAGGTGTGCAGGAGGCAGCTGACTGATGTTTCTCTCTAATCGATGTTTCTAATTCTATCCCTCTCCCTCTCTGTAAAAAAATCAATAATATATGTGTGTGTGTGTGTGTGTGTGTGTGTGTGTGTGTGTGTATAAGTATAGAAAGAAAATTCCCAAAGTTTAAACAAAAGAAACAAGGTTCTCACTTTGGGTCTGGCTATAAATTCAGCAAAGAAACCTCTGTTCCTGAAAAACAGCAAAGCTTACTACTAGAATGAAAGGTAAGCCAGTCAGAATCAGATATACAGAGAAGTGGTTAAGAGTGAAAGCTCTGAGGTCAATGGGAGGGAAGTAAGGGTAGAGGGAAGGGTGGGAGCTGGGTGGAGGGGAGCTATGGAGGGGAAAAAAGAGAAACAAATATAATAATCTGAATAATAAAGATTTAATTTTAAAAAAAGAGTGCAAGCTCTGCCCTAGTCGGTTTTTCTCAGTGGCTAGAGTGTCAGACTGGGAACCAAAGGGTCCCAGGTTCGATTCCAGTCAAGGGCACATACCTTGGTTGCAGGCTCCTCCCCAGCCCCAGTGAATGTGTTTCTCTCACATCGATATTTCTCTCTGTCTCTTCCACTCTCTAAAAATCAATGGAAAAATATCCTCAGGTAAGGATTACTAAATAATAAAATAAAACTTCTTTAAAGGGTTGGGAACTCTGAGAGAAGATTAATAGGAGAGAAAAGCAGAAAGGCAAATACTCTGTTCATCACCTATATGAGAAAAGCTTGTTTACTTCAGTTCCAAATCCAGCACAATGCTGTCCCCTTCCCATCACGACTACTATCCATACTCCCAAATACTACTGTGGGCGTTGAACTGATAGGAGGGACTCAAAAAAGGGTTCACTAAAAGAAAAATAATGCTAGAACTTACCGTCCTGTGGATTAAGGTAGGACTTATAAAAAGGCAAATAGCAGTACACAGTAATGCACAGCTGGGGGTGGGGGGTAGAATTGCTATGGGGAAGCAAAGAGAAACTAAAATTTGAGAGCCTGCTAGAGGCATTGTGTAACAGTAAAGTACTTGAACCCATCTTCCCTTATTTTAACCTTGTAGTAGCACTGTCAAGTAGACATCAGAATAGCTCAGAGATCTTTAGGATGCCTCTAGGATTGGAAATTAGGAGAGGCCTGGAGAGGCAGACACCAGCACTCCAGAAGGCTTCCTTCCATGTTAGTAATTCACTGCTAACCTTGGAATTACAGTTTCTTCTAAATCTTCCCGTCTCATCTGACAGTATCCTTCTTCACATGTACAGTCTGCACAGCAGTCAATTTTCTCCTAGGTTGGACAGATAATTTAGAAGAACCAATAACTGAAGACAAGAATGCAGCTCAAAGTACTGCTGTTTGTAGCTCATTCTCCTCCAAGTCTCACTCTTTCAGCAAGTCTGTTTAATCTACTGGAAATCACTCTCTGAGACCAAAACAATTCAGCAGAAGAATCCCATTTTTATTTACTACTTCCTGCAACTTAGTTATTTTATAAATCGGGGGAGTTTTTTTTTTCACAATGAAGACTGATTTCTTTGGTTCAGGTGCAAAAAAGACTTCAGACAGCTGGGGCTTAAGGAAACCCTGAGAACACTTCCCAACAGGGACCCAGGAGTGACTAACCAGCGCCCAGCAATGTCACAAGACACAATCCCAGGAACCCATCAGTAGCCACCTCAGGCCCGCTGAGCACATCCCTCACATCTCTTTCCAAGGGTGGTGGGTTCTGGGACTTCATCTGGACTCGAGCCTGGGACAGAGAGGTGCCCTACATTGGATTCACAAATAGAGCTGGCTCACCCTCCTCTGTTACAAATACAGCCCATGCCACCCTCAGATCCCTTTCATCCAATGAGTGGCCCATATACTAAGGACCCAGGGACAGGGAAACACGAGAAAAGAGCGGAGGTGGGCACAGCCTGGGATTGTCAGATTACCCAACAAAGTGCTCCTTGTCCTGCGCGGTTCAACCGCCACTGCCAGCAGAGCCTCCCAGCGTCTCTCGCCCGACCCGGCAGCAGACTTAGCGCCACATCCGGATAGCCTAGCGACCAAGTCCTATCCTGTCATCGGAGGCCTCCTGGGAAGTGGAGTCCTGGGACCATCCTCGCCGCCTGCAAGTCACAAGATCCTAAACTACACCTGCCGGTAATCGAGGATTACTTAGATCCTGACCCCAGGGCCAGTTTCTTGGTTTGAGAGTCCCTTGGCCTCAACTTCTTCTCTTTAGCAAAGTGACTTCACCCCTTCCTCTCCAAGCCCCTGTTTTTCCTCAGGATCAATATTAACATAAAGAGGTAATTAAGGAACTGAGAAAAGTATTAGGGAAAATGGAGGCTATAAAAGAAAATGAATTAAGTGAACTAATTAGGGTTGATCTCTGTCACCATATATTAGTTTGCATTTTCTAGAGTTTTCTATAAATGAAATCATACAGTACCCACTTTTAAAAGAATATATTTTTATTGATCTTTTAGAGAGAGAATAGGAGACTAAAAGAGAAATGTGGATCAGCTGCCTCCTGCACGCCCCCTACTGGGGATTGAGCCCACAACCTGGGCATGTGCCCTGACCAGAATTGAACCTATAACCTCTGTGCATGGGAGGACGCTTAACCAATTCAGCCAGGGCTAGTATGCACTTTTAATAACAGCTTTATTGAGATATAAATTCACATACAATACAACTTCGACATTTAAATTGTACAATTCAGCCCAGCTCGCATGATTCAGTGGTTGAATATTTACCTATAGCAAGGAGGTCACGGTTAGTTTCCCGGTCAGGGCACATGCCCCGGATTGCGGACTCCGATTCCTGTGGGACATGCAGGGGGAAGCCAATCAATGATTCTCATCATTGATGTTTCTATCTCTCCCTCTCTGAAATTATATATATATGACTAAAAATAAATTGTACAATTCAATGATTTTTGGCATGTTATATTACTATTTTTTAAAACTGTGGTAAATATATATAACAAAATTTGCTATTTTTACTATTTTTAAGTGTAAAATTTAGTGGCACTAAGTACATTCACAATATTGTGGAATCATCACCACTATTTCTAAACTTTATCATCACACCAAAAGAAATTCTGTACCCATTAAGCAGTAACTCATTCACTCCTTCTCATGGATCCCTGGAAACGAATCTTTAATCTACTTTCTGCCTTGATGAATTTGACTTTTCTATTGATGGACATTTGGTTTGTTTCTAACTTTTGACCATTGTGAATAATGCTGCAATGAAGATTAGTGTACAAGAATCAGGTTTTGTTCATCGTCTCTATTTTTTTTCCTATTTCACTGATTTCCACTTTGTTCTTCATTATTTTTCTTCTTATACTTCAAGTTTTACTTGTTCATCTTTATTGTTTTTGAGACTTTTCTGCTGATTTGATAATATAGCTGTTTAGTGCTTAAAAATTACCTGCTAACTACTGCTTTAGCAGAGTGCCATAAATTTGTGCTTTCATTTTCATTCAGTTCAAAATATTTGCTAATTACCCTTTTCACTTATTTTTTGACCCATGCATTATCTAAAAGTGGATTATTTAGTTTTCAAGTAATTGAGGATTTCCCAGAGAACTTTCTGTTTCTGTTTGTTTTTCTGATAACCCACTACCATTGGTCCAGCCTACTTTCTGTTATTGATATGTGATTTCATTCCATGTTTTCAGAGAATATACATACATAGTTTGACTTGAATCCTTTTAAATTCATTGAGACTTGTTTTGTGGCCTAGAATATTTATCCTGGTAAATACTCCGTATGCACTTGAAAAGAATGTGTATTTTGCTATTACTGGGTGGAATGTTCTATAAATGTAAACCAACTTTTCTAGGATATTCTTGAAAACCCTTATAAGCATGGTTTTGAACTCTATATCCAGTTGTTTCTTTTCCTCCATTTCTTTTGTTTGTGATCCCTTCCCTTATCTCGACATTTTCACTATGCTGGGAGAACTTCTGTGTTGGATTCAGCCTTATGATACCACACTTGCAAATCCGCAAAAGCCTCTGTTGAGTTTGGGATGGGTGGAGTCTCAGGGCTTAACGGACCACCTGGCCTTCCAGTCGGCCCCGCCCTCCATGGCCCCTGAGTCTCACGTGACTGGGTAATCGCTGGAGCAGTCCCTGTGAGCGTGCTCTCCCAATGCCTCTAGACTGCTGCCCCTCCGGCTTCCCTGCGCTCTGGGACCATATGAGTTTGGGTCCCCAGGGTTTTGCCCGAAACCTGGGTTTAGTGGAGTTGGAAATGGCACAATTGGGAGGGTCTGTCTCCCGCCCACTCTTGAAAGCCAGCAGCACAATCAGCAGTCTGTCCCCTGCTCGCAGGGCTGTGCGCACCATCAGACTTCCGATCTTTTGCGACTCCCCTAAATTTCTGTGCACTTCTCCCTTTTCACAGTCCAAACTCCCCCCATATGAGTTTCGGCTGGATCTGGGGTTTAGTGTCGTAGGATAAGGGTTCAATGCCATTGGGAGTCTCCATTTCCCTCCCGCCAGAGAAAGCCAGCCAGGTACTCCAGCACCCACTCTCTCAGCATGCGCGTCTCCGTACCTCAGCTTTTTGCAGCTCTTTCCTTCTAGTTGTAGAATTTCCACTCCACCAGCTTTCCTGTGGTTTTGGATGATGTCCGTTCTGTCTTTTAGTTGTAGGTTTGAAATTGTTGTGCGGGGCAGCAGTGTAGGTGTTTACCTATACTGCCATCTTGGATTCCAAACAAATGTATGTTGAGTTTCATCAATCTTTTTTTTGTTTTGTTTTGTTTTTTGTTTTTTAATTAAATCTTTATCATTCAGATTATTACATTTGTTTCTCTTTTTTCCCCTCCATAGCACCCCTCCACCCAGCTCCCACCACTCCCTCTGCCCTTAGCTCCCTCCCATTGATCTCATCCATAGGTGAATGATTTTTGTCCAGTCTCTCCCTGTACACCCCTCACCCCTTTCCCCCTGAGAATTATCAGTCCGCTCCCTTTCTGTGCTCCTGATTCTATTATATTCACCAGTTTATTCTGTTGATCAAATTTTTAATTCACTTAATTTTTAGATTCACTTGTTGATAGATATGTATTTGTTGTTAATAATTTTTTGGCATTTACCTTTTTCTTCTTCCTCTTCTAAAAGAGTACCTTTCAGCATTTCATATAATACTGGTTTGGAGTTGATGAACTCCTTTAGCTTTTTCTTATCTGTGAAGCTCTTTATCTGCTCTTCAATTCTGAATGTTAGCTTTGCTGGATAGATTATTCTTGGTTGTAGGTTCTTGCTATTCATCACGTTGAATATTTCTTGCCACTCCCGTCTGGCCTGCATCGTTTCTGTTGAGAAATCAGCTGACAGTCATATGGGTGCTCCCTTGTAGGTAATAAACTGTTTTTCTCTTGCTGCTTTTAATATTCTCTCTTTCTCTTTTGCTCTTGGTATTTTAATTATGATGTGTCTTGGTGTGGTCCTCTTTGGATTCCTTTTATATGGGGTTCTGTGTGCTTCCTGGACTTGTAAGTCTATTTCTTTTACCAGATGTGGGAAGTTTTCAGTCATTATTTCTTTAAACAGGTTTTCAGTATCTTGCTCTCTCTCTTCTTCTGGCACCCCCACAATTCTGATGTTGGTATGCTTGAAGCTGTCCCAGAGTCTCCTTACATTATGTTCACATTTTTGGATTCTTTTCTCTTCTTGCTTTTCCAGTTGAATGTTGTCTGCTTCTTTATATTTCAAATTTTTTACTTGATTCTTGCCTTTCTCTAGTCTGCTGTTGGGACTGTATAATATTTTTTATTTCAGTCAGTGTATGTTTAATTTCTATTTGGTCCTTTATCATCTTTAGTTGGACCTTTTCCATTTCTAATTGGCTCTTTTCCATCTCTAGTATGTCCTTTTTCATCTCCTCTTGGCTCTTGCTAAATTTGTCCATCTTTTCTAGCATATTCTTGAAAAACCTTATAAGCGTGGTTTTTAACTCTATATCCAGATGTTTTTTTTTTTCCTCCATTTCTTTTGTTTGTGATCCCTTCCCTTGTCTCGGCATTTTCACTATGCCAGGGAAACTTCTGTGTTGGATTCAGCTTTATGATGCCAGAGGCAAAGCCGCAGAAGCCTCTGTTGAGCTTGGGAGGGGTGGAGTCTCAGGGCTTAAGGGACCGCATTGCCTTCCTGTCGGCCCCGCCCTCCACAGCCCCTGAGTCTCACGTTACTGGGTAATGGCTGGAGCGGTCCTTGTGCGCCTGTGCGCACCCGCAGTGCCTCTAACCGCTGCCGTTCCAGCTCCCCTGCACACCAGGACCACACGAGTCTAGGTCCGCAGGGTTTCGCCCGAAACAGGGGCTTAGTGGAGTCAGAAGTGGCACAGTTGGGAGGGTCTGTCTCCTGCCCACTCGCGAAAGCCAGCGGCACAGTCAGCAATCTGTCCTCTGCGAAGCACCGTGCACGTGGGAGACCAGACCTGATCTTCTGTGACTCCCTTAAATTTCCGTGCACCTCTCCCTTTTCACAGTCCAAACTCCCCCCGTATGAGTTTCGGCTGGATCTGGGGTTTAGTGTCGTAAAATAAGGGGTTCAATGCCGTTGGGAGTCTCCATTTCCCTCCCGCCAGAGAAAGCCAGCCAGGTTCTCCGGTACCCGCTCTCTCAGCACGCGTGTCTCAGTACCTCGGCTTCTTACAGCTCCTCTGGGCCTCTGTGAGCCCCTCTCTTTCCTTCTAGCTGTAGAATTTCCACTCAGCCAGCTTTCCTGTGGTTCTGGATGATGTCTGTTCTGTCTTTTAGTTGTAGTTTTGAAATTGTTGTGGGAGGCAGCAGTGTAGGTGTTTACCTATGCCGCCATCTTGGATTCTCTCCCCAGATAGGAATCTTTTTTATCTGAGGTTCATCAAGCTTGTTTATCCTTTCAAGAACCAGCTATTGGTTTCATTGATATTTTGTATTTTTTTTATCTCTATGTCATTTATTTCCACTCTGATCTTTATTATTTCCTTCTTTCTGCTCACTCTGGGCTTTTTTTGTTGCTCCCTTTCTAATTCTTCAAGTTGCGGAGTTACATAATTTATTACCAGTTTTTCATGTTTTTGTTTTGTTTTGTTGTGTTTTGTTGTGTTTTGTTTTGTTTTTGAGGTAGGCCTGTAATGCTATGAACGTCTCTCTCAGCATTGCTTTCATTGTGTCCCAAAGATTTTGGATTTTTGTGTTTTCATTGTCATTTGTTTCCAGGATGTGTTTTATTTCTTCTTTGATCTCTGTGGTAACCCATTCATTGTTTAATAGTATGCTATTCAGCATTCAAGTGTTTGAATTTTTGTGATTTTTTTTACTGTAGTAACTACAGTGTAGTTGATTTCTAATTTTATGCCATTGTGATCTGAGAAGATGCTTGATATGATTTCAATCCTCTTGAGTTTGGAGAGACTTTGCCTGTATCCTAATACGTGGTCTATCTTTGAAAATGTCCCAGGTGTTCTGGGGAAGAATGTATATTCTGTAGTTTTGGGGTGGAATGTTGTAAAGATGTCGATTAAGTCTATCTAATCTAGTGAGTTGTTTAGGATTAATGTTTCTTTGCTAATTTTTTGTCTAGAGGATTTATCCAGTGATGTTAATGGGGTATTAAATTATTCTATTATGATTGTTGTTGCTGTCAATATCACCCATAATATCTTCCAAAAGTTTTTTTTTTTATGTATTTGGCTGTCCCTGCATTGGGTGCATAAATGTTTACCGAAGTTAAATCCTCTTGTTGTATCCTTCCCTTTAGAATTATGAAGTGACCTTTCTTGTCTCTTGTTATGGTCTTCACTTTGAGGTTTATTTTGTCAGCTATAAGTATTGCTACCCCAGCTTTTTTTTTCATTTCCATTTGCCTGATAGATATTTTTCCATCCCTTCATTTTCAGTCTGTGTGAGTCCCTTGTTCTTAGGTGGGTCTCCTGTAGATAGCATATATATGGGTCATGTTTTCTTATACATTCATTCACTTGATGCCTTTTGATTGGAGTATTTAATCCATTTATGTTTAATGTTATTATTGATAGGTACTTGTTTGTGGCCATTACTGTATTTTATGCCTGTGTTCCTTCCTCCCTTTCTATTTCTTCTTTTTACAGCATTCCCTTTAGCATTTCTTTTTTTTTAATATATTTTATTGATTTTTCACAGAGAGGAAAGGAAAGGGATAGAAAGCCAGAAACATTGATGAGAGAGAGACATTGATCAGCTGCCTCCTGCACACCTCCCACTGGGGGATGTGCCCACAATCAAGGTACATGCCCTTGACCAGAATCGAACCTGGGACCTTTCAGTCCGCAGACCGACACTCTATCCACTGAGCCAAACCGGTTTCGGCCCTTTAGCATTTCTTGCATGGCAGCCTAGGTAGTGATAAACTCCCAGAGTTTTTTGTTTGTTTTTTTTAATCTGTGAAGCTCCTGATTTCCCCTTTGTTTTGATTGATAGTCTTGCTGGATAGAGTATTATTGGATTTAGTTCTTTACTTCGCATTACTTTGTATACCTCCTTCCGTTCCCTTCTAGATAGATGTGTTTCTGTTGAGAAATCATTTGATAATCTGATGGGGGTTCCTTTGTAGTTAACTCTCTGTCTCTCTCTTGCAGCCTTTAAGATTCTCTTTGTCATTAACATTTGCCATTTTGATTATGACATGTCCTGGTGTGGGTCTTTTGGGATTCCTCTTGATTGGGAATCCCTGTACTTGTGTAACTTTTTTCTTCCCCATATCCAGAAAGTTTTCTGTCATTATTTTTTAAATAGATTTTCTAATCCTTGCTTCCCTTCTTGACCTTCTGGCATTCCTATTATATATATGTTACTTCACTTTGTGTTGTTTCAGAGCTCCCTTAGTCTCTTCTCCTGCTTTTTAATTGTTTTTCTCCAGTTGCTGTTCAAATTGGGCTTGTTTCTGTACGTTATCTTCTAACTCACTAATTCAGTCTTCTGCTTCTTCTAGTCTACTGTTCAAACTTACCATGGTGTTTATTGTAGCTGTATCACTTTTGACTTCTTCCAGATTTTTGCATAGGTTGTTGGTTTTCTATCCATCTGGTGTATGAACTGTATGTTTATTACTCTGAATTCTTTTTCCATCATGTTGCATGCTTCCATTTCACTTATTTCTTTTCTTGGTGATTCCTCATTTTCTTTCCTCTGGGGATTGTTCCATTGTCTCTCCATTCTGACTATCACCAGAAGGTTCAAATGTCAAGTTGCAGGGGCCTGGGCCATGTGCAGTGGGAGCTTCGCACCCCTGAGTTTCACTGAAGAGCTCTGACACCAAAACGTGTGGCTGCTTTGGGTTGGTGGGAGCCACGCTCACCCAGGATCAGAGTCACAGGCACTTAGTGTGGCCTCCTTTGCGCACCTAGAATCATGGACCCTGCTTGTGCGGCACTGAAACAGAGACCCTGATGGCATGTGCCAAAAATCAGAGTCCCCTAGCACATGTCAGGAGTCAGAAACACCCTGTGTCCATGCTAAGGATCAAGTATCAGAGTCTCTGTTGCTTGTTGTGGCCTCACACTGAGAATCAGGGTCCCATGTGTGCATGTGCAAAGAATTGGAGTCACTGATTCTTAGTGTGAATGCACTAGGAATCAGGGTTCCCGGTCTGCTTGGGGGACTGGGTTGCACAGTTGCACTGTGTTGGGAGGAGGTCCACTGCTGCCCTATGGAAAAGATCCTTCCCTGTGCACTTGCCCTGAATCCAAGTCAGGTGGCACTGTCACCCTGTGTAGGCATGGGATCTGGTCATGCAGGTGTGCACTGCAGGAAACAAACTCCCTGTGTCTGTGCACCCAGGCTCAAATTCATCGCAGCCCTCCTATGTGGGCACAGGGTTTGAATGTGGGAAATAAACTCCCCTGTGGCCAAAAGGGGCCACATGCTGACCTGACAAGCTCAGGGGAGGCCTGCATGACAATCTTGCAAACTCAGAGACCTAAAGTAACCACAAAGGATGGTCTGAAATTAAACTTTAACGAAACACAGTTATGGTGGGCAGATACATCCTAGGCCATTATCTTCGCTGACAAGGTCAACCTTTACCTTAACTGAGCTTATCTGTCTTTTCTTTTTAAATATATTTTTATTAATTATTTACAGAGAGAAAGGGAGAAGGATAGAGTTAGAAACATGGGTGAGGAGGAGAAAATGGCGGCGGAGTAGACGGATGCGTCTGGAGCTTTGTCGCTGGGCAGAGAGAGAGAGAGCGGCTGAGAGTTGCATTGGGACTGTTTGTTGGCAAGCTAGGAGTCAGTTGTCCTCCAGGGGAAGGCGGGGAACTGCTGGAAGGGGCTCTCCTGGCCAGGCAGCCCCACTGCCACGAGGTTTTTGTCCACCGGAGCCACCAGCGCGAATGCGGAGCCCTAGCCATCTTGCAGTGGGAGGTGGATGTCTGCGGCGGTCTGAAGCCTTCGGCTGGGCACCCATCGAGCAGCCAGGAACCCGGGGACCCAGAACTCCGCTCTCCAATCGGCACAGACACGCGGCGGAATCAGAGATCCACAGAGCACACGGAAAGGTCAGATTGCGCCTGACTTAAGGGGGAGGTGGATGTCTGCCGAGGTCTGAAAGCTGCGGCTGACGGAGGCACCCACAGAGCAGCCAGGACCCAGAGCGCGGCTTCCCAGGCAGCACAGACGCGCAGGCGGAGGATTCAGAGATCCACATGGCGCGCGGAAGGGTCAGATTTCGCCTGGGCCAGGGTGCGGTCTCCTACCCCCGCAGGGCAGAGACGCGCACTGTGGGAGCCGGGCTGCGGGAAAGCTGCCTCTGGAGAGGTCCGAAGAAGTGGTCAGGGCGTGATCCCTGAGTGTGAAGGCAGACCCTCTGAGCTGTTGACAGAGGAGAGCTCTGGAAAACGACTCTTTTTTTTTTCTTTCTTTTTCTCTGGGGCAGAGGGACAACCTGGGAGTTATTGCAGTGTCCAGGCTGCAAAACCCCCACAAACGGGTTTTGCGAACCACAGAGTAGCAGAATCTGAGCACAGCCTAGAGAGGTCCTGTGCTTTGTCTCAGAGATCAATTCCGAAACACTGCCACCCAATGGATGACACACAAATTGACTCTCGCATAACCACAAGAGAATAAAGAGATTAAAACACCAAGAGGGAAACACAGGGAACTGCAATACCTCCCCTACTCTGTGTGTCAAGCAGAATAATAGTGGAAGTGAAGGACCATTCTATTTTTCTTCTTTTTTTTTATTTTTTATTTTTTTCCTTTTTTCTTTTTTCTTTTTTTAAATTTTTAATTCTTTATTTTTCATTTTCACATATTTTAATTAAAAGAATATTTTTTATGCCTCAATTGATTTTACCTTTATAATTATTACATTTTTGTTTTAAACTAGTATTATTAATTACTACTAGTACTTTACCGTTTCGGGGAAAAAAAAGTGTCATTTTGTTTTCTCTTTATTTTATTTCGGGATTAGAGTTCTACATTCTATTTTCATCTTCCCTGTAGCATAATTTTACTCCAACTCAACTCCACCTTTATGCCAACACTTTCCTCCTAACTTTCCTCATTTTGCTGTCTTGTTTCTCTTTCCCTTTTCCAACTTTAGATTCTCCCTATTTTTCTCTTTACCTGGTTAAAATTTCACCCCATTTATATATCTAATTTCAAATCCCCTACTACAAGTCCACACAAACCTCTCCCCTCTTGTCTTCACTAGCCAAAAAGTTGTTTTTTCTCTATGTCCTTTTGTTGCTATTTGCCTGAAAAGTGATTATATCGATTTTTTGAAAAAAATTTTTGAGAGATTGTTTTAGTTTATTCTACTTGTTTTATTTTGCTTTTTGCTTGCTTTGTTTTCTACCTCTCTTTTCCCTCATCTCCCTCGATACCAGTTGCTATTTGTAATTTGCATCAATCTCTAGGTGCTGGTTGCTGGCCTTTATTGGGATTAGTGACTGTTCTATTGGAGTTGTCTCCTGACATCTATATTTTGTTCCTCTTTTCTCTCTTATACACTTTCTTTTCTCTCTGACTTTTTTCTCTTCCTCTTTCCTTCTCCTTTTTATTTTCTTATTTTATTTTATTTTATTGTTCATTTATTTATCTTTTTTTTTTCTCACTCTCCCAATTTGATTTTGGCACTTCTTTCTTTTCTTTCTTCCTCATTTTCCTCTTCTTCTTTTTCTATTTACCCCTAATTTGTCCTTCATTGGTGGTCACCTTATTTGTGATTATTAACATCTTGAATACATTTCTACTCAGTGCCTTGTGTGCTGTACCTGGTCGTGTTGTAGTTTGTGCCTTTCAATCAACGTAGGAGAGAGCACTACATAACCAGACACCCAGAGAAGAAAGACCATGGGCAGAAAAAGAAACATCCCACAAAAGACAGAAAGGCAGGTTTCACCAGAAAAGGAAGTAAACGAAATAGAACCACAAATAAGCCTACCAGAGAAAGAGTTCAGAGAAATTATCATAATGTGGTTGAAAAGAATGGAAGACAAATTTGACAATATGAGTAAGAGCCAAGAGGAAATGAAGAAGAACCTAGAGGAGGTGAAGAAGCATGAAGAAGAAATGCAGAAGAAACTAGAGGAGGTGCAGAATAAACAAGAA
>JAAGEH010000013.1:12369630-12393735 GCA_011751065.1 Lasiurus cinereus | reverse complement strand
AAGAAGAAATGCAGAAGAAACTAGAGGAGGTGCAGAATAAACAAGAAGAAATGCAGAAGAAACTAGAGGAGGTGCAGAATAAACAAGAAGAAATGAATAATGACATCACTGCTATAAAGAACTCAATAGAAAGCATCAAAAGTAGACTAGAAGAAGCAGAGGACCGCATCAGTGAGCCAGAAGACACGGTAGGAAAAAATACCCAAGTACAGCAGCTTCTAGAAAAAAAAGTTAAAAAGCAAGAGGAGAGTCTAAGGGAACTTTGGGATAAAATGAAACAAAATAACATCCGCATAATTGGGGTTCCAGAAAGAGTGGAAACTGAACAAGGATTAGAGAACGTGTTTGAAGAAATAATGACAGAAAATTTCCCCAATATAGAAAAGAAAAAACCCACACAAATCCAAGAAGCTCACAGAGTCCCAAGCAAAATGAACCCCAACAAACCGACACCGAGGCACATTATAATTAAATTGGCAAACACCGACGACAAAGTAAGAATCTTAAAAGCAGCCAGAGAGAAACAGAAAGTTACCTACAAAGGAACCCCCATAAGACTAGCTACTGACTTCTCAACAGAAACTCGTCAGGCCAGAAGAGAATGGAATGAAATATACAAAGTCATGCAAAGGAAGGGTCTGAATCCAAGAATACTGTACCCTGCAAGACTCTCAATCAAAATTGAACATGAAATCAAAAGCTTCACAGACAAAAAAGGACTAAGGGAATATATTACCACCAAACCAGCAATGCAAGAAATGTTAAAAGGTCTGCTGTAATAAAAAGTAAGAGGAATCGAAGAAGGAACTCGGGGGTAAGGACTAAAAATGGCAACAGATAAGTACTTATCAATAATAACTTTAAATGTAAACGGATTAAATGCTCCAATCAAAAGACATAGGGTAACCGATTGGATAAGAAAACATCATCCATATCTCTGCTGTCTGCAAGAAACCCACCTTAGGAAAAGAGATGCACACAGATTGAGGGTGAAGGGATGGAACATGGTATTACAGGCAAAGGGAAATGAAAAAAAAGCTGGGGTTGCAATACTTATATCTGACAAATTAGATCTCAAAGTGAAGGACATAACAAGAGATAAAGAAGGCCACTTCATAATACTAAAGGGAACAATCCAACAAGAAGAAATAACTCTGGTAAACATATATGCACCGAATATAGGAGCACCTAAATACATAAAAAAAAACTCTTGGAGGATATTAAGGGAGAGATTGACAGCAATACAATCATAGTAGGAGACTTTAATACCCCACTGTCACCATTGGACAAATCCTCTAAACAAAAAATCAGTAAAGAAACATCAATCCTAAATGACTCACTAGACCAGATGGAATTAATTGACATCTTCAGAACATTTCACCCCAAAGCCACAGAATATACATTCTTCTCCAGTGCACATGGGTCATTTTCAAAGATAGATCATATGTTGGGTCATAAGAAAAGTCTCTTCAAATTCAAGAAGATAGAAATCATATCAAGCATTTCCTCAGACCACAGTGGCATAAAACTGGAAATCAACTATAATAAAAACAATAGAAAGAAATCAAACACATGGAGAATAAACAGCATGCTTTTAAACAACGACTGGGTAACCAGAGCGATCAAGGAAGAAATAAAAAACATCATGGCAACAAATGACAATGACAACACAACAATACAAAATTTATGGGACACAGTGAAAGCAGTCTTGAGTGGGAAGTTCATAGCCCTACAAGCCTAGTGCAAAAAACAGGAAACAATGGTAATAAATCACCTAAACCTACAACTCAAAGAGCTAGAACGTCAGCAACAAGAAAAGACCAGTGTACTCAGAAGGAAGGAAATAGTGAAGATCAGAGCGGAGATAAACAACTTGGAGACCAAAGAAACAATTCAAAAGATCAACAAAACAAAGAGCAGGTTCTTTGAAAGGATAAACAAGATTGATGGACCCCTAGCCAGGCTCACCAAGAAGCAAAGAGAGAAGACCCAAATAAACAAAATCAGAAATGAAAGAGGAGAAATAACAGACCCTGTGGAAATACAAAGGATTGTTAAAAAATACTATGAACAACTCTATTCCAACAAATTGGACACCTGCAAGAAATGGACATTTTCCTAGAAAAATATAACCTCCCAAAACTCAATGAGGAGGAAGCCAAACATCTCAATAGTCCAATAACTATGGAAGAAATTGAAGCAGTAATCAAAAAGCTTCCAGCAAATAAAAGCCTGGGTCCAGATGGCTACACAGGAGAGTTTTACCAAACATTCAAGGAAGAATTAAAACCTATCCTCCTCAGACTATTCAAAAACATTCAAGAAGAAGGAATACTACCAAACACCTTCTATGAAGCCAGCATCACCCTAATACCAAAACCAGATAAAGACAACACAATGAAAGAGAATTATAGGCCAATATCTGTCATGAACATAGATGCCAAAATCCTCAACAAAATTCTAGCAAACCGGATCCAGCAGTACATCAGAAAGATCATACACCATGACCAAGCAGGATTCATCCCAGGAATGCAGGGATGGTTCAATATCCGCAAATCAATAAATGTGATACATCACATAAACAAATTGAAAGATAAAAATCACATAGTCATATCAATTGATGCAGAAAAAGCATTTGACAAAATCCAACATCCTTTCTTGATAAAAACTCTCAGCAAAGTGGGAATAGAAGGATCATACCTCAACATCATAAAAGCCATATATGATAAACCCACAGCTAACATCATACTCAATGGGCAAAAACTAAAACCATTTCCCCTAAGAACAGGAACAAGACAGGGATGCCCACTCTCACCTCTCCTGTTCGACATAGTACTGGAAGTATTAGCCATTGCAATTAGACAACAAGAAGAAATAAAAGGCATCCAAATTGGAAAAGAAGAAGTGAAGCTGTCCTTATTTGCAGATGACATGATATTGTACATAAAAAACCCAAAGGACTCCATTCCAAAACTAATTGACTTAATTAATGAATTCAGCAATGTAGCAGGATACAAAATTAATGCTAAGAAGTCTGTGGCATTTCTGTACACTAACAGTGAAATTATAGAAAGAGAAACTAAAAAAGCAATCCCATATACCATCGCACCAAAAAAATTAAGATACCTAGGAATAAACCTAACTAAAGAGGTAAAAGACCTTTATGCAGAAAACTACAGGACACTGAAAAAAGAGATAGAGGAAGATGTTAACAGATGGAAGAGCATACCATGCTCATGGATTGGGAGAATCAACATCATTAAAATGTCCATACTACCCAAAGCAATCTACAGATTCAACGCACTACCCATTAAAATACTAACGACATATTTCACAGACCTACAAAGAAGTCTTCATAGATTCATCTGGAACAAAAAAAAAGACCACGGATAGCTACAGCAATTCTCAGAAAAAAGAATAAAGTAGGTGGGATCTCAATACCAGACTTCAAGCTATACTACAAAGCAACTGTTCTCAAAACAGCAAGGTACTGGCACAAGAACAGACAGATAGATCAATGGAATAGAATAGAGAACCCAGATATCCACCCAAACCACTATGCTCAATTAATATTTGACAAAGGAGGCATGAACATTCAATGGAACCAAGATAGCCTCTTCAATAAATGGTGTTGGGAAAATTGGACAGATACATGCAAAAAATTGAAACTGGACCACCAACTTACACCAAATACAAAAATAAACTCAAAATGGATAGAGGACTTAAACTTTAGAAGGGAAACCATAAAAATACTAGAGGAATTCACAGGCAGCACAATCTCAGATATATGCCGAAAGAACTTCTTCACTGATACTGCTCCAAAGGCAATGGAAGCTACAGAAAAAATAAACAAATGGGACTACATCAAAATAAAAAGCTTTTGCACAGCAAAAGAAACCATCAACAAAACAACAAGAAAGATCAATGCATGGGAGAACATATTTGCAAATGCTATCACTGATAAAGGTTTAATCTCCAAAATCTACAACCAACTTATACAACTTAATAAAAGGAAGATGAAGGATCCAATAAAAAAAATGGGCAACGGACCTAAATAGAACCTTTTCAAAAGACGACAGAAGGAAGGCCAAGAGACACATGAAAACATGTTCAAAGTCATTAATCATCCGAGAGATGCAAATCAAAACGACAATGCGATACCATCTTACACCTGTCAGAATGGCAATCATTAACAAATCAACAAACGACAAGTGTTGGCGAGGATGTGGAGAAAAAGGAACCCTTGTGCACTGTTGGTGGGAATGCAGACTGGTGCAGCCACTGTGGAGAACAGTATGGAGTTTCCTCAAAAAACTAAAAATGGATCTCCCATTTGACCCTGTAATACCACTCTTAGGAATTTATCCTAAGAAATTAACACCAATCAGAAAGGATTTATGCACCCCTATATACATAGCAGCACAATTTACAATAGCCACAATTTGGAAACAGCCTAAGTGCCCGTCAGCAGATGAGTGGATCAGAAAACTGTGGTACATCTACACAATGGAATTCTATGCTGCCATTAAAAAGAAGGAATTCTTACCATTTGCAGCAACCTGGTTGGAACTGGAGAGCCTTATGCTTAGTGAAATAAGCCAGTCAATGAAGGAGAAGCATAACATGATGGCACTCATTGGGGGATAATAAAGAACATTATAAACTGATGAACAAAAGGATAGATACAGAGTCAGTAAAGCTTCAAACAGACTGTGAAATTACAGCAGGAAGATTAAAGTTAGGTGAGGTAGATAAGAGATCAATCAAAGGACTTGTATGCATGCATATAAGCATAACCAATGAACATAGACACTGGGGGGTTGGGGTATGCCTGGGAGGGAGGGGGGCAATGGGGAGATATGTATAAAAAAAAGAAAAAAGAAAAAAGAAACATGGGTGAGAGAGAGACATCGATCAGCTGCCTCCTGTACGCCCTGCACTGGGGATGTGCCTGCAACCAAGATATGTGCCCTTACCGGAATTGAACCTGGGACCTTTCATTCTGCAGGCTGATGCTCTATCCACTTAGTCAAACTGGTTTTGGCTATCTGTCTTTTTGCATCTATGATAACATACCCTTGAAATGTCTGGGTAACTTGTAACTTCCCTTTTTCTGGAGCCCCTGGGACACAACCAAATGTGCTGGGTGCCGGGACATATACCACAAATTCCTTCATTATCATGTTAATTGTTCCTGCATCCACTTAAGTATGCGTCCATCATTTTACTTTTTATCCAATCTCAGGGGTTTCCGACCACTTTGTTTTATCCCACCTCCTTAATCTATCACCAATGAATTTCATGTAACCCACCTATGTCCCTCCTTTGATTGCAATGTATAAATACAAATGTAACCTGCCATTTTCTGGAGCATTATCTCAATTCATTGAGGTTCTGCTTCCCAGCATATGTCGACAGTTTGGCTTAAATAAACTCACAAAAATTCTTTACAGGTTTCAATGGTTTTATACGTTAACACCCCGAATTCACTCACCCAGGCTCAAATTCAGCGCAACTTCCCTGCTTGGGTACCAGGTCTGATCGTGGGAAACAAACTCCCCAAGTTCGAGCGCCCAGGCTCAAATTCAGTGCAGCCTCCCTGCGTGGGCACGGAGTCTGGTCACAGGAAACAAACTCCCCAAGATGGCACACTCGGGTTCAAATTCAGCACAGCCTCCCTGCATGGGCAGGTGATCTGGTTGTAGGAAACAAACTTCCCATGTCCACACACTCAGGTTCAAATTCAGGTAGAACCATGGCTGCTGTGTATGGGCAGGAGGCCTGTTTGTGCGGAGAGGGTCTGGCAGTTCCTATGCCACTGCTGCGGGGCTGGCAGGGAAGGGTATTGGCTCTGTGACTCACAGAAATCTGCAGCCGGGCTGCCTGGGGTCTTGGTGTTCGTGGGTCTGCAGCTGTGGTCGCAGGTCTTTTACCCATGTGGCTGTGGGTTCCTGCTACTGAGTCCAGACTGGTAGTGGTGAGGCTAGGATCCTAGTCTCAAGCAGTTCTGGTCTTCAAGATGGCGTGGTCTCAGTGCCAGTGGTGTCCTTCCCCGAGTGTTTGCTGTGGCAGTGAGGTTTCACCATTTAACACTGTCCGCTTGGGCAGCCCCTTGGAAAACCTGCAGGATCTAACTGTCCCTAGCGCTCATTCACACATACCACACATGTCCACACACTCTATCATTCCCTCTCTCTCACACACACTCTCTCTCCCTACCGTCTTGCCAGTCGCCATATTGGATCTCAGCATGATGCTTTTAAAGTCTATTTTGTGGGAACAGGGAATATATGGGAATTCTCTGTATTTTCCCATATATTCCCTGTTCCTCCCTCCCAAATTCACAGCTTCTCCTTCTATCTTAACAGCCCACACCACCATAGAGCATATTTATTACAATTGATTAACCTAAATTGACAAATCATTATCATCCAAAGTCCATAGTTTACATTATAATTCACTCTTGGTGTTGTACAGTCTGTGAGTTTTAACAAATATTTTCCCCATTAGTATCATACAGAATAGTTTCCCTGCTCTAAAAATCCTATGTTGCCTGGCCAGTGTTGCTCAGAAGTTGAGCCTTAATCTATGAACCATGAAGTCATGGTTGATTCCTGGTCAGGGCACATGCCTGGGTTGCAGGCTCCATCCCCAGTATGGGGAGTGCAGGAGGCAGCCAATCAATGATTCTCTCTCATCAATGATGTTTCTAGCTCTCCCTCTCCCTTCTTCTCTGAAATCAACAAAAATATACTTAAAATAATAAAAATCCTCTGTGGTCTGCCTATTCATCCCTCCCCCCTCACCCTGAGCAGCCACTTATCATTTTACTGTCTCCATAGTTTTGCCATTTTAGAATTTTATATAACTGAAATCACAGTATGTAGTCTTTTTAGATTAACTTCTTTCACTTAGTAATATATAGTTGAAGTTCTTCCATGTATTTCCTTTTTTTTTTATTGTTGACAGCATTACAGATGTCTTCCATTTCCCCTGCTTTACCCCCCTCTTCCCAGCCTCTACCCACCCACACTCAGGTCTTCTTCACCACCCTATTGTTTGTGTCCATAAGCTATGCATATAAACATATAAGTTCTTTGGTTTATCTCTCCTCCACCCTCCGCCCCCCCACCATGTCTTTTCATGGCTTGATAATTCATTTCTTCTTTTTTTTTAACCTTTATCAACGATACGTTTTCATTGATTTTTAAAGAGAGAGGAAAGGAGAGAGAGAGGGGACAAGAAGAGAAACAAACATAGATTGGTTGGCACCAGCATGTGCCCCAAATGGGGATCAAATCCACTACCTGGATAAGTGCCCTAACCAGGAATCAAACCTGCAACCTTTCAGTATATGGATGACACTCCAACCAACCAAGCTACCCAGCCAGAGGTATTCTTCTTTTTTTTAATGGAGCTTATTTTTAGAGCAGTTTAGGTTTAAGGCAAAATTGAATTAAAAGTACAGAGAATTCCCATCTATTCCCTAACCCCTCACATGCACACTGCCCCCATGATCAACATTCACCAGAGTGGCAGCTGATGAACCTACAATGATACATCACAGTTTACATTAGGGTTCACTCTTGGTGTTGTACATTCTATGAATTTTGACAAATATATAATGACAATGGTCACTACTAGTGACCCGGTGCACGAAATTTCTGCACATTAAAAGGGAATTAATTAGAGGAAATATTTTAATACTGCTATTTGCCCTTTCTCTAACTGTCAGAGATGAAAGAAAATTAGTAAAATGTATATAAAAATCTTCCTTCTATCAGAGTCTGGGGCACTCCATGGGAACCAGAGTCAAATCCCTGCCCCCTCACATGCGCCTCCAAATTGCACAAGATCCAGACCTAGCTGGCCCCACCCCCATCAAGCAACACCAGGTCGGGGGTGCGGCCTCAGGTATCCTGGCCTGGCGCTGTGGTGGTGGACATGGCCTGAGGTCCTGAGAAGCATGTCCTCAGATCCCCTATCAAGCCCCACTGGGCAGGGGATGTGGCCTGAGGTCCCCATCAAGCCCTGCCTGGCAGAGATGTGGCTTGAGGTCCCCCAGCCTGGCGCCAGGGTGGGGGGGTGTAGCCTCAGGTCCCCTGCCCCTACCCAGCGCCATGCATCCTCAGGTCCCTGCTGATTGCTCATTATGGCTAAAGCTCATTATGGGAACTCGGCCTCTGCTGTGGACGCAGCCATTTTGTGATACAGAATCCCTGCCTCCCCTGTGGGCACAGCCAATTTGCATATTCCTTCTTTATTATATAGGATTATAATAGCTTAGAGAATAGTTTCACTGTCCTAAAAACCTTTTGTGGTCTGCCTTTTCATGCCTCTCTTCCCTCTAATCCCTGGAAACCACTGATCTTTTTACTGTCTCTGAAACAAGCCAGTAAGCCAGGACAAATGTAATAGGGAAACTAAGATAGATACAGGGAAAAAATGACAGAGAAATTTATAGCAGATACAGAAGGTCACCTCCCTAGAAATAACATCTATGCATCAGTTGTATTTCAGCTCCAGGCCCAGAAAAGCAGCAAAACCAGGTGGGCAACACTAGGACCAGCTGCAATGACTAATGAAACCCTATCCCTGACACTAACCAATCAATGGAGATCACAATCCTGAAGGAGCACACCTAGAAAACAGATGAATATTCTGTTGAGGAATCCAAGATGGTGGCATAGATAAACACCTACACTGCTGCCTCGCACAACAATTTCAAAACTACAACTAAAAGACAGAACAGACATCATCCAGAACCACAGGAAAGCTGGCTGAGTGGAAATTCTACAACTAGAGGGAAAGAGAGGGGCTCACGGAGACCCAGAGGAGCTGCAAAAAGCTGAGGTACGGAGACATGCGCGTGGAGAGAGCAGGTGCCGAAGAACCTGGCTGGCTTTCTCTGGCAGGAGGGAAATGGAGACTCTCAACGGCATTGAACCCCCTTATCCTACGACACTAAGCCCCAGATCCAGCCGAAACTCATACAGGGGGAGTTTGGACTGTGAAAAGGAAGAGGTGCATAGAAATTTAGGGGAGTCGCAAAAGATCAGAGGTCTGGTGATGCGCACGGCATTGCGCACAGACGACCGGCTGCTGATTGTATCGCTGACTTTCCAGAGTGGGCGGGAGACAGACCCTCCCAACTGTGCCACTTCTGACTCCACTAAGCCCCAGTTTCGGGCGAAACCCTGGGGACCCAGACTCATATGGTCCGGGTGCACAGAAGAGCTGGAAAGGTAGCAGTCTAGAGGCACTGCAAGGGACTGCTTCAGCGATTATCCAGTCACGTGAGACTCGGGGGCTGTGGAGGGCGGGGCCGACTGGAAGGCAAGGCGGTCCCTTAAGCCCTGAGACTCCACCCATTCCAAGCTCAATAGAGAGGCTTCTGCAGTTTTGCAAGTCTGATATCATAAGGCTGAATCCAACACAGAAGTTCTCCTGGCATAGTGAAAATGCTGAGACAAGGGAAGGGATCACAAACAAAAGAAATGGATGAAAACAAACGACTGGATATAGAGTTCAAAACCACGCTTATAAGGGTTTTCAAGAATATCCTAGAAAAGATGGATAAATTTAGCAAGACCCAAGAGGAGATGAAAAAGATCCAACTAGAGATGGAAAAGAACCAACTAAAATTTAAACATACACAGACTGAATTAAAAAATATTGTACAGTGACCTAACAGCAGACTAGAGGAAGACAAGAATAAAGTCAAAAATTTGAAATATAAAGAATCAGAAAACACTCAACTGGAAAAGCAAGAAGAAAAAAGAAGAAAAAAATGTGAAGGTAATGTAAGGAGCCTCTGGGGCAGCCTCAAGCATACCAACATCAGAATTATGGGGGTGCCAGAAGAAGAGAGAGAACAAGATACTGAAAACCTATTTAAAGAAATAATGACTGAAAACTTCCCACATCTGGTAAAAGAAATAGACTTACAAGTCCAGGAAGCACATAGAATCCCATATAAAAGGAATCCAAAGAAGACTACACCGAGACACATCATAATTAAAATACCAAGAGCAAAAGACAAAGAGAGAATATTAAAAGAAGCAAGAAAAAAACAGTTCATTACCTACAAGGAGCACCCATAGGACTGTCAGCTGATTTCTCAACAGAAACAATGCAGGCCAGATAGGAGTGGCAAGAATTAGTCAACGTGATGAATAGCAAGAACCTACAACCAAGAATACTCTATCCAGCAAAGTTATCATTCAGAATTGAAGAGCAGATAAAGAGCTTCACAGATAAGAAAAAGCTAAAGGAGTTCATCAACTCCAAACCAGTATTATATGAAATGCTGAAAGGTACTCCTTTAGAAGAGGAAGAAGAAAAAGGTAAAAGACAAAAAATTATGAACAACAAATACATATCAACAAGTGAATCTAAAAATTAAGTGAATTAAAAATTTGATCAACAGAATAAACTGGTGAATATAATAGAATCAGGAGCACAGAATGGGAGTGGACTGATAATTTTCTGGGGGAAAGGGGTCAGGGGTGTACAGGGAGAGACTGGACAAAAATCATACACCTATAGATGAGGTTAATGGGAGGGAGGTAAGGGTAGAGGGAAGGGTGGGAGCCGGGTGGAGGGGAGATATGGAGAAACAAATGTAATAATCTGAATAATAAAGATTTAATTTAAAAAAAAGTTTCATTGCCCTGGCCAGTGTGGCTCAATTGGTCGGGTGTCATCCCATGCACCAAGAAGTCACCAGTCAAGATACATGCCCAGGTTGTGGGCTCAAATCCCTGGTTGGGGAAGGGGTTTGGGGTATGGTGGAGGCAGCCAATCAATGTTTCTCTCTTACTTTCTCTCTCTCTAAAATCAATAAAAACATATTTTGAAAAACTAAGCTTTGCCCAGTTGACCTGTGAACCAGGAAGTCATGGTTTGATTCCTGGTCAGGGCATATGCAGAGGTTGTAGGCTCCATCCCCAGTGGGGGGTATTCAGCAGGCAGCCTATCAATGATTCTCATCATTGATGTTTCCTCCCTTCCTCTCTGAAATCAATATATATATATATATATATATATATATATATTAAAACAAGCTTTACTGAGATATAATTTATATACCATGAATTCACTCATTTTAAATGTACAGTGAAATGACTTTAGTAACTTCACATTGTTGTGCTACTATCATAACAATCCAATTTTAGAACATTTATATCACCCAAAAAAAGATCCCTCAAGCCCAGTTGTAGTCACTCCCTGTTCCCAACCCCCAGACAATCACTAATCTACTGTCTCTATAAAGTTATCTTTTCTGACTGTTTCACATAAATGGGATCACAGATTGTATCTGTCATTTTTTTTTGTATCTGGCTTCCTTAACTTAACATAATGTTTTTTAGTTTCCTCCATGTGGTAGCATGTATCAGTACTTCATCCTTTTTTTTTTATTGCAGAATTGTACTTTTTCTTTTGAAATCAAATTTTTAGAGGCATGACATTTAAAAAGCTCATTTTAAGTTTATAATTTGATGACTTTTTACAAAATGTATACACCCATGTGATTGCTTTTGACAAAATATGTGCATCCATGTAATTACTACCATCACCCCTAAAAATTCCCTTGTATCCCTTTGCAGTCAATTCCTAATGTAGCATGCACTCTTTTCTGTCTACTTCTTTTGCTCATCATAATGTTTCTGAGATTTGTTCATGTTGTTGTGCATAAGAGTTCATTCCTTTTTATTGCTTAGTAGTATTCAATTGCAAGGATATATAGCAATTTGTTTTCAATTTGGGGCCATAATGGATAAAGCTGCTAGGGATATTTGTATATAAGACTTTTTATGAACATGTTTCTCTTGAGGAATAGCTAGGAGTGAAATTGTTGGGTCTTTGGAAATGGAACTACTGAGCATGCCAGTTGAGCTGGAATTTGTTTTTATAACATTTTCTACTTAGTTATTGCTTATATTTAGGAAAGTTATTGAGTTTGTTATTATCGATATTAATAAAAGGCCCATGACCATAACACCCTAACAACCAAACAAGCAGCAGCTCTCGCAGCAGTGGCACTAGCTTCTAGGGGTGGAAAGCTACAAGCAGTAAAGGGTGGGGCATGAGCTACCAGGGGCGATGGACAGGGCGGCCAGCTGAGGCAAACAGAAGCTACCAAACGACTGATCACCAAGAGATTCATGGAGCACCACTCAGTCCCTCACCCCCCACCCCACAAGCCGCTCACATAGCAAGGCAGGACTCGCGAGGCATGGTGGGGCTAGAGCTGCATGGTGGCTCTCAGCGGTGAGCTACTCATAGAGGAGTTCGTGCACGCTGGACCTCTAGTATTTAATAAGTGGCCATTATTGCAATATAGTTATTTGTGTGTGTTTTTTGGTTTAATGAACTTGTAAGTTGGTTTCTTTGATTTTCATATCAACTAGAAACAATGACAGTTTTACCTTTACCTTGCCAATATTTATACCTCTTGTTTTGTTTTGTTAATATATTTTTTCTTTTTTTTAATATATTTTATTGATTTTTTACAGAGAGGAAGGGAGAGAGATAGAAAGTCAGAAACATCGATGAGAAAGAGACATCGATCAGCTGCCTCCTGCACGCCCCACAGTGGAGATGTGACCGCAAGCAAGGTACATGCCTCTGACCTGAATCGAACCTGGGACCTTTCAGTCTGCAAGCCGACGCTCTTCCACTGAGCCAAACTGGTCTCGGCTAATATATTTTTTCTTGATTCCAGAGAGGAAGGGAGAGAAAGAGAGAGAGAGAGAAACATCAATGATGAGAGAGAATCATTGATTGGATGCCTCCTTCACACCCCCTACTGGGAATCAAGCCCACAACCTGGACATATATCCTTGACTAGAATCGAACCTGGAATTCTTCAGTCTGCAGTCCGACACTCTATCCACTGAGCCAAACCAGCTAGGACTATACCTCTTATTTTGATTTCTCATTTCACTGTATTGTTTAAGACTTCCAGCATAATGCTAAATGGTAGCTATGTTACCTATGAAGGTCAGGTGGACATTACATATTACTAAAAGGTTTGATCCAGCAAGAATATAGAATATATATTAACCTAACAAACAGAGCCCTAAAATATATGAAGCAAAAATTAACAGTATTGAAGGGAGAATTAGACAGTTTTACAAGTTGGAACCTTTAACAATCCACTTCAAGAATGGATAATTAGGGGGAATCCAAGATGGCGGCATAGGTAAACACCTACACTGCTGCCTCACACAACAATTTCAAAACTACAACTAAAAGACAGAATGGACATCATCCAGAACCACAGGAAAGCTGGCGGAGTGTAAGTTCTACAGCTAGAAGGAAAGAGAGGGGCACACGGAGACCCAGAGGAGCTGCAAAAAGCCGAGGTACTGAGACGAGCGCGCTGAGAGAGCGGGTGCCAGAGTACCTGGCTGGCTTTCTCTGGCGGGAGGGAAACGGAGACTCCCAACGGCATTGAACCCCTTATTTTACGACACTAAACCCCAGATCCAGCGAAACTCATACGGGGGAAGTTTGGACTGTGAAAAGGGAGAGGTGCACGGAAATTTAGGGGAATCGCAGAAGATCAGGTCTGACAGATTGCTGATTGTGCCGCTGGCTTTCGCGAGTGGGCGGGAGACAGACCCTCCCAACTGTGCCACTTCTGACTCCACTAAGCCCCTGTTTCGGGCGAAACCCTGGGGACCTAGACTCGTGTGGTCCTAGTGCTCAGGGGAGCTGGAAAGGCAGCGGTTAGAGGCACTGCGGGCAAGCACACAAGGACCGCTCCAGCAATTACCCAGTCACGTGAGACTCAGGGGCCGTGGAGGGCGGGGCAGACTGGAAGGCAAGGCAGTCCCTTAAGCCCTGAGACTCCACCCCTCCCAAGCTCAACAGAGGCTTGTTCGGTTTTGCATCTGGTATCAGAAGGCTGAATCCAACACAGAAGTTTCCCCAGCATAGTGAAAATGCCGAAACAAGGGAAGGGCTCACAAACAAAAGAAATGGAGAAAAAAAAACACGACTGGATATAGAGTTCAAAACCACGCTTATAAGGTTTTTCAAGAATATGCTAGAAAAATTCGATAAATTTAGTGAGACCCAAGAGGAGATGAAAAAGGACCAACTAGCGATACAAAAGAGCCAACTAGAGATGGAAGAGGTCCTACTAAAGATGATAAAGGACCAAATAGAAATTAAACATACACTGACTGAAATAAAAAATATTATACAGAGTCCTAACAGCAGACTAGAGAAAGGCAAGAATCAAGTAAAAAATTTGAAATATAAAGAAGCAGACAACATTCAACTGGAAAAGCAAGAAGAAAAAAGAATCCAAAAATGTGAACATAATGTAAGGAGACTCTGGGACAGCTTTCAGCGTACCAACATCAGAATTGTGGGGGTGCCAGAAAAAGAGAGAGAGCAAGATACTGAAAACCTATTTAAAGAAATAATGACTGAAAACTTCCCACATCTGATAAAAGAAATAGACTTACAAGTCCAGGAAACACACAGAACCCCAAAGAAAAGGAATCCAAAGAGGACTGCACCAAGACACATCATAATTAAAATGCCAAGAGCAAAAGAGAAAGAGAGAATATTAAAAGCAGCAAGAGAAAAACAGTTTATTACCTACAAGGGAGCACCCATAGGACTGTCAGCTGATTTCTCAACAGAAACGATGCAGGCCAGACAGGAGTGGCAAGAATTATTCAACGTGATGAATAGCAAGAACCTATAACCAAGAATAATCTATCCAGCAAAGCTAACATTCAGAATTGAAGAGCAGATAAAGAGCTTCACAGATAAGAAAAAGCTAAAGGAGTTCATCAACTCCAAACCAGTATTATATGAAATGCTGAAAGGTACTCTTTTAGAAGAGGAAGAAGAAAAAAGTAAAAGCCAAAAAATTATGAACAACAAATACATATCTATCAACAAGTGAATCTAAAAATTAAGTGAATTAAAAATTTGATCAACAGAATAAACTGGTGAATATAATAGAATCAGGAGCACAGAAAGGGAGCGGACTGATAATTCTCAGGGGGGAATGGGTGAGGGGTGTACAGGGAGAGACTGGACAAAAATCATACACCTATGGATGAGATCAATGGGAGGGAGCTAAGGGCAGAGGGAGGGGTGGGAGCTGGGTGGAGGGGTGCTATGGAGGAAAAAAGAGAAACAAGTGTAATAATCTGAATAATAAAGATTTAATTAAAAAAAGAATGGATAATTAAGTCAGATCAATACAGAAAGAGAAGACTTGAACAAGAAATAAACCAGATGACTGGTGGGTAGGGGGTTCTGAATAGCTTCAGGAATTGAGAGGGGGGGTGAGTCAGGGAACCAACCCTATGATTAGAGGATTGGAGCTTTCATGGTGATTAAGATTGACTTAATCACCAATGGCATATGATTTAATCAATCATGTAGATGTAATGAAACTTCCATAAAAATTCTCATAGAAGGGGTTTGGAGAACTTACAGATTGGTGAACATGTGGAGGTGCTGAGAGGGTGGCTGCACACTCCTTCCCCCATGACTTTGTGTAGTTCCATATTGTTAATCTCCCCCTTTTTCCCCCCGCATTTGTCATTTTTGACAAAAAGTTGCTTTTGCTATACATACTTTAAAGAAACAAAATGCCTTGAAGAAAAGTGAAGAAAAGTTGTAGTGAAGGGACCACAATCTCACTGGAGGTCAGTAAGGGCCAACTAACTTCAACCCTTGCCCCTTCTTTCCACAACACTTCATAGAAGTACCCAGGTCCCAAACAATCATTCTGCTCCCCCAATCCCAAAACTCAGGGATAAATGGGGGAACTGTGCCTTCCAGGCCGAGATTGCTGTTTCTGAGCTTTATCCTTTTTTTAATCTTTATTATTCAGATTATTATATTTGTTTCTCTTTTTTCTCCTCCTTAGCACCCCTCCATCCAGCTCCCACCCTCCCCTCTGCCCTTACCTCCCTCCCATTGACCTCATCCATAGGTGTATGATTTTTGTCCAGTCTCTCCCTGTACACCCCTCACCCCTTTCCCGCTGAGAATTATCAGTCCGCTCCCTTTCTGTGCTCCTGATTCTATTATATTCACCAGTTTATTCTGTTGATCAAATTTTTAATTCACTTAATTTTTAGATTCACTTGTTGATAGATATGTATTTGTTGTTCATAATTTTTTTGGCTTTTACCTTTTTCTTCTTCCTCTTCTAAAAGAGTACCTTTCAGCATTTCATATAATACTGGTTTGGAGTTGATGAACTCCTTTAGCTTTTTCTTCTCTGTGAAGCTCTTTATCTGCCCTTCAATTCTGAATGATAGCTTTGCTGGATAGGTTATTCTTGGTTGTAGGTTCTTGCTATTCATCACGTTGAATATTTCTTGCCACTCCCGTCTGGCCTGCATTGTTTCTGTTGAGAAATCAGCTGACAGTCCTATGGGTGCTCCCTTGTAGGTAATTAACTGTTTTTCTCTTGCTTCTTTTAATATTCTCTCTTTGTCTTTTGCTCTTGGTATTTTAATTATGATGTGTCTTGATGTGGTCCTCTTTGGATTACTTTTATATGGGGTTCTGTGTGCTTCCTGGACTTGTAAGTCTATTTCTTTTACCAGATGTGGGAAGTTTTCAGTCATTATTTCTTTAAATAGGTTTTCAGTATCTTGTTCTCTCTCTTCTTCTGGCACCCCCACAATTCTGATGTTGGTACGCTTGAAGCTGTCCCAGAGACTCCTTACATTATCTTTACATTTTTGGATTCTTTTCTCTTCTTGCTTTTCCAGTTGAATGTTTTCTGCTTCTTTATATTTCAAATTTTTTACTTGATTCTTGCCTTCCTCTAGTCTGCTGTTAAGACTCTGTATAATATTTTTTATTTCAGTCAGTGTCTCTTGTTGGTCCTTTTTCATCTCCTCTTGGCTCTCGCTAACTTTATCCAACTTTTCTAGCATATTCTAGAAAAACCTTATAAGCGTGGTTTTGAATTCTATATCCAGCTGTGTTTTTTTTCCCTCCATTTCTTTTGTTTGTGATCCCTTCCCTTGTCTCGGCATTTTCACTATGCCGGTAGAACTTCTGTGTTGGATTCAGCCTTATGATACCAGACTTGCAAAACAGAAGAAGCCTCTGTTGAGCTTGAGATGGGTGGAGTCTCAGGGCTTAAGGTTCCGCCTTGCCTTCCAGTCGGCCCCACCCTCCACGGCCCCTGACTCTCATGTGACTGGGTAACCTCTGGAGCAGTCCTTCTGCGAAAGCTCCTGCAGTGCCTCTAGACCGCTGCCTTTCCGGCTCCCCTGCGCTCCAGGACCCCACTAGTCTAGGTCCCCAGGGTTTCACCCGAAACAGGGACTTAGTGGAGTCAGAAGTGGCACAGTTGGGAGGGTCTGTCTCCTACCCACTCAAGAAAGCCAGCGGCACAATCAGCAATCTGTCCTCTGCGCAGTGCCATGCTCGCCACCAGACCTCTGATCTTCTGCGACTCCCCTAAATTTCCGTGCACCTCTCTCTTTTCACAGTCCAAACTCCCCCCATATGAGTTTCAGCTGGATCAGGGGTTTAGTGTCGTAAGATAGGGGTTCAATGCCTTTGAGAGTCTCAGTTTCCCTCCTGCCAGAGAAAACCAGCCAGGTATTCCGGCACCCGCTCTCTCCACTCACGCGTCTCCATACCTCAGCTTTTTGCAGCTCCTCTGGGTCTCCGTGAGCCCCTCTCCTTCCTTCTGGCTGTAGAACTTCCACTGAGCCAGCTTTCCTGTGGTTCTGGATGATGTCTGTTCTGTCTTTTAGTTGTAGTTTTGAAATTGTTGTGCGAGGCAGCAGTGTAGGTGTTTACCTATGTCGCCATCTTGGATTCTCTCCTATCCTTTTATAATAAACCAGTAATATAGTAAGTAAGGTAGATATTGTCAGAATTAAATTGTAGACCACCCAGTTGGTATCTGCCAAGACCTGAAGAATTGCATAGTGTGGGAACAACATTCACACACTTGGAATACAAAAATATTCTATGGATAAGCATATCCTATTCACACACAGTCTATCAAAACCATCCCATTAAGAAATATAAAATCTGAAAAGACCTATAACTAGCAAGGAGATTGAATCAGTAAAGAAAGACTTCCCAATAAAGAATAACTTAGGACCAGATGGCTTCACTGGTGAATTCAACCAAACATTTGAAGAATTAAAACCAATCCTTCTCAGACTCTTCCAAAAAATTTAAGAGGAGGAAACACTTCCTAACTCATTATATGAAGCCAGCATCATTCTAATATCAAAGCCAGACAAAGCACAAGAAAACTACAGGTCAAGATCTCTGATGAACATGGATGCAAAAATCCTCAACAAAATACTAGCAAACTTATTTCAACAGCATATTAAAAGGATCATATTGTATTTGTCTCTTGGATGGTTCAACACATGCAAATTATATTTGTCTCTTGGATGGTTCAACACATGCAAATCAATAAGTGTAACATGCCACATCCTATCCTGTATCATAAAAATATAGTATGTAAATTATCCCCTCCACTGGAGTTCTTCTGGGAGTTCAAGTAGAGGGCCAGGTTGGGGTCAGCTGGGGGAAGGAAAGGAGGCCCCAGCTGGCCGGGAGCAATTGCAGACATCAGGCAAGGGAGGCTCTGGCCAGCGGCAGGCAGCCAGAGAAAGGGAGGGAGTAGCCGGTCGGCATCCAGCAGCCACTAGGGACACCACCAGTGTATAAATTTCATGCACTGGGCCTCTAGTTAATATAATAAGGAATAAAAATTACATGATCATCTCAATAGACACAGGAAAAGCTTTTAATGAAATCCAAAACTCTTTCATGGTAAAAATACTCAATAAACTAAGAATAGAAGGACACTTCCTTAACATAATAAAGGACATATATGAAAAATCCACAACTAACATTATTCACAATGGTGAAAGATTGAAAGCTTTTTCTATATGATCAGGAATATCTTCTTTTGCCATGTCTATTTAATATAACAGTGGAAGTTCTAACTAGCAATCAGGCAAGAAACAAGAAATAAAATGCAACCAGATTGGAAAGGAAGAAGTAAAAGTATTTCTGTTCACAGATGATGTGATCTTATATGCAGAAACCCTAAAGATTCCACAAAACTGATTTGCTGATAAATTCAGCGAAGTTGTAGGATACTAAATCAACACACACACAAAAAAATCAGTATCTTTTCTATACACTAGCAATGTAAACCACAAAACATTGCTGAACTAAAGAAGACATTTTTTTTAAAAAATGAAAAGATTGCCTGGCTGGTGTGGCTCAGTAGTTGAGTGTTGACCCATGAACCAAGAGACAATTGTTGGATTCCTGGGTCAGGGCACATGCCTGAATTGTGGACTTAAACCCCATTAGGGGGCATGCAGGAGGCAGCCAATTAATTATTCTCTCTCATAATTTTTTTCATTTTAATTTCTTTATTGATTGAGGTATTACATATTTGTTCTCATCCCCCCATTACCTTGCCAACCTCCCTCCACTCATGCCCTCACCCCCCAGTTGTCTTTGTCCACTGGTTAGGCTTATATGCATGCATACAAGTCCTTTGGTTGATTTCTCCCCTTTATCCCTACCTCTTCCCCCTACCTTCCCTCTGAGATTTGACAGTCTGATCGAAGCTTCCCTGTCTCTGGATCTGCTTTTGTTCATCAGTTTATGTTGTTCATTATTTGCCATAGATGAGTGAGATCATGTGATATTTTTATTTCATTGACTGGCTTATTTCACTTAGCATAATGCTCTCCAGTTCCATCCAGGTGGCTGCAAATGGTAAGAATTCCTTCTTTTTCATGGCAGCATAGTATTCCATTGTGTAGATGTATTATAGTTTTCTGATCCACTCATCTCCTGACGGGTACCTAGACTGTTTCCAAATTATAGCTATTGTAAATTGTGCTGCTATGAACATAGGGGTGCATAAATCCTTTCTGATTGGTGTTTCTAGTTTCTTAGGATATATTACTAAGAGTGTGATTGCTGGGTCAAATGGGAGTTCCATTTTTAGTTTTTTGAGAAAACTCCATACTGTTCTCCAGAGTGGCTGTACCAGTCTGCATTCCCACTAGCAGTGCACAAAGGTTCCTTTTTCTCCACATCCTTGCCAACACTTGTCGTTTGTTGATTTGTTGTTGATTGCCATTCTGACAGGTGTGAGATGGTATCCCATTGTCATTTTGATTTGCATCTTTTGGATAATTAGCGACTTTGAACATGTTTTCATGTGTCTCTTGGCCTTCCTTCTGTCTTCTTTTGAAAATATTCTATTTAGGTCCATTGCCCACATATATTTTTAATTAAAATAGAAATAGTTATTGCCCAGCTGGTGTGGTTCAGTTGATGAGTTGTAATCCCATATACCTAGAAGTTGCTGGTTCAATTCCTTGTCAGGGCACATACTGAGGTGGCAGGTTCGATCACCAGTAGGGGGTGTGCAGGAGGCAGCCAATCAATGTTCCCTCTCATCAATGTTTATCTATAACCCTTTCCTCAACTCTCTGAAATCAGTAAAAATATATTTTTAAAAAATTAAATAAAAATATTTATTAATCATAGGTTTCTATATTTTACCTGTCAGATTGTCAGAGATAAAAATATGTGTTAATTGCCAGCAAGAATGTTGGGAATATGTCCTTATATATGCTAATGGTGAGTATATAAATTTATATACCCTCTTTGGAAGGCAATTTGTCAATATCTATTTAAACTAATAATGCACCTAATCTTTACCTAGCACTTGTAGATCTAGGATTTTATTCTACTGGTATACTTACACATATTAGCAAAGATGCATAAATAAACATATGCACTACAGTAGTGTTTCCAATAACGAAAGACTGAAAACTGAGGTGGGGAAGGGGAATGGCATTGGAATAGATAGAAGTGTCCTGAGCCTTGTCCCAGAGTAGACAGAGAGAACAGCTGGGGGTTACATTGGGAGTGTTCTTTGGTGAGTTAAGGGACAGCTATACTCCAGGAGAAGGTGGGGGACTGCTGTACAGGGCTCCATACTGTTGGGTTTTTCTCCCAGAGGCACCAGCTCAGATGAGGAGACTGTGCCATCTTAAAGGAGAAACTGGATGTTATCGGAAGCCTGAAAATATACAATTGTGACACCCACTGAACAGCTGCAAGCCCCAGAATACCGGTCCTTAACTGGCACAAACATTTGGATTCAGAGGAGCTCTACACTCCACAAGGAACAGTCAGATTTAGCCTGGGACAAGGTGAGGTCTGTAGTCTAACATGACAGAGAAATGCACGCACTGTGGAAGCTGGAGGACTGAGGGAAGGCTGCACCTGGAGAAATCTGTGGCTGTTGGGCCTGAAGTTGTCTGTGGATGTGGAAGAAGGTCCTCAGAGCTTCTGACAGAGGGGATCTCTAGAAAGCAATCCATTTTGATCTGACACAGAAGAACAGCCTGGGAGTTATTAAAGTATGCCAACTGCTTGGAAAGGAGCAGGGAAGGAGGACTGCACAGACTTCTACTCTTTCCTCTTCAGATCCTTGCTAGCCCAATACATAGGATCACTCAGTTGGGGACACCCTGGGAGACTGCAGGAGAAAGTTGTTTTTCTGGAACGTGGGGATCGGAACTGGTAGAACAAGCTCTGGGGCATCCCACTCCCACAAACCAGTATTGAGTGCCACAGGGAAAGCAGGATCTAAGAACAGGCTAGAGAGGACCTATAGTCTCAGAGGTCAATCCAGAAACACTGACACCCAGGGACTGACTCACAAACTGACTCTTGAGTAATCACAAATAAAAGAATAAAGAGATTAAGACACACTGCCTTCCTAAAAACCAAGACTGGCTTATAACATTGAACACCAGTGGAATACAGGGAACTGCAACACTGTCCTGACTGGGAAACAAGCCTACCAAACAGAACAATAGAGGAAGTGATTGACCTTCACTACTGCACATTTTATTTTTTTACTTTTAAATTTAAAATTTTTTCATCTTTTGCTTAAGAAACTATTTTTTCTCCTTTTTTTACCTTTTTAATTATTACCTTTTTATTTTTATTCAGCATTATTACTATTACTATTTTACCTTTTTGAAAAAAAAGTATCATTTTATTTTCTCTTTATTTTACTTTGGGATTAGAATTCTACATTCTATTTTCATCTTTCCTTTAGCATCATTTTACTCTATCTCAGCTCTACCTTTATGCCATCACTCTCTTCTGAACTTTTCCCCTTTTGTTGTCTTGTTTTTCTTACCCTTTTCCTACTTTAGATTTTCCCTATTCTTTGTTTTTACCGTCTGTTAAAATTTCACCCTAATTATATATCTAAATTCCAATCCCCTGCTCAAAGTCCATACACACCTCTCTCTTCTCTGTCTTCACTAGCCAAAAATTTTTTTCTTTCTGTCCATTTGTTGTTGTTTGCTTGAATGTTCATTATATCGATTTTTATACTTTTTTGTGAGATTATTTTGCTTATTCTTTTTGTATTGTTTTCCTTTTTTGTTTTCTTTATTTTTGTTTGTTTTTTTACTTCCGTTTTCCCTCGCTTCCCTTGATATTATTTGTTGTTTGTAGTTTATATTAATCTCCAGGTACTTGATTCTGGCATTTGTTGGGATTAGTGGCTGTTCTATTGGAGTTTTCTCCCATATATATAATTTGTTCTCCTTCTCTTTCTTATTCTCTTTCTTTTCTCCCTTACTTTTCTTTTTCTTTTTTTTTTTTTGTTCTTCTCCCTTCTCCCAATTACATTTTGGCACTTCTTTCTTTTATTTTTCTGTACTTTTTTATCATCTTCTTTCTCTCCTATTCCCTAATTTGTCTCTCTCTGGTGGTCACCTTTATTTGTGGTATTAATATCATGAATACATTTCTGTTCAGTGGCTTGTACCTTGAACCTAGTTGTGTTGTATTTTGTGCCTTTAAATCAAAGCAGGAGAGAAAAACTACATAACCAGAAACAGGGAGAAGAGAGACCATGGGGAGACAAAGAAACAGGCCACATATGAAAGAAAAGCAGACATCACCAGAAAAGGAAGTAAATAAAATGGAGGCAGGCAACCTGCCAGAGAAAGAATTCAGAGAAATGGTCATAGGTGGCTGAAAAGAATGGAAGACAAATTCAACAATATGAGTAACAACCAAGGAGAAATGAAGAAGAAATTAAAAATACAATCGCTGCTGTAAAGAATTCAATAGAAAGCATCAAAAGTAGACTAAAAGAAGCAAAGGACAACATCAGTAAGCTAGAAGACAAGGTAGGAAAAAATACCCAAGTACAGCAGCTTCTAGAAAAAAAAAAGCAGGAGGAGAGCCTAAGGGAACTCTAGAACAACACAAAACAAAATAATATCCATAGAATAGGGGTTCCAGAAGGAGAGGAAACTGATCAAGGAATAGAAAACCTATTTGAAGAAATGATAGAAAACTTCCTTGATATAGGGGAAAAAAAAAACCTACACAAATCCAAGAAGCTTACAAAGTCCCAAGCAAAATGACCCCAAAAGACAGAAGCCAAGCCACATTATAATTAAATTGGCAAACACCAATGACAAAGTTAGAATCTTAAAAGTGGCCAGAGAGAGACAGAAAGTTACCTACAGCCGAAACCAGTTTGGCTCAGTGGATAGAGCATCAGCCTGTGGACTGAAAGGTCCCAGATTTGATTCCAGTCAAGGGCATGTATCTTGGTTGTGGGCACATCCCCAGTAGGGGGCATGCAGGAAGCAGCTGACCAATGTCTCTCTCATCAATGTTTCTAACTCTCTGTCCCTCTTTCTTCCTTTCTGTAAAAAATCAATAAAAAATATTAAAAAAAAAAAAAGAAAAAGAAAGTTACCTACAAAGGAACCCCCATAAGACTAGCGACTGATTTGTCAACAGAATCTCATCAGGCAAGAAGGAAATGAAATGAAATATCAAAGTTATGCAAAGGAAGGTTCTGAATCCAAGAATACTGTACCCAGCAAGGCTATCAATCAAAGTTGAAGGTGAAATAAGGAGCTTCACAGGCTAAAAAGGACTAAGGGAATTTATTACCACCAAACCAGCAATGCAAGAAAAGCTAAAGGGTCTGCTGGAAAGAAAGAAAGAAAGAAAGAAAGAAAGAAAGAAAGAAAGAAAGAA
>JAAGEH010000013.1:12345943-12369620 GCA_011751065.1 Lasiurus cinereus | reverse complement strand
GAAGGAAGGAAGGAAGGAAGGAAGGAAGGAAGGAAGGAAGGAAGGAAGGAAGGAAGGAAAGAAAGAAAGAAGGAAAGAAAGAAGGAAAGAAAGAAGGAAAGAAAGAAGGAAAGAAAGAAAGAGGAGGAAAAGAAGGAACACAGAGGTAAAGAATAAATATGGGCCGAGACCAGTTTGGCTCAGTGGATAGAGCGTTGGCTTGTGGAATGAAAGGTTCCAGGTTTGATTCTGGTTGGAGGCATGTACCTTGCTTGTGGGCACATCTCCACTGTGGGGCTTGCAGGAGGTGGCTGATCGATGTCTCTCTCTCATCGATGTTTCTGACTTTCTATCGTTCTCCCTTCCTCTCTGTAAAAAAACAATAAAATATATTTAAAAAGAATAAATATGGTGACAAATAAGAACCTATCAATAAAAATTTTATTTATTTTTTAATATATTTTATTGATTTTCCACAGAGAGGAAGGAAGAGGGATAGAAAGCCAGAAACATCGATCAGCTGCCTCCTTCATGCCCCCCACTGGGGATGTGCCCACAACCAAGGTACATGCCCTTGACTGGTATCAAACCTGTGACCCTTCAGCCCACAAGCAAACGCTCTATCCACTGAGCTAAACTGGTTTCGGCTCAATAATAACTAAATGTAAATGATTTAAATGCTCCAATAAAAAGATATAGGGTAATAGATTGGATAAGAAAACATGACCCATATATGTGCTGTTTACAAGAAACCCACCTCTGAAAAAATGACGGATATAGACTGAGTTTAAATGCATAGAACACGATTTCTCAGGCAAATGGAAATGAAAAAAATAAATAAATAAAACCTGGGGTAGCAATACATATATCTGACAACTTAGATCTCAAAGAGAAGGACATAACAAGAGATAAGGAAGGCCACTTCATAATACTAAAGGGAGCAATCCAACAAGAAGAAATAACTGTTTAAAATATACATACCCATTACAGGAGCACCCAAATACATTAAAATAAAACTGCTGGAAGATATCAAGGGAGAGATTGACAATAATACAATAATAGTAGGAGACTTTAATACCCCACTATCAGCATGGGACAAATCATCCCTTAGTTTATTGGGGAGATGGAACTATTGGGTCCTAAAGGACAACTAGCACACAAAGCCACCCCAACAACACAGGGAAGCAGCCAAAATACAAGACAAAGAAACATGTCACAAATGAAGGAAATGGAGGAAAGCAAACTACTGGACATAGAGTTCAAAACCACATTTATAAGGCTACCCAAAAATCTTCTACAAACCGCTGAGAAACTTAGTGAGACCTTCAAGGATCTTTTTTTCTTTAATATATTTTATTGATTTTTTTACAGAGAGAAAGGGAGAGGGATAGTTAGAAACATCAATGAGAGAGAGAGAGAGACATCAATCAGCCACCTCCTGCACACCCCCTGCTGGGAATGTACCCACAACTGAGATACATGCCCTTGACCGGAATTGAACCTGGGACCCTTCAGTCCGAAGGCCTGGGCTCTATCCACTGAGCCAAATCAGTTTGGCCCTTCAAGGATCTTAATGACAATGCCAAAAAAAAAAATGGAAAAGGACCAGTCAGAAATTTAGCATACACTGACTGAAATAAAAAATATTATACAGAATCCTAACAGCAGATTAGAGAAAGGCAAGAATCAAGTCAAAAATTTGAAATATAAAGAAGCAGAAAACATTCAACTGGAAAAGCAAGAAGAGAAAAGAATCCAAAAATGTGAAGATAATGTAAGGAGCCTCTGGGACAGCTTCAAGCATACCAATATCAGAATTATGGGGGTGCCAGAAGAAGAGAGAGAATAAGATACTGAAAACCTATTTGAAGAAATAATGACTGAAAACTTTCCCTACCTTGTGAAAGAAATGGACTTACAGGTCCAGGAAGTGCAAAGAAACCCAAACACAAGGAATTCAAAGAAGACCACACCAAGACACATTATAATTAAAATTCCAAGGGCAAAAGACAAAGAAAGAATCTTGAAAGCAGCAAGAGAAAAACAGTTAGTTACCTACAAGGGAGTACCCATATGACTGTCTGCTGATTTCTCAACAGAAACTATGCAGGCCAGAAGGGAGTGGCAGAAAATATTCAAAGTGATGAATAGCAAGAACCTACAACCAAGATTACTCTACCCAGCAAAGGTATCATTCAGAATTGAAGTGCAGATAAAGAGCTTCACAGATAAGAAAAAGCTAAAGGAGTTCATCACCACCAAACCAGGATTATATGAAATGCTGAAGTATTTTTTAAGAAGATGAAGAAGAAAAAGGTAATGATAAAAATTATGAACAACAAAGTGATAACAAATGCATACCTATCAACAAGTGAATCTCAAAATCAAGTCAATAAAAAATCCAATGAACAGAGTAAACTGGTGAATATAATAGAATTGGGGGCATAGAAAAGGAATGGACTAACAATTCTCGAGGGAAAGGGGGTATGAGTGGTACAGGAAGAGATTGGACAAAAATCTTACACCTATGGATGAGGACAGTGGCGAGGGATAAGGGCATAGGGTGGGGGGTGGGGAATCAGGTGGAGGGGAGCTGTGAGGAGAAAAAGAGAGGAACATCTGTAATAAACTAAATAATGAAGATTTATTTTTTAAAATAAATAAATAAATAAATGAAATCTATGGGACACAGCAAAAGCAGTCTTAGAGGGAAGTTCATAGCTCTACAAGCCTACTACAAAAACAACAACAAATAAACAAACAAGAAACAACGGTAATAATTTACCTACCCCTACAAGTCAAAGAGCTAGAAAGAGAGCAACAAAAAAAGCCCACTGTGAGCAGAAGGAATGAAATAGTAAAGATCAGAGTGGAGATAAACAACATAGAGAGCAAAGAAACAATACAAAAGATCAACAAAGCCAAGAGCTAGCTCTTTGAAAGGATAAACAAGATTGATGAGAGGAAACAAAGATGGAGGAATAGGTAAACAACTAAACTGCTGTCTCACAAAACAATTTCAAAACTACAACTAAAAGACAGAATGGACATCATCCAAAACAACAGGAAAGCTGGCTGAGTGGAAATTCTACAACTAGAAGGAAAAGAGAGGGGGCGCTCACGGAGACTAAGAGGAGCTGCAAAGAGCTGAGTTACAGAGACACGTGTGTGGAGAGGATGGGCGATGGAGTGCCTGGCTGCCTTCCTCTTGGGGGAGGGAGACGGAAACTCCCAACTGCACTGAACCCCAGTTCCAGGTGAGACTGTTAGAAAAAGTGATAAGTGCATGGAAACTCAGGGTAGCTGCGAAAGGTCTGGAGGCACGTTGCCTCAAGTGGTACAAAGAGGGCTGCAGCAATTACTGAGGGACAGAGACCCAGGGCCCGCATAGGGCAGGGCTGACGTCTGCTCAGCCCTGAGACTCCACTCCATCCAAGCTGAGCACAGAGGCTTTTACAATCTTACAATTCTTGTATCACAAGGCTGATTCCAGCTCAGAAGTTCTGGCGTGGACACCGCTGATCCTCACAACCAATTGACTTAAAGGTCAATTCCCCCCAGTGATACAAACAACAATCAAGACTTAACTACAACAAGGCTGTACACAAAGTCCACAAAGGGGTGTATGAAGAGAGTCCATTTCAGGTAAATGGGGAAGCGGAGCTACTGGGCCATATAGGACACTTAGTACAAAAAGCTACTCTACCAACTCAGGGAAGCAGCAAAAATGCGGAGACAAAGAAACAGATCACAAAAGAAAGAAATGGAGGAAAACAAATGACTGGATATAGAATTCAAAAACACAGTTATAAGGTTTTCCAGGAATTTCCCAGAAAAGATGGATAAATTTAGCAAAACCCAAGAGGAGATTAAAAAGGATTAAACTAGAAATTAAACATACACTGACTGAAATAAAAAATATTAACAGAAACTTAACAGCAGACTAGAGGAAGGCAGGAATCAAGTCAAAGATTTAAAATAGAAAGAAGAAAAGACTCAACTGAAAAAGCAAAAAGAAAAAATAATCCAAAAGGTGGAAGATAGTGTAAGGAGCCTCTGGGACAACTTCAACTGTACCAACATCAGAATTATGGGGGTGCCAGAAGAAGAGAGAAAACAAGACACTGAAAACCTTTTGAAGAAATAATGACTTGCCAAAACCGGTTTGGCTCAGTGGATAGAGCAGCAGGCTGCAGACTGAAGGGTCCCAGGTCAGATTCTGGTCAAGGGTAGACTGTCAAATTACAGCGGGAAGGTTAGGGATAGGTGGGGTAGATAAGAGATTAACCGAAGGACTTGTATGCATGCAAGACAGGGGGTGGGTAGTAAAGGCATGCATGGGAGTGGTGTGGGGAGGGAAATGGGAATATATGTACACATGTAATACACGAATTAGCAAAAACAACAGAAGACTGAAAACCATTTATATATCCATCAATAAAGGGTTAACTAAATTAAAATCCATATATATAAAAGCTAAGCAACCGGAACATTGGAACAACTGGAACAGCTGGTCGCTATGATGCGCACTGCAGCCACCAACCAGCCTAATTTGGGGCAGCCCCTCCCCCCAGCTGGGATTAGCCCCCGATTGAACCCCCACCTCAATCGGGGCTAGGGCTGGCTGGCCAATCTCCTGTGGCCCTTCCCCCCAGTCAGCCTCCTCTCCTGGTCAACCTCCTGCTGCCCCTCCCCTCTGTTGGCTCCACCCCACTCATCCCTATTCGGGGCAGGGCCAGCCATACCCCATCTATGCACGAATTAGTGCACTGGGCCTATAGTATATAGTATATACATAAAACAAGTTAAATTTAAGGAGGTAGAATTCTACACAGCAATGAAAAAGAACAAACTACAGATATATTCAACACCATAGATTGAAGCTCATAGATAATATTGAATGAAAGAAGTCAGAGGCAAAAGATGACATACTATTTTTCTGGGGTTTTTTTGTGTATGTGTTTTTTTTCTATTTTTAAGAGTACATACTCTGTATTAGTCCATTTATATGAAATTCAAACACAGGCAAAACTAATCTATGATGATATAAGTCAGAATGTGTTTAATCTTGGGAGCGGGTAATGACCGAAAGGGGGTACAAGGAGTCAGCTTTTTGTGGTGCTAGAAATGTTCTTTATTTTGACCTGAGGGGAGGTCACATAGGTGTATCCATATATAAAAATGTATACTTAATATTTGTGAATTTTACTATATGTAAGTTATACCTCAATAAATGAAAATAGAAAATGATTAAGGTAAATTCTATAGTGATATAGAATTAATTTAAAGATATATTTTAAGTGTGGGTGGAGATCAATATATCTTCATCTATGCACACATATATGGTGCACTGGCAGAAAAGTAGAGGAAACAATGAATAACTCAAATCTACTGGATAAATACTGGAGCAGATTTTTGCTCTGAAGTCATCTGATACCTGGTAGCCTACAGCCTAATTTTTAAAGCTCAAGCTTACAGGTGATGTCTAATTTGAGTTCAGGGGAAGAATAAAGAAACAGTGGAACAGCAGAATCTATATATATAAAGAGCCTAGGTCCATAACGTCTAAAATGACTGAAGGGACGACTGAACACCAGGCTGCATGTGCAGCAGGCTCAGGTGGGCGGGGTCTGGTGAGTTGGGTGAACTGCTGCCATGTTGGAGAAAGAGAGGTGGGGCTCATCAGCAGCTGCTGCAGGTGCTGGCGAGGCCCGGAGAGAGAAGCAGGGTCTGATCTGTAGCCTCTGTGGCAGCTGCTGATCAGCCCTTGCCTTTCTTTCTCTCTGGGTTTCCCCAGCAGCCACACCTCTCTTTTTCTCCAAGGGTTCAGCATTTCAGCTTGCTCACCAGCAGCCTGTGGTAGCTGCTAATCAACCTTGCCTCTCTGATCAGGTCTGGTGATAGGCCCAGAGATGCTGCCTGGCATAGAAACTGATCAATCAGAACCAAATCTGGGTGAACTGCAAGGAGCCAATGGCTGCCTGGGAGGTGGGGCTTTTGACGCTGACTCGCATAGAAACCAACCAATCATAAGCAAATCTGGGTGAACTGTGAGGAGCCAATGGCTGCCTAGAAGGTGTAGCTTTTGACACTGACTAGCATAGAAACTGACCAATCAGAACCTAATCTGGGTGAACTGCGAAAACAGAATTTAAGGTGGGGGCTGAGGAGGGGTTTTAAGGGGAACAGCTGTTTAGTGTAAGGTTTAAGAAAGCAGTTCAATTTTTTAATGACCGGTTTGGTAGTATAGTGCATATGGCTGACTATCAGTCCAGATACAGGGATTATGAATTTTTATCTGCCAAAAGCATCTCCTCAAGCTGAAAAAGGCTCTTCCGCCCAATTTAAGCAACCCTAGCCTATATAATCTATCTATACTAATAAAAGGGTAATATGCTAATTAGACCAGGTCGACCTGGCATCTTCTGGATGTCTGACTTGCTTCCTGACAAAGCCACAGTGGTGAGGGCTGAGGCAGAGGCAGTTAGGGGCGATCAGGCTGGCAACGGAGGGCCATTTGGGGTGAGATCAGTCCCACAGCCATTGGGAGCAAGATCAGGCTGGCATGGGAGGCAGTTGGGGGTAATCAGGCAGGCAGGCAGAGAGGATAGGGCTGATCAGGCAGTCAGGCAGAGGGATTAGGGGCAATAAGGCAGGTGAGTGGTTAGGGGCCAGTGGTCCCAGATTGCAAAGAGAAATGTCTGACTGCTGGTTTAGGCCCATTTTCTGTGGGTCCCCGATTGCAGAGGGTGCAGGCTGGGCCACTAGTTTGAATGTAAAATAGCTGAGAATTGATAAAAGATATCTATCTTTGAGATTCAGGAATCCCAAACAGGAAAAAGAAAAAATCCCCAACCAGACACATTATAATGACACTTCAGAACAAAAAAGAGAAGATCTTAAAAGGAGCAAGAGACTCTATTTACCGCACTATACAACACTACCTATGACATATCTTTGACTACCTAAAGAGGAAATAGAACCTGAATCTAAATTTAATCAATATTTAGAAACAATTTAATGGAATAGCCTTTAGGGGAAAAAATTGAGCAGCATCTATTAATATTTTTGATATGGAAGAATGTGGCCCTAGCCAGTTTGGCTTAGTGGATAGAGCATCAGCCTGCAGACTGAAGGGTCTTGAGTTCTATTCCAGTCAAGGACACATGCCTGGGTTGTGGGCTTGGTCCCCAGTAGCGGATGTGCAGAAGACAGCTGATCAATGATTCTCATCATTGATGTTTCTATCTCTCCCTCTTCTTCCTTCTCTGAAATAAGAAATACATATATATATTAAAAGTAAAAAAAGGATGGGTTTGTCTTTTTTCTAGCAATCCCACTTCTATGAATTTATCCTCAAGAAATATTAGCATAGAGAGGAATCCAAGATGGCGGCATAGGTAAACACCTACACTGCTGCCTCGCACAACAATTTCAAAACTACAACTAAAAGACAGAACGGACATCATCCAGAACCACAGGAAAGCTGGCTGAGTGGAAGTTCTACAACTAGAAGGAAAGAGAGGGGCTCACAGAGACCCAGAGAAGCTGCAAAAAGCTGAGGTACAGAGACGCGGGCGCTGAGAGAGCGGGTGCCTGAGTACCGGGCTGGCTTTCTCTGGTGGGAGGGAACCGGAGACTCCCAACGGCATTGAACCCCTTATCCTACGACACTAAACCCCAGATCCAGCCGAAACTCATACGGGGGGAGTTTGGACTGTGAAAAGGGAGAGGTGCACGGAAATTTAGGGGAATCGCAGAAGATCAGGTCCGGTCTCGCACGCGCACGGTGCTGTGCGGAGGACAGACTGCTGATTGTGCCGCTGGCTTTCGCGACTGGGCGGGAGACAGACCCTCCCAACTGTGCCACTTCTGAGTCCACTGGGCCCCTGTTTCGGGCAAAACCCTGGGGACCTAGACTCGTGTGGTCCTGGTGCGCAGGGGAGCTGGAAAGGCAGTGGTTAGAGGCACCGCGGGCGCACGCACAAGGACCGCTCCAGCCATTACCCAGTCACGTGAGACTCAGGGGCCGTGGAGGGCGGGCTGACTGGAAGGCAAGGCGGTCCCTTAAGCCCTGAGACTCCACCCATCCCAAGCTCAACCGAGGCTTCTACGGCTTTGTGTCTGCTATCATAAGGCTGAATCCAACACAGAAGTTTCCCCGGCATAGGGAAAATGCCGAGACAAGGGAAGGGATCACAAACAAAAGAAATGGAGGAAAAAAAAAAACGACTGGATATAGAGTTCAAAACCATGCTTATAAGGTTTTTCAAGAATATGTTAGAAAAGATGGATAAATTTAGTGAGACCCAAGAGGAGATGAAAAAGGACCAAATAGAAATTAAACATACACTGACTGAAATAAAAAATATTATACAGAGTCCTAACAGCAGACTAGAGAAAGGCAAGAATCAAGTAAAAAATTTGAAATATAAAGAAACAGACAACATTCAACTGGAAAAGCAAGAAGAAAAAAGAATCCAAAAATGTGAACATAAGGTAAGGAGACTCTGGGACAGCTTTAAGCGTACCAACATCAGAATTGTGGGGGTGCCAGAAGAAGAGAGAGAGCAAGATACTGAAAACCTATTTAAAGAAATAATGACTGAAAACTTCCCACATCTGGTAAAAGAAATAGACTTACAAGTCCAGGAAGCACACAGAACCCCATATAAAAGGAATCCAAAGAGGACCACACCAAGACACATCATAATTAAAATACCAAGAGCAAAAGAGAAAGAGAGAATATTAAAAGCAGCAAGAGAAAAACAGTTTATTACCTACAAGGGAGCACCCATACGACTGTCAGCTGATTTCTCAACAGAAACTATGCAGGCCAGACGGGAGTGGCAAGAAATATTCAACGTGATGAATAGCAAGAACCTACAACCAAGAATAATCTATCCAGCAAAGCTAACATTCAGAATTGAAGGGCAGATAAAGAGCTTCACAGATAAGAAAAAGCTAAAGGAGTTCATTAACTCCAAACCAGAATTATATGAAATGCTGAAAGGTACTCTTTTAGAAGAGGAAGAACAAAAAGGTAAAAGCCAAAAAATTATGAACAACAAATACATATCTATCAACAAGTGAATCTAAAAATTAAGTGAATTAAAAATTTGATCAACAGAATAAACTGGTGAATATAATAGAATCAGGAGCACATAAAGGGAGTGGACTGATAATTCTCAGTGGGGAAGGGGTGAGGGGTGTACAGGGAGAGACTGGACAAAAATCATACACCTATGGATGAGATCAATGGGAGGGAGCTAAGGGCAGAGGGAGGGGTGGGAGCTGGGTGGAGGGGTGCTATGGAGGGGAAAAAAGAGAAACAAATGTAATAATCTGAATAATAAATATTTAATTAAAAAATAAAAAAATAAAAAAATAAATATTAGCATAGCCCTGTCCAGTGTGGCTCAGTTGGTTGGAGCGCCCTACTGTGCAATGAAGGGTTTGATTTCTGGTCAGGGGACATAATCTGGGTTATTGGGGCAAGTACAGCAAGCAACTGATTAATATTTCTCTGACGTTGATTTTTTTTCTCTCCCTTACTCTCTAAAATCAATAAAAATATATCCTTGAGTGAGGAGTTTTTGGAAAAAAAAAACTAGTACAAATATTCAGGAGTTTCCATAGAGTTTAGGGTCTGTGTAGGGGCTTGTCCATTTTATATTCCCCTAGAAAAGACATGACTTAAGGCCATTAAAGGAGTTAGTTGCAGAACCCCCATTGAACACCCATTCCACCATTACATATCAGAAATAGCTGCCTAGCTGCCGAAACCAGTTTGGCTCAGTGGATAGAGTGTCAGCCTGCAGACTGAAAGGTCCCAGGTTTGATTCCTGTCAAGGGCATGTATCATGGTTGCGGGCACATCACCAGTCGAGGGTGTACAGGAGGCAGCTAATCGATGTTTCTCTCTCATCAATGTTTCTAACTCTCTCCCTCTCCCTTCCTCTCTGTAAAAAATAAGTAAAATATATTTTTGAAAAAAAGAAAGAAAGAGAAAAAGAAATAGCTGCCTAGAATCTCCACCCCCATGCCCTAACCCTGAGACTGGGGCTTCCACCCCTTTTTCTTATACCAGTCGCTAACACCATGCTGATTTTGCCGCTGAAAGAGACTGGGATTAAGTCCAGCCTTGGCACCTCCTCCTGGCCTTGGTGAGGAAAGGGGGAATCTGGCAGAGCTCTTTCAGTGGAAGCCCAATGGTGATCTGGTCCCCAAGCTTGGTCCCCTAAGGAATGGGCATCCCTTCAAGAGGAGCTTAGTGATATCCTCATCTACCTGGTAACATTAGCATCCCTTTGCTGTGTGGATCTTCCCCAAGTAGTGCTCTCCAAGATGGTCACCAACTGGAGACACTACCCAGCACATCTCTCCTGTGGCTCTTCCCTCAAGTATACAAACCTGCCTCATGGGGCCACCTCTGAAGACCAGACTGTGGGGACTGCAGACCTTGCCTGTGAATCTATAGGTCAGGCCTCAACCTGGAAACATGGAACCAGGATCTGCAGCTTAGCATGGCATGTGAGGAAGACAGTGGCCTGGCCAGGGAACCTCATTCTAGTCCTTTCCTAACAGATCACTGGCCTAGAGGCCCCACTTCCTGAGATCAGAGGCTCAAGGACATCTGGAAGACAGCCTTTTGGTACTCTTCTCCTGCAATAAAAGTTTTGTTTAACACACACAAAATAAATATTAGCACACATATTCAGACATAATGTATTATGATTTTCAGTGCTGCAAAATTTATAATAACAAAAGATTGGAAACAACCGAAGTGTTTATTAATAGGGGAATAAATTATGGCATATCCATATATTAAAGTACTATGCAGCACAAATAAGAATGTCAGAGATCTATCCATATTTTCTTTTTTTTAATTTTTATTTATATATTTTTTATTTTTTTAATTAATTTTTATACATATCTCCCCATTGACCCCCCTTCCTCCCAGGCATACCCCAACCCCCCAGTGTCTATGTTCATTGGTTATGCTTAATATATTTTCTTCTTTTTTTTAATATATATATTTTATTGATTTTTCACAGACAGGAAGGGAGAGGGATAGAAAGTCAGAAACATCGATGAGAGAGAGACATCGATCAGCCGCCTCGTGCACACCCCACACTGGAGATGTGCCCACAAGCAAGGTACATGCCCCCGACCGGAATCGAACCCGGGACCTTTCAGTCCGCAGGCCGACGCTCTATCCACTGAGCCAAACTGGTCTTGGCTCATTGGTTATGCTTATATGCAAGCATACAAGTCCTTTGATTGATCTCTTATCTACCTCACCTAACTTTAATTTTCCTGCTGTAATTTCACAGTCTGTTTGATGCTTTACTGCCTCTGTATCTATCCTTTTGTTCAATATCCATATTTTCTGAGATTTATACATATTAACATGGAAATATCTTCAAGGACTAAACAAAGACTTAACGATTAAACAAGAGGCCTGGTGCATGGATTTGTGCACTGGTGAAGTCCCTCAGCCTGGCCTGCACCCTCTCGCAATCCAGGACTCCTTGGAGGATCGGGCTAAAACCAGTAGTCCAACATTCCCTAAGGGATGTAGTAGTGTGTGAAGCAGCTGGAAGCTGATCAGTAATGCTGTGGTGAGCCTGGCATCAGGTGCCCATTGGTCAGCTGAGCAGCGCTCCCACTGTGGGAGCACACTGACCACCAGGGGGCAGCACCTGCATTGAGTGTCTGCCCCTGGTGGTCAGTGTGTATCATAGTGACCAGTCAATCAGTCGTTCGGTTGCTTAGGCTTTTATACATATACTAGTAGCCCTGTGCATGAATCTATGCACCAGTAGTTTGCTGCTACCCTCCTGTAGCTCTTTGCCTGCTGCCCCACCCCCTTTTAGCTCTTGGCCCACTGCCCTGCCCTCCTGTAGCTCCCCTCATCCCCCTCTCCTTCTCATATCTTGGTGCCCTGCCCGCTCCTATAGCTCTCTGCTTCCTGCTTGTAGTTTGCTGCTCCACCCTCCTGCAGATCTGTGAGCTGGTCTTTACACTGTTGGTTGTTACACCTCAGGGTGTATTGGATAATTAGCATACTCCTTTCTTATTATATAGGATAGACTAGAGGCCCGGTGCATGTAATTCATGCACAGAGGTGGGTGTCCCTCAGCCTGGTCTTCACTCTCTCCAATCCAGGAGCCCTCAGGGGATGTCCAACTGCCTCCCACAATCCAGGACTACTGACTCCTAACCCCAAGCCTGCTTGTCTGCCTGATCACCCCTAACCCCTCTGCCTATCTGCCTGATGGCCCCTAACTGATCCTTACTGGCATGATCACCCATAATTGCTCCCCTGATGACCTCATTGTCCCTAACCACCTCTGCCTCTCCCCACACCCGGGACCCAGGATTCCCTCCGCTGGCCAGTGGCAGGCACCTGGGACCTGGACCAAGGCCAGCTTTGCCCAGGCTGGCCACAGCTGCAGTGGACCGTGGGTGAGTGGCTTTACCCGGGCCACAGCTGCAAGCACTGGGACCACAGGGCAGGCAGCTTGTCCCACTCCCTGGCCACAGGCACAGCCGCTGGTGCCCAGGACCGTGGGGAACATGGGGCATGCGGATTGTGCATCTCCTGGGCCACAGGTGCAAGTGCAGGGTGGGTGCATCTCCTGGGCCACTGGCACCTGGGACTGCAGGGTGGGTGGCTTGTCCCTCTCCCAGGCCACAGCCTGGCTGGTCCCCATTCCTCTCACCCCAGTGTTGAGTGTCCAAGCCATTATGGCATGATGGTGTGAGGGTGTGATGACCATTTACATATTAGCTCTTTATTATATAGGATGATTCCAGATTGGTATGTAGGTATTCACTCACACTTGTACTATGTCTCTACATATTGTATGTCAATATATGTTTGCAAATGCATACAAAATGTTTGAAGGATACACACCAAACTGGTAACAGTGACTTCTTCAGAAGAATAAATTTAATTGTTAAAATATTTCATTTTCCATTGTATACACTTCTGCAAGTTGTTTTGTAAAGATGCAGGAAATTCCTACCAGAAGTTGAATATTTAAATGTCATATTGATGAATATTTAAATCTATATTCATTACTACAGTTTTCTCATGAACTTGAATACTGCATTTACAATTAACTGCCTGCTAGCAATTACAGTCATGTTTTGCCATCACTGCAAACTTGTATCTAAATAAATTCATTATCAGAATATTCAAACTGTATTAGTTCTAGTTCCTTATTTTCCTATTTCTGTTCAAAGCACTAGCCTTCTACCTATTACTATTACTTAAGCTATAAGCCTTGGAGTAGTCGTCTTATATCTTTCCCTCCCCTATCAGAAAAAAAAAGCACAAGTGCAAGGTATTTTTTTCTTCCTTTTAAATAATATCTTACATGTCTCTATTCATTGCCATCCTAATTCAGACCTCTCACTCAACAAATATTTATGAGGACATAATATGTACATGCTAGGCAGTTTTAGGTGGTGGGAACTGAGTAGATAAGCAGACTTATATACTAGTGAAAGAAAGAAATAATATACTAGTAAAAATAATTATGCAAAAATAGTAAACAACTTTATGCTTATCCTGTACCAGGTATTGTGCCAAGCTATTTATTATTCATTCATTCTTTCATTATTAAATCGCACCAGAGGATTTTTTCATTGATTTTTAGAGCATGGAAGGGAAGTGGGGAGATACACACAGAGAGAAACATCAGTGTGAGAGAGACACATCAATTGGTTGCCTCCCACATGAACCCTAACCTGCGCTAGGGATCGAGCCTGCAACTGAGTTACATATTCTTGATCAGCAAACCTGCAATCCTTCAGTCCTCTGGCCAACATTCTACCCACTGAGCAAAATAGGATAGGGCATGTGTTAAAATCTTTAGATAAATTAGCTCATTTAAAACTCCTAATGACCCTATGATATAGGCACTGTTGTTTATTCCATTTACAATTGGGGAAATGGAGGCACATAGTTCTTAAGTAGTTTAAAGTCAAATAGTAAGTGGAAAAATCAAGATTTTTTAACTATATTTTATTGATTTTTTTACAGAGAAGAAGGGAGAGGGATAGAGAGTTATAAACATCAATCAGTTGCCTCCTGAACTCCTCCTACTGGGGATTTGCCAGCAACCAAGGTACATGCTCTTGACCAGAATCAAACCTGGAAGAAGGCCAACGCTCTATCTATTGGGCAAAACCAGTTAGGGCAAGAATTTTTTTTTATCTTTATTGTTCAGATTATTTCACTTGTTCCTCTTTTTTCACCCCATAGCTCCCCTCCACCCCATTCCCACCCCATTCTCTGCCCTTACCCCCCTCTGACTGTCCTTGTCCATAGGTGTACAATTTTTGTCCAGTCTCTTCCTGAACCCCCAAATGCTCTTCCCCCTGAGAATAGTCAGTCCACTCCTTTTCTATGCCACTGATTATATTATATTTACCAGTTTATTCTGTTCATCAGGATTTTTTTGATTTAATAAATCTTTATTGTTCAGATTATTACATTTGTTCTTCTTCCCCCCCCCCATAGCTCCCCTCCACCCGGCTCCCACCCCTCCTTCTACCCTTAGCTCCTCCCTCATTGTCCTCATCCATAGATGTAAGATTTTTGTCCAGTCTATCTCTACACCCCCTTCCCCCTTTCCCCCTGAGAATGGTCAGTCCACTCCCTTTCTATGCCCCTGATTATATTCATGAGTTTATTCTGTTCATCAGATTTTTATTCACTTGATTTTTAGATTCACTTGTTGATAGATATGTGTTTGTTGTTCATAATTTTTATCTTTACCTTTTTCTTCTTCTTCCTCTTATTAAAGAATACCTTTCAGCATTTCATATAATACTGGTTTGGTGGTGATTAACTCCTTTAGCTTTTTCTTATCTGTGAAGCTCTTTATCTGCCCTTTAATTCTGAATGATAGCTTTGCTGGGTAGAGTAATTTTGGTTGTAGGTTCTTGCTATTCATCACTTTGAATATTTCTTGCCACTCTCATCTGGGGTGCTCTCTTGTAGGTAATTAACTGTTTTTTTTCTTCCTGCTTTTAATATTCTCTCTTTGTCTTTTGCTACTGGCATTTTAATTATGATGTGTCTTGTTGTGGTCCTCTTTGGATTCTTTTTGTTTGGGATTCTCTGTGCTTCCTGAATTTGTAAGTCTATTTCTTTCACCAGGTAGGGCACATTTTCTGTCATTATTTCTTCAAATAGATTTTCAACATCTTGCTCTATCACTTCTTCTGGCACACCCATAATTCAGATGTTTGTATGCTTGAAGTTGTCCCAGAGGCTCCTTACACTATCTTCTCATTTTTGGATTCTTTTTTCTTTTTTCTTTACCAGTTGAGGGCTTTCTGCTTCTTTGTATTTCAAATCTTTGACTTGATTCTTGTGTTTGTCTATTCTGCTGTTAAATCTCTGTATAATATTTTTTTATTTCAGTCAGTGTAGGTTTAATTTTTAGTTGGTCCTTTTTCTTTTTTTAAAATATATTTTACTCATTTTTTTATGGAGAGAAGGAGAGAGGGATAGAGAGTAAGAAACATTGATGAGAGAGAGAGAGAGAGAGACATCAATCAGCCACCTCTTGCACGCCCTCTACTGGGAACATGCCCACAACCAACATGCCCCTGACCAGAATCAAACCTGGGACCTTTCAGTCTGCAGGCCGATGCTCTATCCACTGAGCCAAACCAGCTTTGGTAGTTAGTCCTTTTCCATCTCCTCTTTGGTCTCACTAAATTTACCCAACTTTTCTAGGAAATTCTTGAAAAACCTTATAATCGTGGTTTTGAACTCTATATCCACTCATTTGTTTTCCACCATTTCTTTCATTTATGATCTGTTTGTCTACACATTTTTGCTGCTTCCCTGAGTTGGTAGAGTAGCTTTGTGTGCTAGGTGTCTTATATGGCCCAGTAGCTCCACCTCTCTAATTACCTGAGGTGGACTCTCTTTGTGCACCCCTTTGTGGACTGCCTTGTTGTAATTAAGTCTTGATTGTTGTTTGTATTACTGGCGGGGTAGGGGGTGGGGTGGGGGAGGAATTGACCTCCAGGCCAATTGCCTGTGAGGATCAGCTGTGTCTACGCTGGGAGAAGTTCTGTGCTAGAGTTAGCCTTATGATACAAGACTTGAAAAATTTTAAAAGCCTCTGTACTTAGCTTGGATGGGGTGGAGTCTTAGGGCTGAGCAGACAGCCTTGGATCCAGTAAGCCCTGCCCTATGTGGACCTTGGGTTTCACTGTCCCTCAGTAATTGCTGCAGCCCTCTCTGTGCCCACTTGTGCTTGTGTGCCTCCAGACCTCTGCCTTTTGTGGCTCACCTGAGTTTCCGTGTGCTCCAGGGACCCGTATGAGTCTGAGTCCTCAGGTTCTTGCCTGAAACTGGGGTTCAGTGAGGTCGCAAGTGGAGTTCAGCACAGTTGGGAGGTTCAGTCTTCCTCCCACTAGAGAAAGCCAGTGGCACAATCAGCAGTCAGTCTTCTCTGTGCGCACTGGTGCATGTGCCGCCAGACCTCTGCCTTTCATGGCTCCCCTGAGTTTCCGTGTACTCCTCACTTTTCCCCACAATCCAAACTCCCCCCCCCGTCCCCCCTCATACGAGTCTCTCCCAGAACTGGGGTTCAGTGCAGTGGGGACTTTCTGTCTCCTTCCTGCAAGAGGAAGCCAGTCAGACAATCCGCTGCCCGTCCTCTCCACACGCATGTCTCTGTAGCTCAGTTTTTGCAGCTCCTCTTAGTCTCCATGAGTCCCTCTCTTTCCATCTAGTTGTAGAATTTACACTCAGCCAGCTTTACTGTGGTTCTGGATGATGTCCGTTCTGTATTTTAGTTGTAGTTTTGAAATTGTTATGTGAGGTAGCAGTTTAGGTATTCACCTATGCCACCCTCTTGGTTTTTCTCTATCTTCATATTTTTTTATTCATTCTTTTTTCTTTTCTGTTTGGGTGTTTTTTGCTTCTTCATATTTCAAAACTTTGACTTGATTTTTTTTAACCTCTACTCTGCTGTTGGATCTCTGTATATTATTTTTATTTCAATCAGTGTATGCTTAATTTCTATTTGGTCCTTTTTCATATCCTCCAGGGTTTCATTAAATTTATCGGCAGTTTCTGGAAGATTCTTGAAAACCCTTATAACCGTGGTTTTTGAACTCTATATCTAGTCATTTGCTTTCCTCCATTTCTGTCATTTGTGACCTATTTTTTTGTCTCCACATTTTAGCTGCTTCCCTATGTTAATAGAGTAGCTTTGTGTGCTAGGTGTCCTATAGGGCCAAGTGGCTCAGCCTCCCCAGTTTCCTGAGATGGACACTCTTGGTGCACCACTTTGTAGGCTGTGTGCACAGTCTTGTTGGTATCACTGGAAAGATTTGACCTCCAGGCCAATTGGCTGTGAGGATCAGTTGTGTCTATGATGGGAGAACTTCTCTACTATAAAAACCCTTATGGGGCAGGACTTGCTTCAGTGGGGCTTTGGTGCTTACTAAGTCTGTCCCCTAAGCGTGTCCCTTATGGATCTGAAGATTTGTAATCTGGATGGTCCCACTCTGACCACTGGGTGCACTGGCTCTTGGATCTCCAAGGAAGTGCAAATTTAGCACTTGCTGAGGCCACCCAGTAGGAGCTAAGGAGAGATCTGCAGATTCCTCTTATTTGTTCAGGATTTGAAGGTGCCCAGATGAGGCCCAGCTGTGAAGTAATGCAAGCTGCTGCAGGGCCTTGGGCTTTGTTTTAGAAATTCTGGGGCTCTCTGACCCAGCTGCAGTTTGTTAGGTAATTTTCGATTGCAAAGGGTCAGGTCATTCATATGCAAAAGCCTCTGTGCACAGCTGGGGTGGGGTTGTAAATTGGATGGGTGGGGTCTCAGGGAATCAATAGGGCAGATCAAACAGCAATGGGTGATCTTAAGCCCTGCCATAAGAGGTTCCTGAGTCTCAGTGTCCTCTGGTAATTGCTGCAGCACCTCTGAGAGAAAGCTCGCCTCATGTTCCCCCCTGATGCCAGACAGTCCAGTATCCACCCTCCCCCCAGCCCCATAGGAGTCTTGGTCCCCAGAGACTCACCCTGAACTGGAGTTCAGAGCATTCAAGAGCTTGTGTCTCCCTCCCTATTGAAAAAGACAATCAAATCCTCAGTTGCCAGCCCCTTTCCACACATGCGTGGCTCCGTACTTCAGCACTTTACTTCTGCACCTCCTCTGAGTCTCAGTATACTTTTCTATTTCTTTCTAGTTGTAGAATTTCCACTTAACCAGCCTTCCTGTGGTTCTGGATGGGTTCCGTTTTGTCTTTTAGTTGTAGTTTTGAAGTGGTTGTGCGAGGCAGCAAGTTCAGGTGTTTATCTATGGCGCCATCTTGGTTTCTCCGAGGAATCAAGATTTGAACCTGGACGGCATGATGTTAATAGTTTGTTCTCTTGTTTTTTTTTTCTTTCTTTAAATGTTTCTTTTGCCATTTTAAGAATTTTACTGTTTTTTTATTAATGTATTACATATATTCATATCTTCCCATTGCATCCCACCCCACTCCCATACATGCCCGCACCCTTCCCCCACCCCGGTGTCTTGCGTCCATTGGTTATGCTTATATGAATGCATACAAATCCTTTGGTTGATATCTTATCTACTGTTAGGGTCGAAAAGCTCGCCGCTCGAAGGAAGACTCCAAGAGACGTTCTCATGCAAACAGCAAAGGGTTTATTGCAGACCAAGCATGCTGGGGCTCACAACGTACTCTGAAAACAGAGCAGAGGCTGAGAGCCCCGAGTCGATACAGAGTCAGGCTTATATACTATGTGACAAGCAACAGGGGTTATACAGAGGTCAACACAGAATTTTACTTCCTTGATTCCTGTACACATTTTACGGTTTGCAGTCTCCACATTTTACAATTTACAGTCTCCACATACGTCTGGTTACCATGGGGTTGTGACAACAGGATGTGGCTGATGGTTATCTCTGGGTTAGTTTCTGGAGACATCTGGACCATGTCTCTAGTCATAATTTTACTATAGGCTATCTGCTGACGGTTGGTTATCTCTGGAGATGTCTGGGCCATGTCTCTTTCCGCAATTTGGCTACAGGCTATCTCTCTACACAAGATTATCAACCTACACCTGGGTTACAGTATCCTGGGAGTTTCCACCCTGTTCTCAACCCTGAGACTGCAATAATAGGATGTAACTGAGGGATATAATTTTAAGCCGAGCTGTGTTAACTCTTTCCCAGCCCAATCCTGATTTTTGCAACCTTACACTACCCCACCTCTCCATAAACTTCCCGATAAAATTTGAGTCTCTTTGATGCTTTACTGCTTCTGTATCTTTTTGTTCATCAGTTTATAATGTTCTTTATTATCCATAAATGAGTGAGATCATGTGGTATTTTTCTTTCATTGACTGGCTTATTTAACTTAGCATACTGCTCTCCATTTCCATCCAGGTTGCTGCAAATGGTAAGAATTACTTCTTTTTTATGGCAGGATAGTATTCCATGGTGTAATGTATCATAGTTTTCTGATCCACTCATCTGCTGATGGGCACTTAGGCTGTTTCCAGATCTTAGCTATTGTAAATTGTGCTGCTATGAACATAGGTGAGCATATATCCTTTCTGATTGGTGTTTCTAGTTTCTTAGGCTATATTCCTAGGAGTGGGAATACTGTGTCAAATGGGAGCTCCATTTTTAGTTTTTTGAGGAAACTCCATACTGTTCTCCAGAGTGGCTGCACCAGTCTGCAGTGCACGAGGGTTCCCTTTTCTCTGCATCCTCACCAACATTTGTCGTTTGTTGAGTTGTTGATGATTGCCATTCTCTGACAGGTGTGAGATAGTATTGCATTGTTGTTTTGATTTGCAACTCTCAGATAATTAGTGACTGAGCATGTTTTCATGTGTTCCTTGGCCTTCCTTCTGTCTTCTTTCGAAAAGATTCTATATAGATCCATTGCCCATTTTTTATATTGGATCATTTATCTTTCTTTTATTAAGTTGTATAACTTGCTTCTAGATGTTGGAGATTAAACCTTTTATCAGTGATAAAATTTGCAAATATATTCTCCTATAAAGTGTCCTTTCTTGTTGTTTTGTTGATGGTTTCTTTTGCTGTGCAGAAGCTTTTTATTTTGATGTAGTCCCATTTGTTTATTTTCTCTTTAGCTTCCATTGCTCTTGGAGCAGTATCAGTGAAGAAGTTCCTTCAGCATATGTCTGAGATTTTGCTGCCTGTGGATTCCTCTAGTATTTTTATGGTTTTCCATCTTATGTTTAAGTCCTCTATCCATTTTAAGTTTCTTTTTGTTTATGGTATAAGTTGGCGATCTAGTTTCACTTTTTTGCATGTATCTGTCCTATTTTCCCAACACCATTTATTGAAGAGACTCTTTTGACTCCATTGTATGTTCATGCCTCCTTTGTCAAATATTAATTGAGCAGAGTGGTTTTGTCTGTTCTTGTGATAGTACAAGACTGTTTTGAGAACAGTGTCTTTGTAATACAGCTTGAAATCTGGTATTGAGATCCCTCCTACTTTATTCTTCTTTCTCAAGAATGCTGTGGCTGGAGAAATCCAAGATGGCGGCATAGGTAAACACCTATACTGCTGCCTCGCACAACAATTTCAAAACTACAACTAAAAGACAGAACGGACATCATCCAGAACCACAGGAAAGCTGGCTGAGTGGAAGTTCTACAACTAGAGGGAAAGAAAGGGACTCACAGAGACCCAGAGGAGCTGCAAAAAGCTGAGGTACGGAGACGCGTGCGAGGAGAGAGCGGGTGCCAGAGTACCTGGCTGGCTTTCTCTGGCGGGAGGGAAACGGAGACTCTCAAAGGCATTGAACCCCTTGTCCTGCGACACTAAACCCCAGATCCAGCTGAAACTCATACGGGGGGAGTTTGGACTGTGAAAAGGGAGAAGTGCACGGAAATTTAGGGGAGTTGCAAAGGTCGGAGGCCTGGTCGCGCACGGCACCACGAGGAGGACAGATTGCTGATTGTGCCGCTGGCTTTCGCGAGTGGGCGGGAGACAGACCCTCCGAACTGTGCCACTTCTGACTCCACTAAGCCCCTGTTTTGGGCGAAACCCTGGAGACCTGGACTCGTGTGGTCCTGGTTCGCAGTGGAGCCGGAAAGGCAGCGGTTAGAGGCACTGCGGGCGCGCACACAAGGACCGCTCCAGCAATTACCCAGTCACGTGAGACTCAGGGGCCGTGGAGGGCGGGGCAGACTGGAAGGCAAGGCAGTCCCTTAAGCCCTGAAACTCCACCCCTCCCAAGCTCAGCAGAGGCTTCTGCGGCTGAATCCATCACAGAAGTTTCCCCGGCACAGTGAAAATGCCGAGACAAGGGAAGGGATTACAAGCAAAAGAAATGGAGGAAAAAAAAACGACTGGATATAGAGTTCAAAACCACGCTTATAAGGTTTTTCAAGAATATGCTAGAAAAGATGGATAAATTTAGTGAGACCCAAGAGGAGATGATAAATACACTGACTGAAATAAAAACTATTATACAGAGTACTAACAGCAGACTAGAGAAAGGCAAGGATCAAGTCAAAAATTTGAAATATAAAGAAGCAGAAAACATTCAACTGGAAAAGCAAGAAGAGAAAATAATCCAAAAATGTGAAGATAATGTAAGGAGCCTCTGGGACAGCTTCAAGCGTACCAACATCAGAATTGTGGGGGTGCCAGAAGAAGAGAGAGAGCAAGATACTGAAAACCTGTTTAAAGAAATAATGACTGAAAACTTCCCACATCTGGTAAAAGAAATAGACTTACAAGTCCAGGAAGCACACAGAACCCCAAAGAAAAGGAATCCAAAGAGGACTACACCAAGACACATCATAATTAAAATGCCAAGAGCAAAAGAGAAAGAGAGAATATTAAAAGCAGCAAGAGAAAAACAGTTTATTACCTACAAGGGAGCACCCATACGACTGTCAGCTGATTTCTCAACAGAAACAATGCAGGCCAGACGGGGGGTGGCAAGAAATATTCAACGTGATGAACAACAAGAACCTACAACCAAGAATAATCTATCCAGCAAAGCTATCATTCAGAATTGAAGGGCAGATAAAGACCTTCACAGAGAAGAAAAAGCTAAAGGAGTTCATCAACTCCAAACCAGTATTATATGAAATGCTGAAAGGTACCCTTTTAGAAGAGGAAGAAGAAAAAGGTAAAAGACAAAAAATTATGAACAACAAATACACATCTGTCAACAAGTGAATCTAAACATTAAGTGAATTAAAAATCTGATCAACAGAATAAACTGGTGAATATAATAGAATCAGGAGCACAGAAAGGGAGTAGACTGATAATTCTCAGGAGGACAAAAATCATAAAGCATCAAACAGACTGTGAAATTATAGCAGAAAGATTAAAGTTAGGTGAGGTAAATAAGTGATCAATCAAAGGACTTGTATGCATGCTTATAAACATAACCAATGATCACAGACACTGGGGGGTCGGGGTAAGCCTGGGAGGGAGGGGGGGCAAAGGGGAGATATGCATAAAAAATTAATAAAAATTAATTTAAAAAAAAGAATGCTGTGGCTATTTGGGGGCTTTTTTTTTTTTTTCCAGATGAATCTTTGGAGAGTTCTTTCTAGGTTGGTGAAATACACTGTTGGTATTTTAATGGGTAGTGCATTTGATTCTACAGATTGCTTTGGGTAGTATGGATATTTTAATAATGTTGATTCTCCCAGTCCATGAGCATGATATGCTCTTCCATCTATTTATGTCTTTAGTCCGTTTCCCATAGATTTCCGTATACACTATATAGGTCTTTTACCTCCTTAGTTAAGTTTATTCCTAGGTATCTTAATTTTTTTGGTGCATTGGTAAATGGGATTGTTTTATTAGCCTCTCTTTCTGTAAGTACACTATTAGTGTATAGAAATGCAATAGATTTCTTCGCATTAATTTTGTATCCTGCTTTATTGTCAAATTCAATTATTAAGTCTAATAGTTGTTTGATGGAGTCTTTGTTGTTGTTGTTGTTGTTGTTTTTAATTAATTTTTATTAATTTTTTATACATATCTCCCCATTGCCCCCCCTCCCTCCCAGGCGTACCCCGACCCCCCAGTGTCTGTGATCATTGGTTATGTTTATAAGCATGCATACAAGTCCTTTGATTGATCACTTATTTACTTCACCTAACTTTAATCTTTCTGCTATAATTTCACAGTCTGTTTGATGCTTTATGATTTTTGTCCTCCTGATAATTATCAGTCTACTCGCTTTCTGTGCTCCTGATTCTATTATATTCACCAGTTTATTCTGTTGATCAGATTTTTAATTCACTTAATGTTTAGATTCACTTGTTGACAGATGTGTATTTGTTGTTCATAATTTTTTGTCTTTTACCTTTTTCTTCTTCCTCTTCTAAAAGGGTACCTTTCAGCATTTCATATAATACTGGTTTGGAGTTGATGAACTCCTTTAGCTTTTTCTTCTCTGTGAAGGTCTTTATCTGCCCTTCAATTCTGAATGATAACTTTGCTGGATAGATTATTCTTGGTTGTAGGTTCTTGTTGTTCATCATGTTGAATATTTCTTGCCACTCCCGTCTGGCCTGCATCGTTTCTGTTGAGAAATCAGCTGACAGTCGTATGGGTACTCCCTTGTAGGTAATAAACTGTTTTTCTCTTGCTGCTTTTAATATTCTCTCTTTCTCTTTTGCTCTTGG
>JAAGEH010000013.1:12324271-12340492 GCA_011751065.1 Lasiurus cinereus | reverse complement strand
AAAGGAAAGGAAAGGAAAGGAAAGGAAAGGAAAGGAAAGGAAAGGAAGGAGTACCAAAATGAAATTGGGGAAAGGGAGAAAAAAAGATAGAAAGAAAAAAAGTAGGGGAGAAATGAAAGAGAATAAGAAAGAGAAAGGGAACAAATACATATATGGGAGAAAACTCCAATAGAACAGCCACTAATCCCAACAAATGCCAGCAACATGTACCTGGAGATTGATAAAAACTACAAACAACAACTAATATCAAGTGAGATGAGGGAAAACAGAAGTGAAAAACAAACAAACAAAAAGAATAAGGACAACAATCTCACAAAAAATATAAAAAATGGATATAATAAACATTCAAGCAAATAACAACAAAAGGACAGAGAGAAAAACAATTTTTGGATAGTGAAGACAGAGAAGAGAGAGTTGTGTGTGGAGCAGGGGATTGGAAATTAGATATATAATTAGGGTGAAATTTTAACAGGGGGTAAAAAAAAGAATATGGAAAATCTAAATAGTTAAAGGGTAAGAGAAACAGGACAAAAGGGGAAAAGTTTGGACGAGAGTGAGGTAGAGTTGAGATAGAGTAAAATGATCCTAAAGGAAAGATGAAAATAGAATGTAGAACTCTAATCCCAATGTAAAATAAAGAGAAAATAAAATGACACTTTAAAAAAAAGCTAAAATAGTAGTAGTAATAATGCTGATTGAAAATAAATATTTAATAATTAAAAAGTCAAAAATACGTGAGGAAAAAAGACAAAAAATTAGTTAAGTAAAACATGAAAAAATTAAAAAAATAAAAGTTTAAGAAAATAAAAAAACAGAATGTGCAGTAGTGAAGGACATTCATTTCCTCTAATCTTAAGTTTTGCACGCCTGTTTCCGAGTCAGGAGAGTGTTGCAGTTTCCTGCATTCCATTGGTGTTCAATGTTGTAAGCCAGTCCTGGTTTTGAAACAGGCAGTGTGTCTTAATCTCTTTATTCTTTTTTTTTATTAATGTATTACATGTATACATGTCTTGCCATTAACCCCCCCCACTCCCATGCATACCCTAAACCCCCAGAGTCTTGTGTCCATTGGTTATGCTTATATGCATGCATACAAGTTCTTCAGTTGATCTCTTATGTACCCCACATCTCCCCTTCCTGCTGTAATTTGACAGTCTGATGCTTTACTGCCTCTGTATCTTTTTGTTCATCAGTTTATAATGTTCTTTATTATCTATAAATGAGTGAGGTCATGTGGTATTTTTCTTTCATTGACTGACTTATTTCACTTAACATAATGCTTTCCAGTTCCATCCAGGGTGCTGCAAATGGTAAGAATTCCTTGCTTTTTTTTTTTTATGGCAGCATAGAATTCCATACTCTAGATGTACCATAGTTATCTGATCCAGTGATCTCCTGACGGGCACCTAGGCTGTTTCAAAATTATAGCTATTGTAAATTGTGCTGCTATGAACATAGGGGTGCATAAATCCTTTCTGATTGGTGTTTCTAGTTTCTTAGGATATATTCCTAAGAGTGGGATTGCTGGGTCAAATGGGAGTTCCATTTTTAGTTTTTTGAGGAAACTCCATACTGTTCTCCAGAGTGGCTGCACCAGTCTGCATTCCTACCAGCAGTGCACGAAGGTTCCTTTTTCTCTGCATCCTTGCCAACACTTGTCATTTGTTGATTTGTTGATGATTGCCATTCTGACAGGTATGAAATGGTATCGCATGGTCATTTTGATTTGCATCTATCAAATAATTAGTGACTTTGAGCATGTTCATGTGTCTCTTGGCCTTCCTACTATCTTCTTTCAAAATGATTCTATTTAGGTCCATTGACCATTTTTTCTTGGATTATTTATCTTCCTTTTATTAAGTTTAATGAGTTGGCTATAGATCTTAGAGATTAAACCTTTATCAGTGATAACATTTGCAAATATGTCCTCCCATAAAGTGGGCTTTCTTGTTATTTTTTTAAAATATACTTTATTGATTTTTTTATAGACAAGAAGGAAGAGAGAGAGTTAGAAACATCGAGGAGAGAGAAACATCAATCAGCTGCCTCCTGCACTCTCCCTACTGGAGATGTGCCCGAAACCAACATACATGCCCTTGACCAGAATTGAACCTGGGACATTTCAGTCCGAAGGCTGACGCTCTATCCACTGAGCCAAACCGGTTTCAGCCTTCCTTGTTATTTTGTTGATGCTTTCTTTTGCTGTTCAAAAGATTTTTATTTTGATGTAGTCCCATTTGTTTATTTTTCTTTAGCTTCCATTGCCCACGGAGCATATGTCTTTCGGCATATGTCTGAGATTTTGCTGCCTGTGGATTCCTCTAGTATTTTTATGGTTTTCTGTCTTATGTTTAAGTCCTGTATCCATTTTAAGTTGATTTGTGTGTATGGTGTGAGTTGGTGGTCCAGTTTCACTTTTTTGCATGTATCTGTCCAATTTTTCTAACACCATTTATTGAAGAGACTCTCTTGACTTCATTTTATGTTCATGCCTCCTTTGTCAAATATTAATTGAGCATAGTGGTTTGGTTATCTGGATTCTCTATTCTATTCCCTTGGTCTATGTGTCTGTTCTTGTACCAGTATCAGGCAGTTTTAAAAACAGTTGCTTTGTAATACAGCTTGAGATCTGGTATTGAGATCCCACCAACTTTATTCTTCCTTCTTAGGATTGCTGTAGTTACTTAGGGTCTTTTTTTTATTCCAGATTAATCTCTGGAGAGTTCTTTCTAGGTTTGTGAAATATGCTACTGGTATTTTAATGGGTAGTGCATTGAATCTATAGATTGCTTTGGGTGGTATGGACATTTTAATTATGTTGGTTCTCCCAATCCATGAGCAGGGTATGTTCTTCCATCTCTTTACGTCTTCCTCTATCTCTTTTTTCAGTGTCCTGTAGTTTTCTGAATATAGATATTTACCCTCCTTACTTAAGTTTATTCTTAGGTATCTTAATTTTTTGGTACAATGGTAAATGGGAATGCTTTTTAGTTTCTCTTTCTGTAATTTCACTATTAGTGTATAGAAATGCCATGGAATGCTTGGCATTAATTTTGTATTCTGTTACATTCCCGAATTGATTAAGTCTATTAGTTTTTTTGATGGAATCTCGGGTTTTTTATATACATTATCATGTCATCTGCAAATAAGGACAGCTTTACTTCTTCTTTTCCAATTTAAATACCTTTTATTTTTTCTTCTTGTTTAATTGCAATGGCTAATACTTCCAGTACTATGTCAAAGAGGATTGGTGAGAGTGGGCATCCCTGTCTTGTTCCTGTTCTTGGGGAAAATGGTTTTAGTTTTTTCCCATTGAGTATGATGTTAGCTGTGGGTTTATCATATATGGCTTTTGTGATGTTGAGGTACGAACCTTCTATTCCCACCTTGCTGAGAGTTTTTATCAAGAAAGGGTGTTGGATTATGTCAAATGCTTTTTCTGAATCAATTGACTTGACTGTGTAATTTTTATCTCTCAGTTTGTTTATGTGATGTATCACGTTTATTGATTTGCGGATATTGTACATCCTTGCATTCCTCGGAAAATCCTACTTGGTCATGGGGTATGATCTTTCTGATATACTGCTGGATCCGATGTGCTAGAATTTTGTTGAAAATTTTGGCATCGAGGGGTGAATCCAGATGGTGGCATAGGTAAACACCTACATTGCTGCCTCGAACAACAATTTCAAAAACTACAACTAAAAGACAGAACGAACATCATCCAGAACCACAGGAAAGCTGGATGAGTAGAAATTCTACAACTAGAAGGAAAGAGAGGGGCTCACAGAGACCCAGAGGAGCTTCAAAAAGCTGAGGTGCGGAGACGTGCCCATGGAGAGAACGGGTGCCGAAGTACCTGGCTGGCTTTCTCTGGCAGGAGGGTAATGGAGACTCCCAACAGCATTGAACCCCTTATCCTACGACACTAAACCCCAGGTCCAGCCAAAACTCATACGGGGGGAGTTTGCACTGTGAAAAGGGAGAAGTACATGGAAATCTAGGGGAGTCAAAAAGGGCAGAAGTCAGGCGGTGCGCATAGCACTGAGAGCAGAAGACCGACTGCTGATTGTGAATCGGCAGGAGACAGCTGTGCCGCTAATAAGTCCACTAAACCCCATTTTCGGGTGAAACCCTGGGGATTTCTATGGTCCTGGAGTGCAGGGGAGCCGGAAAGGCAGCAGTCTAGAGGCACTGCGAGAACGCGCGCACAGGGACCGCTCCAGCGATTACCCAGTCACATGAGACTCGGGAGCCATGGAGGGCAAGGCTGATTGAAAGGAAAGGCGGTTCCTTAAGCCCTGAGACTCCACCCATCCCAAGCTCAACAGAGAGGCTTGTATCATTAGGCTGAATCCAACACAGTTTTCCTGGCACAGTGAAAATTCCGAGACAAAAGAAGAGATCACAAACAAAAGAAATGGAGGAAACAAATGACTGGATATAGAGTTCAAAACCACGGTTATAAAGTTTATCAAGAATATCCTTGAAAAGATGGATAAATTTAGCGAGATCCAAGCGGAGATGAAAAAGGACCAACTAGAAATGGAAAAGGTCCAACTTGAGATGGAAAAGGACCAACTAGAAATTAAACATACACTGACTGAAATAAAAAATATTATACAGAGACTTAAAAGCACACTAGGGGAAGGCAAGAATGAAGTAAAAAAATTGAAATATAAAGAATCAGAAAACACTCAACTGGAAAAGCAAGAAGAAAAAAGAATCCAAAAATGTGAAGATAATGTAAGGAGACTCTGGGACAGCTTCAAGCATACCAATATCAGAATTGTGGGGGTGCCACATGAAGAGAGAGAGCAAGATACTGAAAACCTATTTAAAGAAATAATGACTGAAAACTTCCCACATCTGGTAAAAGAAATAGACTTACTAGTTCAGGAAGCACACAGAACCCCATATAAACGGAATCCAAAGAGGACTACACCAAGACACATCATAATTAAAATACCAAGAGCAAAAGACAAAGAGAGAATATTAAAAGCAGCAAGAGAAAAACAGTTTATTACCTACAAGGGAGCACCCATACGACTGTCAGCTGATTTCTCAACAGAAAGGATGCAGGCCAGACGGGAGTGGCAAGAAATATTCAACGTGATGAATAGCAAGAACCTACAACCAAGAATAATCTATCCAGCAAAGCCAACAATCAGAATTGAAGAGCAGATAAAGAGCTTCACAGATAAGAAAAAGCTAAAGGAGTTCATCAACTCCAAACCAGTATTATATGAAATGCTGAAAGGTACTCTTTTAGAAGAGGAAGAAGAAAAAGGTAAAAGCCAAAAAAATTATGAACAACAAATACATATCTTTCAACAAGTGAATCTAAAAATTAAGTGAATTAAAAATTTGATCAACAGAATAAACTGGTGAATATAATAGAATCAGGAGCACAGAAAGGGTGTGGTCTGATAATTCTCAGGAGGAAAGGGGGGAGGGGTGTATAGGGAAAGAGTGGACAAAAATCATACACCTATGGATGAGGTCAATGGGAGGGAGCTAAGGACAGAGGGAGGGGTGGGAGTTGGGTGGAGGGGTACTATGGAGTGGAAAAAAGAGAAACAAGTGTAATAATCTGAATAATAAAGATTTAATAAAAATTATAAATAAATAAATATAAATAAATAAATAAATAAAATAAAAATTAAGTGAATTAAAAATTTGATCAACAGAATAAACTAGTGAATATAATAGAATCAGGAGCACAGAAAGGGAGTGGACTGATAATTCTCAGGGGGAAAGGGGTGAGGGGTGTACAGGTAGAGACTGGACAAAAATCATACACCTATGGATGAGGTCAACTGGAGGGAGGTAAGGGTAGAGGGAGGGGTGGGAGCTGGGTGGAGAGGAGCTATGGAGGGGAAAATGAGAAACAAATGTAGTAATCTGAATAATAAATATTTAAGTAAAAAATTAAAAAATTCCTTAAAAAATAAAAAATAAAATTTTGGCATCTATGTTCATGAGGGATATTGGCCTGTAATTCTCTTTTATTATGTTGTCTTTATCTGGTTTTGGTATTAGGGTGATGCTGGTTTAAAGAAAGTGTTTGGAAGTGTTCCTTGAATTTTTTGAAATAGTCTGAGAAGGATAGGTTTTAATTCTTCCTTGAATGTTTGGTAAAACTCTCCTGTGTAGCCATCTGGTCCCGGGCTTTTGTTTGCTGGAAGCTTTTTGATGACTGCTTCAATTTCTCCCATAGTTATTGACCTATTGAGATGTTTAGATTCTTCCTGATTGAGTTTTGGAAGGTTTTATTTTTCTAGGAATATGTCCTTTTCCTACAGATTGTCCAGTTTGTTGGAATGGAGTTGTTCATAGTATTTTTTTAACAATCCTTTGTATATTATGGGGTCTGTTGTGATTTTGCCTCTTTCATTTCTGATTTTGTTTATTTGGGTCCTCTAAATTTGCTTCTTGGTGAGCTTGACTAGAGGTCCATCAATCTTGTTTATCCTTTCAAAAATCCAGCTCTTGTTTTTTTTTTAATCTTTTTTAAAAAATATATTTTATTGATTTGTTACAGAAAAGAAGGAAGAGGAAGAGAGAGTTAGAAACATCGATGGGAGAGAAACACCTATCATCTGCCTCTTGCACACCTCCTACTGGGGATGTGCCCGCAACCAAAGTACATGCCCTTGACCAGAATTGAACCTGGGACCCTTTAATCTGCAGGCTGATTCCCTCTGTCCACTGAGCCAAACCAGTTATGTTGATCTTTTGTATTGTTTCTTTGGTATCTATACCATTTATCTCCAATCTGAGCTTTATTATTTTTCTTTCCACTTACACTGGGCTTTTCTTGTTGCTCTCTTTCTAACTCTCTGTGTTGTAGAATTAGGTAATTTATTACCATTGTTTCTTGTTTTTTGTAGTAGGCTTGTAGAGCTATGAACTTCCCTCTCAAGACTGCTTTCACTGTGTCCCATAGAATTTTGATTGTTGTGTATTCATTGCTTGGTTGATATGGGCTATGGTGAAAATCAAATACTGTAATATGATAGTAACTTGGATAGTAGGTGCCAATTTAGATATCGAGGTCAAGAAATGCCTCTCTGAGTACTGACGGGTGGCACAGTTGGTTGAAGCACTGTCATGTGCACCAAAAGGTTTGGGTTTGATTCCTGGTCAGGACACATATTGAAGTTGGGGGTTCAATCCCTGGTCAGAGTGCATGCAAGAGTCACAAGAGGCAACCGATCAATGTTTCTATCTCTCTCTTTCTCTCTCTCTTTCCACTTCTCCCTCTTCCTGTCCCTTTCCTCTCCCTCTAAAAATAAAAAAAAGCCAGAACCGGTTTTGCTCAGTGGATAGAGCGTCAGCCTGGGGACTCAAAGGTCCCAGGTTCGATTCTGGTCAAGGGCATGTACCTTGGTTGTGGGCACATCTCCAGTGTGGGGCATGCGGGAGGCAGCTGATCAATGTCTCTCTCTCAGCGATGTTTCTGACTTTCTATCCCTCTCCCTTCCTCTCTGTAAAAAATCAATAAAATATATTTTAAAATATTAAAATAAAAACATATCCTCGAATGAGGATTTTTTTTAAAAAAAAGGCCTCTCTCAGAGGTGATTTTTTGCGGAAGAACTCAGTTTCTCACTATGGATTTTGCTAACTGCACAGTTATCATACAGTTCCTCTTCATTTTCTACAGATTGGCAACTGGATTCAAAGACTAGGTCAAACTCGGGTTCCATCCTTTTGGTATGCTTCTAAGATAGATATAATGTTTGATGTCTCTCTTTTTGTAATCCTAGAAGCTGTTGGTGCTTACTATCTATATCTATTTACCAAAGATTGCAGAATGATGATATTCTAATTTTACCATTATTTTTATTCACTGGAGTAGTTCCATAAAAAACATGTCCCCTCATCCTACTATTTTGTTACTTAGTTCTTCTAGGAAATGCAAGATTAATGCTTGTCTCCCTTTATTGATACATTTTCAAAATAATGAATTGGTTTCCTATCATGAGAAGTGATATTTGAGTGAGATATGATGACAAGAAGGAAACTGAGTATTCAAAAACCTGGAGAACGTCTATCCCCAGGCGGAGTTATTAGATAGTACAAAGTCACTGAGGGAGGAGTGAGCTGCATTAAGTTCAAAGAACACAGGAGACCAGCATGATGATCCTAGTTAGGTAGCTCAGTTGGTTAGAGCATTGTCCTGGTACACCAATGCTGGGGGGTCAATCCCTGGTCAGGGCACATATAAGAAAACCAATGAATACATAAGTAAGTATAACAACAAATTGATATCTCAATCTCTCTCTCTCTCTGTCTCTCTCTCTGTCTCTCTCTCTCTCTCAACCAACTGTGCCACCCGTCAGTACTCAGAGAGGCATTTCTTGACCTCAATATCTAAATTGGCACCTACTACACACACACACACACACACACATCTATATACAAAAGTCAGCATGGTCATATTACTTTCACTCCTACCTGTGGAACTATCTTGTTATAGACTGAAGGTGTCCCCCAAAAATTCATATGTTGAAATCCTACCCATTATGACGGTATTAGGAGAAAAGGTCTTTGGTACGTAATTAGGCTAGGACTAGATGAGGTCATGAGCGGGATTAGTGCCCTTATAAAAGTCATGACAGGAGAAACAAGATGGCGGCATAGGTGAACACCTACACTGCTGCCTCGCACAACAATTTCAAAACTACAACTAAAAGACAGAACAGGCTCACGGAAACTCGTAAAAGCTGCAAAAAGCTGAGGTACAAAGACACGCACGTGGAGAGGATGGGCGGCAGAGGGCCTGGCTGGCTTCCTCTGGTGGGTGCGAGACAGAAACTCCCGACTGCACTGAACCCCTTATTCAACTGCACTGAACCCCAATTCTAGCTGAGACTCATACGGGGGTAGTCTGGACTGTAATGAAAAGGGAGGAGTGCACAGAAATTTAGGGTAGTCACGAAAAGGCAGAGGTCTGAGGGCACACACACCACTGCATGCAGAGAGGACGGACTGCTGATTGTGCTGCTGCCTTTCTCTAGTGGGTGTGAGACAGAGCCTCCCAAGTGCACTGAACTCCACTTCTGACTGCACTGAACCCCAGTTTCAGGGGAGACCCTGTGGATCCAGACTCATATGGGTCCCGGAGCACAAGAAAAAGGCAGAATTCTAGAGGCACGTGCTTGCACGTGCATACAAAGAGGGCTGCAGCGAGTACTGAGACGCTTGAAACCCAGGGTCCGCATAGGGCGGGGCTGACTTGAGGCCAAGACTGTCTGCTCAGCCCTGAGACTCCATCCCACCCAAGCTCAACAGAGAGGCTTTTGCAGTTTTTCAAGTCTTGTATTATAAGGCTGATTCCAGCACAGAAGTTCTCCCAGCATAGCGAAAATGCGGAGCCAAAGGAACAGATCACAAATGAAAGAAATGGAGGAAAACAAACGACTGGTATAGAGTTCAAAACCACGGTTACAAGGTTTTTCAAGAATTTCCTAGAAAAGACGGATAAATTTAGCGAGACCAAAGAGGAGATAAAAAAGGACCAACTAGAATTAAACATACACTGACTAAAAGAAAAAATATTATACAGAGACCTAACAGCAGACTAGAGGAAGGCAAGAATCAAGTCAAAGATTTGAAATACAAAGAAGGAGAAAACACTCAACTGGAAAAGCAAAAAGAATAAAGAATCTAAAAATGTGAAGATAGTGTTAGGAGCCTCTGGGACAACTTCAAGCGTACCAACATCAGAATTATGGGGGTGCCATAAGAAGAGAGAGATCAAGATACTAAAAACCCATTTGAAGAAATAATGACAGAAAACTTCCTCCACCTAGTAAAAGAAATAGACTTACAAGTCCAGGAAGCACACAGAACCCCAAACAAAGGAATCCAAAGAGGACCACAGCAAGACACATCATAATTAAAATACTAAGAGCAAAAGACAAAGAGAGAATATTAAAAGCAGCAAGAGAAAAACAGTTAATTACCTACAAGGGAGCACCCATACAATTGTCAGCTGATTTCTCAACAGAAACTATGCAGGCCACATGGGAGTGGCAAGAAATATTTAAAGTGATGAATAGCAAGAACCTAAAACCAAGATTACTCTACCCAGCAAAGCTAGTATTTAGAATTGAAGGGCAGATAAAGAGCCTCACAGATAAGAAAAAGCTAAATGAGTTCATCATCAGCAAACCAGTATTATATGAAATGCTGAAAGGTACTCTTTAAGAAGAGGAAGAAGAAAAGGGTAAAGATAAAAATTATGAACAACAAATATATATCTATCAACAAGTGAATCTAAAAATCAAGTGAATAAAAAATCTGATGAGCTTTCAGCTCGGTGAAGGCTCAGGTGCAACTTTCTTTGGTCGTCCCAATCCGGGTTCATTCGACACCAGCTGCCTCCACCATGTCGCCGAAGTTTGACCCCAATGAAATTAAAGTCGTATACCTGAGGTTCACCTGCGGGGAAGTGGGTGCCACGTCTGCTCTGTCCCCCAAGGTCGGCCCCCTGGGCCTGTCTCCAAAAAAGGTTGGTGATGACATCGCCGAAGCTACTGGTGATTGGAAGAGTCTGAGGATTACAGTGAAAGTAACCATTCACAGGCCCAGATTGAAGTAGTGCCTGCTGCCTCTGCTCTGATCATCAAAGCCCTCAAAGAATAGCCAAGAGACAGAAAGAAGCAAAAAAACATTAAGCACAGTGGAAATATCACTTTCGATGAGATTGTCAGCATTGCCTGACAGATGTGGGACCAATCTTTAGCTAGATAACTCTCTGGAACCATTAAAGAGATCCTGGGGACTACTCAGTCTGTGGGGTGCAATGTTGATGGCCGCTACCCTCATGACATCATAGATGATATCAACAGTGGTACAGTGGAATGTCCAGCTACTTAAGAACTACAAAGGAAAAGGACTCAATTAAAGATCATTTGACGATAAAAAAAAATCTGATGAACAGAGTAAACTGGTGAGTATAATAGAATCAGGGTCATAGAAATGGATTGGACTTACAATTCTCAGGGGGAAAGGGGTGAAGGGGGTGCAGGGAGAAACTGGACAAAAATCATACACCTATGGATGAAGACAATGCGGGGGGGAGGCAAGGGTAGAGGGAGGGGTGGGAGCTGGGTGGAGGGGAGCTATGGGGGGGGAAAGGAACAAATGTAATAATCTGAACAATAAAGATTTATTAAATAAAAATATAAATAAAAAATAGAAGTCATGACAGTTCTAGCTGGTTTGGCTCAGTAGATAGAGCATCAGCCTATGGACCCAAAATGTCCCTGGTTGGATTCCTGGTCAAGGGCACATGCCTGGGTTGTAGGCTAGATGCCAAGTAGGGGCCATGCAGGAGGCAGTCGATCAATGATCCTCTCTCATCATTGATGTTTCTCTCTCTCTCTCCCTTTCCCCTCTTCTCTGAGATCAATAAAAATATATTTTATTTAAAAAGAGTCATGACAGACCTAACCGGTTTGGCTCAGTGGATAGAGCGTTGGCCTGCAGACTCAAGGGTCCCAGGTTCGATTCAGGTCCCGGACCTGTACCTGAGTTGCGGGCACATCTCCAATGGGGAATGTGCAGGATGCAGCTGATTGATGTTTCTCTCCCATCTATGTTTCTAACTCTATATTCCTTTCCCTTCCTCTCTGTAAAAAGTCAATAAAATATATATATATATATTTTAAAAAGAGTCACGACAGAGCTTGCTTTCTCTGCAGAAGGCCTTCACCAGAACTCAACCATGCTGGTGCCCTGATATTGGAACTTTTAGCCTCCAGAACTGTAAAAAATAAATGTCTGTTTATAAAACATCCCATCTATGGAACTTTATAATAGCAGTCTGAACTAAGAAATATATATTTACATATATATTTTTAAGAAATATACACGGAGTGGCCAGATTATTATGATCTCTGAATGCATAATAATCTGGCCACAGATTATTTTATATATATGTATATGTATATACATATATATGTGTGTGTGTGTGTGTATGTATATTAGAGGCCTGGTGCATGAATTCTACGTCTGGTAAGCCTGTCCAGGGGGAGGGGACATGGGCAGTTGGCCAGCCTGCCTGCTGGTTGAACTCCTGGTTGAGGGGACAATTTGCATATTAGCCTTTTATTATATAGGACATACATTGAGTGGCCAGATAATTATGTGTTCAGAGATCATCATAATCTGGCCACTCAGTGTATATTTACATATATATATATTTAAAAGAAATATATCTTAAATCAATTACTCTCTCCTCCACTCTTTCTACCACACCAACTTAGTCTGGGGTCTCATCTTTCTCCCCTGGACCACAGCAATTATCCAACTGATTTCATTGCCTGCAAGCAGCTCTTCCAACCTACTCAATTAACTTCATACTCACCAAAGGTTTGCAATTCCTGTGTATAATTTTTTTTTGCTTGGAATGCATTTGTAAATTTATAACAAACGTCATTGGTAAAATAAGATTCATTTATTAGTGGGAAGTGTTTGCTTAAAAGTATTGCTAGAAACCTAAGATCATAGGCTTTGTGGTTGGGTTTGTATTTGAGTCCCAGCTCTGACATCTGATAGGTATATGACCTACGGAAAATTATGTAACTTTCGTTAGCTTCAGTTTCCTCATCTATTAAAAAAATGATAATAAAAGCCCTAGCTGGTTTTGCTCAGTGGATAGAGCATTGGCCTGAGAACTGAAGGATCTCAGGTTCAATTTTGGTCAAGAGCACATAGCTCGGTTGCAGGCTGGATACTGCCCCTGATCCGGACACATGTAGGTGGCAATCAACCCATGTATCTTTCTCACATCAGTGTTTCTCTCTCTCTGTCTCTCCCCCTCCTTTCCACTCTCTAAAAAAAATCAGTGGAAAAATATTCTCGGGTGAGGATTAACCAAACAGAGAGAGGGGGGTGGGAATATAATGCTTTTAATACATGGTTGTGAGAATTAAATGAGAACATATATACACACATACCAGAGAGAACAGAGAAAAAAAACATGTCTTTATTAAAGTTCTTGGATCATAGTAAAGGCTCAATAAATAATAGTTTATTTAATTTTTAAATGACTCCTTACACCAAGCATATCAAACTCAACAGCCCACAACAAATATTTTTGCAGCCCAGTCAATATAAAGTATGTAAGAAACATTTTAATAAAAATCTCATAATTTTTACAATATCCTGTTATACATAATAACGAACTACAACGTTCGTTAATGACTAATTACTATAATCATGTTGCATTCATTTCCCTTATGCGCTTTACATACTGGTGCACCATTTCTCTCCACTAATACTAGCAGCAAATATTTTAGCAGTTGATTGCCACATCATTAGTCTTGTACTGACTTGTTTGGTGTGCGCAACAAGAAATATTTCGCTTTCAGAGAACAAGAAAAATAGGTTTATTTGTGTTCCTTTATTAACTTGTGCAGTTACTCAGTGTCTGGTAAGTTAATGTTCAAGAAAATATTAATTTTTATTAAAATGTTTTATTATCTAATGTTAATGATTATTCACTTATTTTTTAATATATTTTATTGATTTTAGAGAGGGAGAGGGAGAAATAGAAATATTAATGATGAGAGAGAATCTTTGATTGGCTACCTCCTGCACATCCCCTACTGGGGATCAAGCCCATAACCCAGGCATGTGCCCTTGGCTGGAATCTAACCTGGGACCCTTCAGTTCACAGGCTGACGCTCTATCCATTGAGCCAAACCAGCTAGGACATGATTACTCATTTATTACAGCCCTTTGTAGTCAGTATATCAAAATAAACTTACATTTCTATGAAAATTGAAGCTTTTGTTTCTTTGCAGCCCACATAAACTTAAACCTTGTTTATTTGGCCCATGTTAGCATTTGAGTTTGATATGCTTACCTTACACTGCCCTGGTTGGGTTGCAGGTTTGATCTCTGGTCAGGGCACGTGCAGGAATCATGTGGTGAATTCATTAATGGGTGGAACAACAGATCTATGTTTCTCTCTCTCCCTCCCTTCCTGTCTCTCACTAACATTTGTAAATTAAAAAATATTTAAAAGACCCTGCAAACTACAAATTTCAATCTCCATGCTTCTACTTCCACAGACTTCATACTTTCATCAGATGAACTGTCCCTTCTGTAACAAATCAGTAATATCTTTCTCCCTTATAGCCCTGTCCTCTGGTCATCCAGTCCTCTTCATGGGAAAGCAATCAATGATCTCTTATTTATCCTTTCTAAGAGCTTTTATGACTCTACAAGCAATAATATTGAAAAGAGGGAACTAGCACTAGTCATTAGAGATAAGTAGGATTTTGGATAGGTAGAGAAAAAGGAGATGACATTTCGAGCAGAGGAAACATTCTGAGTAAGAGTACACAAGTGGGAATGAATAAGATATATTTAGAAAACGGAATACAGCAAACAGAATAATTCTCCTGAGAAATAATCCCAGCTGCTGCCTCAAGTGCTACCTCTCCTTTTCCAGTTCTGATTTCAGCCTGATCTACATACCAGCAGAGTGGAAATCTGACACGATATGGTTCCTCACCCATCCTATCTTGCCTGGACTTATGTTACTATTTATTGAGCTTTGACCCCAACCATCTATTTCAGTCCTGATAAAGAGGTCCTAGCTCCTTCCTGAGTCACTCACCAAGCCAGAGAACTTCCATTTCTTTGGTCACATGGACAAATTAACAGGACAATAAATATAGAGGGTGCAAAAAGAAAAAAAAATAGAAAATTGTACAGATATTATTGATTTTACTAATATATACAACAGAGGTCAAGAAAACATGTAAACTATACAACAGAGATGTAATCAGCAAAATCCAGACTTTGTGAAACTACTGAAAAATAATCCAATCTCCTCAACAAAAAAGTGTAAGGAAAAGAAAAAAAATGGAGAACATTTAGTTTAAAAGTGACATATAATATGTATTCACCAATCACAATATGTGGATTTTATCTGGATTCTGAGGGAGTGGAACAGGAGGAGCTGGAATTTGAGAAGAGGAAGGTCTGAAACAGCCTCAGTGGGAAGTGCCAGGGAATGTCTGAGACAAATAAAAGGGTTGCTGAGCAGCTGCAAAAGCTAAGTTGAAATTGGACAGCATGAGTTCATACTGGTCTCCTTCTAGCAGTGTTTTGGGACTTTGGAAGCAGAAAGGAAGAAAGAAGACAGTGGGGACCCAGAGACAGTAACACCAAATCTGATATAACTGAGATAGTTATTGATCTGGATGAAGTAACTGGCAAAGTACCTAAGAGTCCCACCAAAGTTAGAGATGAGGTGATCAGAGACATAAAAATTGTTTAGGAAAGTGTTATGGGTCTCGCTGGTTTCCAGTTAGGCTTGTCAAAGGGACTCTGCTTGACTAGAGGATGTGGTGTCAAGTTCCTCTTCTAAGAGCCCAGTCCTCAAAGGGCTCTAGGACCTGAGACGGCTCTTTGCAAACACTGAGGTTTTATTTTTTAATTTTTTGAGGATTAATATATATTTTAATATAATTTACTATCAGTCTCATGATCATTTTGAAACATGTATCTTTAAATCTTTTAACTTAAAAAAAACTTAAAAAAAATTCTTTATTAATTAAGGCAGTGGTCAGCAAACTCATTAGTCTACAGAGCAGCAAACTGTAGCTCCCGAGCCTCATGTGGTTCACGAGCCATAGTTTGCCAACCACTGGATTAAGGTATTACATGTGTCCTCATCCCTCCACTAACCCCCAAACCGCCCCCCCCACTCATGCCCTCACTCCCCTGGTGTTCGTGGTTTTAATCAGTAGCTTTGTGACCACAAGCAAGCTATTTCCTTTTTTGAGCCTTGGTTTCATCTGTAAAAAATTGGGAAAATACCTATTTCACAGAGCAGGTGTGAGAATTAAATGAAATAATGTGGGTAGAAGTGTCTAGCCCAGTGGTATTCTGTTCATGAGACTCCATCATTTATCAGGTGATTATAGTATCCATTAATCCTGAAGCTGATGCAATGTTATCACTACATAGGATAGCAAGACCTGACTGTCAAGAAAATGCTTTTTTTCTTTCCAAAACATTATAAAATTGGATATTGGAGGTGTGCTCAAAGAAAAAAGCACCCCAACTTTCCTAATAGTCTGAGGTGAAAGTTTTTGGGTTTTCTTTTCTTTTCTTCTTTCTTTCTTTCTTTCTTTTTCTTTCTCTCTCTCTCTCTCTCTCTCTCTCTCTCTCTCTCTCTCTCTCTTC
>JAAGEH010000013.1:12294762-12324171 GCA_011751065.1 Lasiurus cinereus | reverse complement strand
TTCCTTCCTTCCTTCCTTCCTTCCTTCCTTCCTTCCTTCCTTCTTTCTTTCTTTCTTTCTTTTTTCCTGAGGTGAAAGTTTTTGATGAAGAGACAGAGGAGGAGTAAAGTAGTACTAATAATAGAAAACACGCCGAGACCAGTTTGGCTCAGTGGATAGAGCAGCGGTCTGCGGACTGAAAGGTCCCAGGTTCGATTCTGGTCGGGGGCATGTACCTTGCTTGCGGGCACATCTCCAGTGTGGGGCGTGCAGGAGGAGGCTGATCGATGTCTCTCTCTCATCGATGTTTGACTTGCTATCCCTCTCCCTTCCTCTCTGTAAAAAATCAATAAAATATATTTAAAAAAACAAAGAAAATAAAAAATCACAAATCTGATCATTGCTTTAAAAATAAAAAAGAAAACACATATATAGTACTTACCATATGATAGACACTGTTCCAAATATGTGCTACCTTTTAGTATGATAATACATAGATCTGGACCTCAAAGGGAAGATATGTTCTAGAGATAAAGGTGTGTGAGATATTTGCATATGGTTGGTATTTGAAATCATGTGCATAAATGAGTGTGTAGAAGTGTTATATATAAGAGAGAAAGCCTAGGACCGAGTCTTCAAGAACTTCATAAATGAATGACCAAGTAGAAAAGGAGGAGCCTGAAAAGAAGACTGAAAGGAATGGCCAGTGATGTAGAACAAAGAGGAGCAATGGGTCACAAAAGCCAATGTATTTCAAGGAAGAAACAATCATTGGTGTCAAATTTTACTTGAGAGATAAAGCAAGATGAGGACTAAAAGTATACATTGGATTTAGTAACTTCGTAGCCAGTGGTAACCTTATCAACACAGACTGAGGACTTTGGAAGACAGAATGAAGTGTGCTGTGAAGGGATCAAGAAGAAGGAATCAAAATAAGTAATTATTTCAGGAAGTTTAGTTATAAAGGACAGAAGAGAGTTAAATAGTAGCTAGGGAAGGATGTGAACTCAAGAGAAATTGTTATTGTAAGATTGGAGAGACTTGGATATATTTAAATGCCAATGAAAATATCCAACAAAAGGAAAAGGTTGAATAAACAAGAAAGAGAAAGGATAATTAATAGTGTAAGGTTTCTGGGAAGGTTTGAGGGGATAGGATATAAAGCACATTAGGAAGAAATGAGAAGTGTAAAAGGAGATATGGAGAGGATTTGTGCTAACGTGAATATATATTAGCACAAATGGTGGGAAGTGGGGGATTAAATTAGATAATGTGTGCAAAGCACTTAGCATACTGCCTGGCAGGTTAGTTTGTATCAGAAATAGTAGCTATGGTTATTGTTGTTATTATTAATGTTATATACCTGCTTGAAAATTTGTTACATTTTAGGCTTTGGGCTATATAAAATGAGCTAGTAAACTACTTTATTTTTTAAATTTTTATTATTTTTAGTACACTACTTTTTAATGCTGTAAATTTGAAGTTTTATATATCAAGTTTATATACAACAAGGATTACTTGAACTTTCTGATTCCTCATCTTCATCCTCTCCAGGATTTCTAGGTAATTGCTGGTCCCCTGATTTTGATAAGATAGAAAAAAGTTGTACATTTAAGGTTAGTGTACTTTATTTATTTTTCTATATGCATTTTTACTTCTATATATTTTTAATGTCTACCAAAGCCTCTATGGATGACAATTCTCTCACAGAAAGATGACATTAAAAGTTAACTGCTGCCTGACTAGCATGGCTCAGACCTATGAACCAGGAGATAACATTTTGATTCCTGGTTAGGGCACATGCCCAGGTTGTGAGTTTGATCCCCATTGGGGAGTGTGCAGGAAGCAACCAATCAATGATTCTCTCTCTCATCACTGATGTTCCTCTCTCTCTCTCTCTCTCTCTCTCTCTCTCTCTCTCTCTCTCTCTTGTTCTTCTCTGAAATCAATAAAAATACTTTAAAAATAGTTAACTGCTGTCAGGGTTAGAAAGAATCTGAAGGGTTCAGTTTGAGGCGAGTTTTATTTGTATTTCAAATCCATAGAATGAGAGAATACTGAGAATTGTCAAATATCCTAGAGGTCCAGGAAGCCCCTTTACCTCTGATATGTGAGGTATCCCTAAACTCATTCCCTAATATCCCCTAATCTTGCTTCAATCTCCAAATTCTCAGCAAAATATGCTGTGATCCTTCACCTTTGCTGCCCATGTCCATTCTCCCACCCCCATATTACTCCTAGCTCCCAAATGAGACCCTATGTTTCTTGAATCTGAACTGAGAGGGAAGATTGCTATGAAAAGAACTTCAGGTCATCTGAGGTTTGGTGAGCTTCCTAGTTTGATAATTCTTAGAGATTGTATCTTCCAGATTCTTGGCCATGCTGTTGAGAAAGTAAATTTGACTCAAGGGAGACTAAAATGAGTCTTCTGATTAAGAATATACATTTTAAAAGAAAAAGCCTATAATGCCTTTTTAACTCTCTTTTAAGCCATGTTCAAAATCCTTGATCTAGTATTTAGGGCTTCTCCCAATCTAGTCAGATGCCATTTAACTTTTTTGTCCCCTCCCTTAAACGTGCCTTTTTATGTTAGCAGTGGTTACAAACAGCAAAGGAACTAAGATTGGAGAACATCTGAAGAGGAATATTTTATTCTACATACTTCTGTACTGAGTTTTTCTACAGTGGCAATGTATTACTTTTGGAATTAAAATTAAAACACAGCCCTAACCAGTTGGCTCAGTGGATAGAGCATCAGCCTGTAGACTGAAGGGTCCCAGGTTTGATTCCAGTCAAGGGCATGTATGTACCTTGGTTGTGGGCGCATCACCAGTAGAGGGGGGTGTACAAGAGGCAGCTGATTGATATTTCTCTCTTATTGATGTTTCTAACTCTCTATATCCCTCTCCCTTCCTCTCTGTAAAAAATCAATAAAATATATTAAAAAAATAAAATTAAAACACAAAAAAGTAAAATAAAACACCTTCTTGCCCCATCCTGGCTCTCCCTCTCTTCCATACCCATCCAAATTTCTCATTCTTCAAATTTCCATTCAGAATGTATTTCTTTAAATTTTTTTAAAAATATATTTTTATTGATTTCAGAGAGGAAGGGAGAGGGAGATAGAAACATCAATGTTGAGAGAGAATCATTGATTAGCTGCCTTCTGCATGCCCCATACCTGGGATTAAGCCTGCAATCCAAGCATGTGCCCTTGACTGGAATAGAATCTGGGACTATTCAGTCCACAGGCTGATGCTCTATCCTCCGAGCCAAACCAGCTAGGGCCAGAATGTATTTCTTAATTTTCACATTTATGGTCAATTGATTTTCAGCTAGGGTACCAAGGCAATTCAACGGGGACAGAAGAATTTTTCAAAAAATGGTGCTCGGACAACTGGATATCCATAAGCATAAATGTAAAGTTGGACCCCCTACCTCATACCATGTATAAAAATTAATTCAAGATGGATTGAAGACCTCAATCTAAGAGCTAAAACTATAAAACTCTTAGGAGAAAACATAGAAGCAAATCTTCATGACCTTGAATTAGGCAATGGTTTCTTGGATTTGACATAAAAAACATAAGAAAACAAAGGAAAAATAGTAAAACTGGACTTCATAAACATTAAAAACTTGTATACCAAAGAATACATTAAGGAAGTGGAATAACAACACACACAATGGGAGCAAGTATTTGCAAATCTTATATCTGATAGGAGACTTATCTCCAAAATATACAAGATGTCCCAAAAAATGTATACCCACTTTAACACCTGATAGCTCAATCTTGAAAATGAAATTTATTTTAATAAATACTGCCTTTATAATTATTCAAAATATGTGTATACACTTTTGGGGATACCCTGTATTTTAAAACTCTTACAACTCAATAAAAAGACAACCCAATTAGCAGATGGTCAAAGGATATGAACAGACGTTTTTCCAAATAAGAGACACAAATTACCCATAAGCACAAGTAAAGATGATCAACATCATTAGCTATCAGTGAAATGCAAATTAAAATCATAGTGAGATTCCACTTCACACCCACTAAGATGGTTATAATAAAATAAGACAAATAAGTGTTATTGAGGATATAGAGAAACTGGAACCCTCTTATATAGCTGGTGGGAATGTAAAATGATGAAGCTCTTTGGAAATAGTCTGGCAGTTGTTCAAAAGACTAAAGTTACCATTTGACCCATAAATTACACTCCTAGGTATATATCCAAGAGAAATGAAAACCTATGTCTGTATAAAAACTTTTGCATGACTGAAACCGGTTTGGCTCAGTGGATAGAGCATTGGTCTGTGGACTGATGGGTCCCGGTTTCGATTCCGGTCAAGGCCATGTACCTTGGTTGTGGGCATATCCCCAGTGGGGGGCGTGCAGGAGGCAGCTGATCAATGTCTCTCTCTCATCGATGTTTCTAGCTCTCTATTCCTCTCCCTTCCTCTCTGTAAAAAAATCAATAAAATATATTTTTAAAAAAATAAATAAATAAATAAAAACTTTAAAAAAATATAGTTTATTAATTTTTTACAGAGAGAAAGGGAGAGAGATCGTTAGTTAGAAACATCGATCAGCTGCCTCTTGCACACCCCCACTGGGGATGTGCCCACAACCAATGGACGTGCCCTCGACCAGAATCAAACCTGGGACCCTTCAGTCCCCAGGCCAACACTCTATCCACTGAGCCAAACCAGTTTTGGCAAAAAATAAAAACTTTTGCATGAATGCTCATAACATCATCCTATCTAATAAAAGAGTAATATGAATTGACCATACTCTGCTATATTCAAAAGCCATGCCCACAAGCCACACCCATGAGCCAATCAGGAGCAAATATGCAAATAAACCCAACCAAGATGGCTGCAGCCAAGGAAAACAGGAGGGAGGCTTGAGTTTCCCTGGCAAAGGAGGAAGCCAAGCTTTCCACCTTCCCTGGTGGGCCCAGCCCTCCGCTCAAGGCTACAAAGTTTCAATTATAGAAGATAAATAAATTCCAACAGAAATGGCTGCCCCCACTGAGCAAGCAGGAGGTTTGGCTCCACTCCAGGCTACAAAGTTTCAATTTAAGATAAATAAATCCTCCACTTGGGTCACTGGGGGGCATTGCCGGCCTGCAAACCACCACAGGCCCCTCATCCAGGCTGCCCCATGCCCCAAGTGAACCCCCACCTAGATCTGGGACACCCTTCAGGGCAAACTAGCTGGCCCCCACCAGTGTACCAGACCTCTATCCTATCTAATAAAAGAGTACTATGCAAATTGACCATCACTCCAACACACAAGATGGCTGCCACAAGATGGCCAGTAGGAGAGGGAAGTTGGGAAGACAAGACCTGCAAGGGAGGGCAGTTGTGGGTGATCAGGCCAGCAGAGGAGGGCAGTTGGGGGTGACCAGGCCTACAGGGGAAAGCAGCTGGGGGGGACCAGGCCTGCAGGGGAGGGCAGTTAGGGGTGACCACGCCTGCAGGGGAGAGCAGTTAAGGGTGACCAGGCCTGCAAGGGAGGGCAGTTAGGGGCAAACAGGCTGGCATGGGAGCAGTTAGGCATCAGTCAGGCTGGCAAGGGAGTGATTAGGGGGTGATCAGGCTGGTAGGCAGAAGTAGTTAGGGGCAATCAGGAAGGGAGGCAGGTGAGAGTTGGGAGCCAGCAGTCCTGTATTGTGAGAAGAATATCTGACTGCCTGTTTAGACCCGATCCTACCGGGATTGGGCCTAAACAGGCAGTCAGACATTCCTTGAGGGGTCCCAGATTGGAGAGGTTGCAGGCTGGGCTGAGGGACATCCCCATCCCTGTGCATGAATTTCATGCACCAGGCCTCTAGCTATTCATAATAGGCAAAAAATGGGAAAGAACCCAAATATCCTTCAACTGATGTGGTATATCACACAGTGGAATATTATTTGTTCATGAAAAGAAGTTAAGAGCTAATACATGTTACAACATGGATGAACTTTGAAAATATTATGCTGTGAAAGAAGTCTGTCACAAAAGACCACATATATATATATTTAATTCTAATCATATGAAATATCCACAATATGTAATCCACAAAGGCAGAAAGTAGATTAGTGGTTGCCTAGGGCTTTGAGTTTGAAGGAAAATTGGGAGTGACTACTAATGGGTACAGACAGCGTTTTTTTTTGTTTTGTTTTGGAGTGATGAGAATATTTTAAGTTGATTGTGGTTTTACAACATTGAATTTTATACTTTAAATGGGTGTTGTATGATCTGCAAATTTCATCTCAATTAAAGCTTTTTAAAAAATTACCTCTGCCATGGAGACTACCCTTCCTTTTTTTAGGAAAAGATTAGATTTTATTCCAAACCTTCCTTTTCTACTGCAGTCCACATTAATCTCACTCCAATAGCTCTTAAAAAACTGTACTGCACAATTTAGTACTCGGTTTAACAACCTAATAATGTTTATTATTATTTCATGTCGACTATCCATAACTTGTAAGACAGATTATAATTATCCTGAGATTAATGAATAAATCTTCTGTTTTTCAAATATCTCTAAACTACCTAAACACATAACTGGGCACATAGTAAGTACTCAGTAAATAACTGATGGTTGTGAAGAATAGATTGAATGTGCATGTGCTTGTTTTCACACATGTGTCAAACACACAGAAGTTGGGGGAAATGAATACAATCTTAGTGAGGTGAGAGAACAACACTATGTGGAACTGTAGAATACCTGATTTATTTAAGAGAAAAACAGCATGGTTTGGATGTTTTTGTTCTCCCCTCCTTCAGCCTCCTGCTGCTCAATACTACATGGCCAACCATATCCTGGTCTCTGAGATCCTATGAAATTTATTGAGGTCCTGTCTAGATCCTTGTTTGGTGTCACTATTCCCCCATTGCTTCCTCTTCCTCCCCCTTCTCCTCCTTCCCCCCCTCCTCCTCGTCCTCCTCCTCTGTCCAGCTCAGATCATCTGAGTCCTCAGATTCTTCCTCATTCATCTCTAACCCAACCCCTGCCTTAGCCTTCTCAGCTAGTGCATCAGGGTGCTCCAGCTGGGCCCAGGATCCTGGGTCAGCCTTCACCAGGGAGATTTCAACCCGAGATGGCATCAAGGAGACAGAGCTCAGCTCCACGTTTATGACCTGAAGAAGAGGGAAAGATAGAGGAACATGGGAAAAAGAGAAAATGAATAAATCAACAGAGTTGGGGTCAGGGTGGGATGGTGATAAATGACAGGGAGAAAATAAAAATGTAAGGCGGGAAAAAGGCAACATAGTAAGGGAGAGGGGAAAAGAAAAAGGGGGTAGGAAAGGGGGAAAAAGGAGGGGAAGGGAGAGAATATAAAAGCAAATGAAGAGAAAATCTCCACTTCTTCCCATTATAACTCCTTTCCCCTCAAGACACCCTCTATTCATTGCAGTCTGGCCCTTCTTTTCATCCCATCTGCCATCCCTCCTGTGCTTCCTTATCTTCACTTACCCCCCAGAGCTTCATCTGTGCTTGGAACACATGGTTACCATCAAAAACAATGTGGACATGAAGCTGAGAGAAAAGAATTATAAGGGTAGTAACAATCCAGAAGTCAAAACAGATCATTATGACACAGAACCAAGCCAGAGATGTGATCCATACATCCACAGGTCAGTCAGATAACATTGACCCAATATCACTACCTTCCTCTCAGGGGACTATGGAGTCTACATTTTAACTACATAAAGCAACACTGCCTGTAAGATTGCAATAATACCCAATTCAGTAGCCTCCCATTCAGCATCAGACATTCCTTACCTCAGTTTGACTTGCCTTCACCCAGTTGAATGCAGGAAGTGGAATCTGGCCATACACAGTCACCACTACTAAGGAATCTGTCTGGTGCCAATCATGACGGCAAGATGCTGGTAGCTAAAGATGTGAAAAATGGGTGGTAAAAATGAACAATTAACCAAAGAGAAGTTCTCATGATTTGTATGGAGAAGAGACAAGAGTTTCAGAAAGATTAACACTAACTTATATTGATTGCAAAGCTTCTGTGTTGTTGAAGGAAAAGGAGTAGAATCTTATTTGGTCCATACAAAGGGAGATAGAGAACCTGGTATGAATTATCGGGAGGAGAAATTATTTCTGGAATTGGCTTCTAATCAAGAGTTCAAGGAAGTTGGAGCTTACCTGCTTCCCCCAGTCATGTCTACCAACTCTGCATCCTGGCTGTGCCAGGAAGGCCCCAAAATCCAGGGTCTGGATGCCACAACAGCTCCAAGACTTCATCCTGAGGTAGGAAGATAATTCAACTGAATCCCTTTCCATTCCCACAAGCCCCTACTCCCATCTATGTTCAACATTGGGAGAAACCTCTCTCACATCCCACCCTTCCTCACCCCTCATGGAATCGAGGTGCTCCAGGATGGTAGGTACATGGAGTAGTATCACTCTCAGAGCCTTGGTAAACCTAAGACAGATCAAGGAGAAAGGAAAGGAATCAGGTCATTCTAAAGTGTACTTCATGCAACTTCATATCTATACCTAATCATCTCTTGGGTATAGTATCCCTCAGCCACATAATTGAACCATCATAAACTCTCACTCACAGCATCACATCCTGGGTTCTGGCAGCTGGAACCAGACTGGATCAAACTACTGTTAAGTCCTGGGCAAAGGAGGAAAATAGAGTCAGGAACCTTTTATTTTTATTTTTAAATACGTTTTTATTGATTTTAGAGAGAGAGAAAGGAACATCAGCAATGAAAGAGAATCACTGATTGGCTGCCTCCTGCATGCCACTACTGGGGATCGAGCCCCAAACCGTGCTTGTGCCCTGACCAGGAATTGAACCAGTAACCTCTTGGTTTATGGGTCAATGCTCAACTCTAAGCCACACCGGCTGGGCAGTCAAGAACCTATCCATTACATCCACCTAACTGCCACTTTCACTAAATTCCAGTCTGTGAGGTCTATCCAACTAAGGACCCACTTACCTGCTCCAGATTCCTGGTCTAATTCCTTTTTTTCCAATGCCATTTCCAGGGCTTGGGATATATTTAGTGGAAGCAGCTTTGGAGGTAACTCTGACCTAGGGGGTAAGGGTGGGGTGATTTAATTCTGACTCATTAACCATGATCAACAGCTCCAACAACTCCCACCAGTTCTAATGGAATCCAAGAAATCTGGTGAAATTGAGGTCAGGGTTGGAGAAGTTGTGTAGAAACCCCATTGCCAATTTTCTTCTCTATGGACATCCCAAATCCTCGACCCTGGGGAAATCACCAGAACTTATCTTACTCATCTACTCAGTTGTTTTAAATCTCACATTTATTTGTAGAAACATACCATTTTCCCTTACTCTAATTGTGGACCTAATATGACTTTCTTCTATTTCCACAAAATTACCTTACTCTTCTCTGTAGCTTCCTGCCAATTCTACTACATCTTTTTCTTGATGTAAAACTATTTTAAAGATCTTTTCCAAAAAGAAAATCAAGATTTCCCCAATTACTCCTTGTATTCATGAGGGGCTATCTGCCCTGTTAACTCTATCACCCATACCACCTTACATAAGGGACATTATTTCTGGATAGATTTCCCTTATGGCACAAAATATACACTAAGCCCTGACATCTGGCCCTCCTCACATCTCTATGCCCTAGCTTCCAAACCCCAATGATCATAAGCTCCATGAATATAGAAAAGAAACCTGGGATCTCCTCCTTTTAAAAATATTTTTATTGATTTCAAAGAGGGAGAGAAACATCAATGATGAGAATCATTAATTGGTTGCCTCCTGCATGCCCTCTATTGGGGATCCAACCTGCAATCCGGGCATATGCCCTTTACCGAAATCAAACCAAGGACTCTTCAGTCTGCAGACTGATGCTCTATCCACTGAGCCAAACCAACTAGGACTGGGACCTCCTCTTTACTTGGGCCTCTCCCGATGCAAAGTCTCTGCTGACTTTGGAATCGTAGTCAGTTTTTGCTCCTGAAATGAACTGCTTGTGCCAGGGCCCTCAGGTTGAGGGGCTTCAGGGAGCTTCTCAGCACAGTGTGGTCCCACAGTACAGCCCTAGTACAGATAAGGAGAGGAGAATTAGAGATAGAATCTTTCTATTAGGGGCAGAATCTAAGTAAAGAATTTACCTTGATGTTTAAGAACTCAGAGAAATCTACAGTTCGCTTCTGGCAACAGGACCAACCCTGATAATGAGACCCAGTTCAACTTAGATTCCTGAGTGTATTTCCTTTGGGAAATGTTCTTGCTATCCCCCGTCACTTATACCTCACCTTAAGTGCATCATGGAAGATTGGGATCCCAGTGTGATGGCAACAGGAATCTGTGGATATGGGTAGGAAGATCAAGAAAGGAAACTATACAAGATGTCACTTCTTACCTCTTCCACAGGCCTATATGCTTTGGTTTTTCCATATATATTTTTAAAAATATATTTATTGATTTTTTACAGAGAGGGAGAGGGATAGAGTTGGAAACAAACACTTGCCTCTTGCATACCCCCTACTGGGAATGTGCCTGCAACCAAGGTACATGCCCTCGACCGGAATCGAACCTGGGACCCTTCAGTCCGCAGGCTGAAGATCTACTGAGCCAAACCGGTTAGGGCTTTCCATATAATTTAAAAGTCCAGTAAAGATTGAAGACTGCCCAGACCAGCTAACCTGGGGCAGGTACACTAAATTTTTCTACTCCTTTAGCAGACTATCCACAATGACCACTCCCCAGGATCTGGATCCCCCTGGCAAGACCAGGCTTACTCACCACGAAGATTGGTATTGGGGTCAAAGTGCTGCCCACAGCCTTTGTTATGGCAGAGTAGAGACATGGAAGCGTTGGTAGAATTACTGAAAGGGTATTTCAAGGAGCCTGGCTGCTGAGTGGGGAACACCTCTTAGTCTGGAAGCTTTTAGCTGCCTGGAAGGGCCAGCTGTGTCTATCTTTAGTTCAGGAGGCGTACACCTCCTAACATGGGCAAGGGAACTTCAATTGGTCTTCCCAGCCAATAGAGCTCAGGAGCATTTTAGCTCTGAGGCTCAAGAAAAAGATCATGCAGAGTTCAGCTAATCACGGCTGAGACTGTTTTAGATTTACCATGCCAATTCTAAGCCTCAGACATATTAGCAGCTGCTCAGAAACATACCAATTTGAGACCCCTCCCAATGAGAATACCCCAATCCCCCCGCTCAGTGGTTGGAAAACTGCATTTGACTATTTGTCAACCACTGACCTAGACTCTCAATTCCAATAATTACAGGCTGTTGTTCCTTGTGATTAAGCCCCTATCCCAGTGGTCAGCAAACTCATTAGTCAAGAGTGGCAAGTCGGCGGCTTGTGAGCCTCAGTTTACCAACCACTGCCCCAGCCCATTTCTTCCAAAGCTTTCCTCCCATCCTTATTACTTCTGTGTACCAATAGCACAGACCTTTTGTCAGCCACTTCAGCCATAGTATGCATCCAATCCCTGACATGTTTGCCACATGGATATTTGGGAAAATCTACTGCTCATCTCCTGAGACAGAACACATCTCCCTCCCTCCCCCTTCAAAAATAGCACAGAAAATGAAAAGGATTAAAATGTATTTTAATAAGTTGATGCTGCATTACCGCTTCATTTTCAGAAAAAAACTCCAAAGGTATCAGGAACAAATCAAACATGGTACACCAATTTTAAAAAAGCATAGCATAACTACTTATGATAGGCAATGCTAAGAGCTACTGTTGGACATTCATCATATAGCAACCCTATTCCAAGGTTGTTAGTAGACCTATCAAGAAAAGCTGTGAACAGCAACATCAGACACAAAAGGGCCATTCCTGGGTTATCTTTACCCAAGAAAAAGATGGAAGCAAGTTAACATTTTTTTAAAAGATACACTAAAATGAAAATCTCTAAGAGAAAAATGCTTCCTTAGGTATGAAGGGATAATATATGGGGTATAATAGAACCATATGTATGTATGTTATCTGTGACCTCTGCAGACATTTGCCTGAATTCCCACCCAGGAGTGAATAAAGTGATGGAGAACGTTTGTGGTTTTTGTGGTACATGTGGCAGTGTCTCCAGGGTTGGGAAATTTAAGAATGAGAAAGCAAATAGAACAGATAAACAGAATGGAATGATCAAGATTCATGGGGGCTCTAACTGGATCCACTTTGCCAATGCTGCCCACCCCTGGCCTTCAATAATCGAGACTTCAGGAATGCACCACACAAACACAATTCAACAATATACCACACAGAAATGATTTGTTAAATATCACTCCTCCCTTGACCTCTGTCTCCAGCATACTCCCTAGAGTAGTACAGGCAGGGAAGATCTAACTATTGGGAGGAATACCTAACACTTTTCCAGGGTAGAATTCTGGCTAGTCCAAAAAGGGTCCTTCTCTTAAGGGTTTTGGGAAACTAGACACTGCAATTTTATTAGTATCGGCGACGTTTGTTTGGAGCAAAATCAGCTCCAGGAGCTGCACGGTTGAATGCAGGAGGGGTTCCACCAATTGCCCCTATTCCTTCCATTGTAGCAGCTTGGCCAAAGCGTTCGGTAGTTGGTGGAGTCTTAAAGAGAAAAAGAGAGCAACGTTACAAAAATAACCTAAGTCCTAAGCTTCCCACCCATCTGTAGTCCCTCCCTTGGAGGCCATTTCCACCCAATTTTCCAAGGCTCCTGATGCTGGGGGTGCCTAATCGTATTTAAAACTCTAGTGGAGCCTGGTTGGCCTGGCTCATGCTTGAACAGTGACCTATGAACCATGAGATCACAGATTCCTGGTCAAGGCACATGCCTGGGTTGTGGGACTCCATCCCCATTGTGGGGTTTGCAGGAGGCAGCCCATGAATGATTCTATCTCATCATTGATGTTTTTCTCTATCTCCCTTCCTGTCTGAAATCAATGAAAAAAACAAAAACAAAACCCCTCTAGTGCAGCGGTTCTCAACCTGTGGGTCGCGACCCCTTTGGGGGTCGAACGACCCTTTCACAGGATTGCCTAAGACCATCGGAAAATGCAGATATTTACATCACGCTGCATAACAGTAGCAAAATTTCATGGATGGGGGTCACCACCACATGAGGAGAACTGTATGCAAGGGTTGCGGCCTTAGGAAGGTTGAGAACCACTGCTCTAGTGGATAACCCGGTCGGAGTACACAGTGGTCAAGTGTCAACTTATGAACCAGGAGGTCACCGTTCAATTCCTAGTCAGGGCACATGCCTAGGTTGTGGGCTAGATTCTGTGTGGGGTGTGCAAGAGGCAGCCAATCGATGATTCTCTCTCATCATTGATGTATCTTTCTCTCTCTCCTCCCTTCCTGCCTGAAATCAACAACAAAATACATTAAAACAAACAAAAAAAACTAGCAGATAGATGTCCCTAAAAGGAAGGTTACTTGAATTACAGCCCCACCCAACCATCCCATCTTTAACTTTTTATCCCTATTCTTTCTTCTTTTTAATCCCTATTCTTATTAGCTAAGCAATATTACATACTAAATTCCTAAGATGGTTAAGTTCTATCTATGTCCTTTTTGATGAGCTAGGTATATGGACAAGGGCAGGCCATCACTTTCAAGCAACCTGAAACCTATCAGTTTTAACATTTTGATATAAGAACTAAAATCACCTCAGGATTGTAGGGACCATAAAGTATATTTTGAGACTCAGTTTACTTAGGAGTCCAAAATAAAGATATTGAGGTTTCATTGGATAACAGTGGTTCTATATCATCTGGAACAAAATCATGGCAGGTCAAGGGACTATGGAAGCAAAGTCCTTTCTCCTCCCATCACCATTCAGGGTTACTATTAAGGCCCTGCAGTTATTACCAATCCCAAGGTTCCATCTGGCATCATAGTGGCAGGTCCTGGAGGAGCTGGGGTACCAGCAGGCACAGGAGCAGGGGGCATGGCACCTCTGTTGTTTATGCCCATAGCACCTAAAGCAGAGTACAGGAGAAAGATATCATCTGTCTCTTTCTGTTCTAAAGGAAACAATTCAACAAGACCTTTGGGCTAAGACAGTGGTTGGCAAACTCATTAGTTAACAGAGTGGCAAGCTGCGGCTCTCGAGCTGCGGTTTGCCGACCATTGGACTAAGACATGTTACCCCACCCCAAAAAACGATGCTCCCAGAAATGTGAATCCCTTAAATCTGGATTATGTAAAGTAAGCTACATAGTTCACCAGAGACAAGACAAGAAAGGAAATCAGATCCATTAATCTCCTGAGTCCTTACCTCCCATAGCCATCTGGCCCATCCGTATCTCCTGCTCTCTCTGAAAAACAAAAAAACACTAAAGACAGTCTAAGACAGCAATGCATTCTCCCACAATCCATTGAAGACCACACACTATAAGTATAGAGTGATAACACATCCCAAGTACACTGAGACCAAGCTGAGGAACACCAACAACAGTTCCTCACTAGTTGTACATTGAGTTAAAGATCAGAGCTACTAGGACACAAGTCAGTCTCGTATTAGGTACAAGAGTTATGAAAGGAAAGGGGAAAGATAATTTTTTTTTTCTATAGCTCCAACCTGTACAACTTTAAGGACAGCAATGGACTAGTCAAGACTGCTACTGGACATATCTCATCCTACAGTCACTGAGTCTAAATAGCATATACTGGTCTCAGCGTTTCACTCTAAATAGCCCGTGGGGCAAAAAGAGCTCTCCTTCAAACCTTACCTTTCCTTCCTATGAATTATTTCTAAAAGGAGTTTCACAGAATGGAAAAATTGATCATAACCTGGTATGTTGTATAGTCCTAGTGGGCAGACAATTCATGGTGGGTTTGTCATATCACGACTGGACTGGTACATCATGGGCACAAAGGAGATATACCGCATCAGGGAAGGTTCCCTTGAATCCTTCCTGCTGTCGCCGCATCATTTCTTCCTGCTGTCGCCTCATCTCTTCCTCACGGCGTCTGCGCTCTTCCTCCTGTCTACAGAGAGTCACCAAAGTATTTAAGCAGAGGTATTCCAGAACTTGAGCCAATTATCTTAATAGGGGACTCAGCCAAGAGGATTAAGAGCAGACTGAAGCCCTAGCCAGTTTGGCTCAGTGGATAGAATGTCGGCCTGTGGACTGAAGGGTCCTGGGTTTGATTCTGGTCAAGGGTATATGTCTGCATTGTGAGCTCAATCCCCAGTAGGCGGCATGCAGGAAGCAGCTGATCAATGAATGGTTCTATCTCATCATTGATGTTTCTATCTCTCACTCCCTTTCTGAAATTTTTAAAGAGCCGACTGAAAACTATCATAGCTCTCTCCAGGAAGCTCAATGTTAAATGTGCCCAGCCCTAAAGCAACCCAGGATGTGTCCCTTATGGGAAAAAGTTCTTTCTCAAAGGAGCCTCATGAGACCAGCACTCAGCTATTTTCTCTTTAGTGTAGCCCTGGGTAATTCCCAGAACCACTGGCAGCTGAAACATCTCCCATCCAAATGGAAAACTTCAGAAACAGCCAGGAAATGTTTGCCAATATATTTACAAATGCATGAGGTAGATTGGTGGTAGGAAGCAGGAGTAAGACATTGTGAGAGAAAAAGGGTTGAGAAGAGTTACCTGAGTTCCAGTTGCTTTCGTTTTTGCACTTCTTGATTGTGCAGCTCTTCCATCCTCCTAAGTTCTTCTTGACGCCTCATCAAATCTAGAAAAACAACAGACTTTATTGAGAGTGATCTTCATTCTCCTCAATGGGCTCAATAATTTTCTATAATTAAAGATCCAGAAAGCAAAGGATATATATATAATCCTTCAGTGGCCATCTGAGGTATTCAGATTCCAAAAATACAGCCAAACCTTTAATTCCTTCTTCACAGAATCCAATATTCTCTGCCACATCTCCAAGCTCATTTGCTTACCCAAGATCAACAAAATACTTTAGAGGATAAAAGTAGAGGTTTAGGCCTTTGGAAAACTTACTTTGTTCTTTAGATTTAAGACTTAGAGGCCTATACTCACCCTGCCTCATTAGCATGACCTGGTGCTCATGGCGAGCAGCCTCCATCTCCATCTCCAATTTCTCACGAGCCTCCTTGATGTTGCGGTCCACTTGGTCCTGCTGCTGTTTCTCCATCTCAATGAGTGCCTTCCAGCGCATGGCATATTCATACTCAAAGGAGCCAGGCTGTGCAAATCTAGGTGGCTGCTCCCTCTCCCTAAAGACAAGGTTCCTGGGTTACTAAAATTCTGTCTTGAGATGCCAACTAAGCAATGTATTCCCTGAGTGCCAAGATAATGGCTGCTAGTAAATACATGTAACAAAGACCTGTCTCTTTTACACAGGGTATCTGTTGGGATAACATACTTGTGAAATTGCTGGTTCTTTATAACCAGCTTCTCTGGAAGTCCTTCTTCATCATCTAACTGGTCCATGGGCTCCACAGTCACAGGTCGAGGAAATCTGGGAAAAAGAAAAGGTCAAATTATACCCTATACTAGGCTTGCTCTCTACACCTGCCACTGACACATGAACTAGTTTTAGGGGTTCAGGACAAGACAATTAAACTTACAAAGGAGTTTTATACCCAGTCCCAAGTAACCAATTCCTTTTAATGGCATTATGTGGAAATGTGGAATCTGGGGTGATAGGATCAAGTCAGACTTCATATCTGTGAATACAGCCTTTAAAAAGATATTCAGCCTGGCCAGTGTAGCTCCATGGTTGAATATCAACCCATGAACCAAGATGTCACCAGTTCGATTCCTGGTCAGGGTTGCAGGCTTGATTCCCCAGTGGGGGTCATGCAGGAGGCAGCCGGTTGATGTTTTCTCTTTCTCCATCCCTCTCCCTTCTTCTCTACAATCAATAAAAACATAATTTAAAAAAAGATCTTCAAAGTAAGTAGATACAGTACTTAAGTGCAGCCTAAATATGTATTATCTATAGAACTCCAGACAACAACTTGGGATAAATTTTAAGATGTTGCATACACAAAACAACTTTTCAGAGTAATAAAACTTCAAAGGGGAGACTTAACACTGATTAAATGACCCACTGAAGGACTGAAAAATTTTAACGTAAAAAAAAAAATATATATATATATCCTGCCCTAGCTGGTTTGGCTCAGTGGATTGAGCATTGGCATGTGGACTCAAAGGTCCTGGTTTCAATTGCGGTCAAGGGCACATGGGGTACATGCCCAGGTTGTGGGCTTGATCCCCAATAGGAAGCGTGCAGGAGGCAGCCAATCAATGATTCTCTCTCATCACTGATGTTTCTCTTTCTACTTCTCCCTTCCTCTCTGAAATCCATAAAAATACATTTAAAAAATCCTCACCCAAGGATATTTTATTGATTATAGAGAGAAAGGAAGGGAGACAGAAAAATTGACGTGAGAACCATTCAACTGCCACCTGTATACGCCCCAACCAGGGAAACCTGCAACATTCTGGTGTACGGGATGATGCTCCAATCAATTCAACCAGGGCTATTTAAATTTACTTGTGTTAATTTAAGATTACGTTAACAAATCTACTAGTCCAGCTGGCATGTCTCAGTGGTTGAGCATCAACGAGGAGGTCACAGTTCGATTCCCAGCCAGGGCACATGCCCTGGTTGTGTGCTCAATCCCCAGTGTGGGGTGTGCAGGAGGCAGCCGATCATTTATTCTCTCTAATCATTGATGTTTCTATCTCTCCCTCTCTGAAATCAATAAAAATGAATTAAAAAAAACTTACTAGAAAGCTGAACTAGTATGAACAGTATTTAAATGAGAACAGGAACATGGTTTCTGAAGGCTAATTTCCCAGACAATGGGCCCTCACTCACGTGGTTAGCAGGAAGGAACCTTCACTGCATCTGTCCAGAGCTTTCCGAGCAGCTGGCTTCCCTGAGAATTCAACAATGCCTTTTCCTGAGGGCCTTCCTCGATCATCCACAATGACTACGGCCCTTTCCACCTGGCCAAACACAGAAAAAGCTTCCTCCAGCAGTTCGTTGGACACATACTGAGGAAGGTTTCGGACTGTAAGGGATGCACTATGGCAGGCAAAGCGCACACGCAGCTGCTTTCCACGAAGTGGCATGTTGTCCAGCTCTACTTTAGCAATCTCCGCTAGGGTTCGTGTTTCCTAGGAAACAGAGGAAAGTTAGAATACAACTACACAGTTATCAAGAGTTTAAAGTAGTACCCGGCTGGCATGGTTCAATGGTTGAGCCTTGACCTATGAACCAGGAAGTCATGGTTCAATTCCTGGTCAGGGCACATGCCCAGGTTGTGGGGGCTCAATTCCCAGTGTGGGGCATGCAAGAGGCAGCTGATCAATGATTCTCTCTCAACTCAATAAAATAAATATATTTTTAAAAGATTCTAAAGTAGCATAGCTCAATACAAAATATCTCAAAAAACAAAAATAAACAAACAAAAAACAACAAAAAACAAAACAAAAAAGGGAGCTTGGCCCTAGGTGGTTTGGTTCAGTGCATATATAGGAGGCAACCAATTGATGTCTCTCTCACAGTCTCTCCCCATCCCTTTCACTCTCTCTAAAAATCAATGGAAAAACATTCTTGGGTGAGGATCAACACACACACAAACAAAAAACTAACAGCTTTAAACAAACAAACAAACAAAAACTAACAGCCTTAACCAGTTTGGCTCAGTGGATAGAATGCTGGCCTGTAGACTGAAGGGTCCTGGGTTCGGTTCTGGTCAAGGGCATGTACCTCGGTTGCAGGCACATTCCCAGTGGTGTGTGTACAGGAGGCAGCTGTTCGATCTTTCTCTCTCATTGATGTTTCTAACTCTTTATCTCTCTCCCTTCCTCTCTGAAAAAAAAAATATATATACACTGAGTGGCCAGATTATTATGATCCCTGAATGCATAATAATCTGGCCACTCAGTGTATAGCCTATATAATAAAAGGCTAATATGCAAATTGTCCCCTCTACCAGGAGTTCAACCAGCAGGCAGGCCGACAACCACCCATGCATGAATTCATGCACCAGGCTTCAAATACTCTCTCTCTCTCCCTCCCTGAATGGCCAGATTATTATGCGTTCAGAGATCATAATAATCTGGCCACTCAGTGCACACTTAAGAAAAAACCCAACAACAAAAAAACAAGAAGCTTGACAACAGCATATAAAGAAGCATGGATAAAATTGAAAGAATGGAATTGTGTATGTTTCAGATCACTCTTTGGTTAGCCTAACTGTTCTGATGGCTCTAAAAAACCAATTGGAAATCCTAAAAGGTAGTAACACTTACATGGTTATCAGTATCACAGGTTATTCTCCCAAGGGTAACCTATCATCTGGACAACAATGTTCAGCATAAAACCTACCCTTACAATACAGCAGAGCTAGAATATTTAAATTTCAGCTAGCTACAAACAACTTAATCAGAATTTTTTATGTCCTCCAAGAGACCTCTTTAGAACCACATACCTTGATTTGAACCCCTTTATATTACTAAAGAGGAATCTGAGCCCCAGAGAAAATGACTTGCCTATGTAGTCTTGAATGAGTGGCACATCTGGAAGGAATACTAGTTCAGATCAATGAGGAACTTGAAAATAATTCCTAGAAACGTTTCCCCCCATATACTTAACACGTTTCCTAAATCCAATCAGATTTTAAAAAAAGATCTGGTCAATTGTGAAAAAAGGAGACAAAATAAATTTTAAAAATTAAGATATAAGGAAAAATTTTTAAATCTGCATTTTTTGTCCTATTCCATCAACTACAACTACAAGCTTTTAGCAGACCATCTGAGAATTATTTACTGCCTTATTTTCCTTATCCATCACTCCCCAGCTTCCTCACCTTTGTTCTATGAGCCCACAGTTGCTTACCAAGCGGATAAAGCCAAAGCCCTTATCCTTATGAATGAAGACTTCGCCTGCCTTCCCATATTTCTCAAATAGTTTCCTCATTTCCTCTTCAGTGATGTCAGGAGGAAGATTGCCCACAAAGAGCCGGCTACGTTGGGTGAAGGTCTTCTCTCCTGGTTTCCTAAAATTCTTCAGGTCAATAGTCAAGCCTTCATCTGAGAGAAGACAAATGATTTACAGTCATTCTCAAAGAGCTACAAATACTGCTATATTAGGAAACTTAATTGCTATCCCAATGCAATCTATACACTAACCATTTATCACTAAATTGAACCTCAAAATATGAAAGCAGCCGAAACCGGTTTGGCTCAGTGGATAGAGCGTCGGCCTGCGGACTGAAAGGTCCCAGGTTTGATTCCAGTCAAGGGCATGTACCTTGGTTTTGGGCACATCCCCAGTAGGAGGCGTGCAGGAGGCGGCTGATCCATGTTTCTTTCTCATCGATGTTTCTAACTCTCCCTCTCCCTTCCTCTCTGTAAAAAAATCAGTAAAATATATTTTAAAAAAATATGAAAGCAGTATGCAGAGATTGGAGGGGAGGGGCCCTACTGTGGGCCAGGAGCCAACCTGGACTAAATCAAAGGCAGAAAGACAATACAGGAGCTATTGGCCAAAGAGAAAATTAAGCAAGTCAAGGAACTCTATGTAAGAAGGGACAGATTTTTGAAGTATAAAGCACAGTTGTTCTATTTCCCAATCTCACTCATCTTCATGACCTTACAGTTCCCATTCTCTCAGGCTTGGGGGGTTACAATATAAAAAGAAATGAGTTAGGCCCTAGTCCAGTGGTTGGCAAACTGTAGCTTGTGAACCACAGTTTGCTGCTCTATTGACTAATGAGTTTGACAACCACTGGGATAGGGACTTAATCACAAGAAACAACAACAGCTTGTAATGATTGGAATCTAGAGCCTAGGTCAGTGGTGGGTAAACTCATTAGTCAACAGAGCCACAGTTTGCTGAACACTGCCCTAGCCAGTTTGGCTTAGAGGATAGAGCATCAGCTTGCGGACTGAAGGGTCCTGGTTTCGATTCCAGTCAAAGGCATATGCCTGGGTTGTGGGCTTGATCCCCAGTAGGGGCGTGCAGGAGGCAGCCAATCAATGATTCTCCCTCATCATTGATGTTTCTATTTCTCCCTTTACATTCCCTCTCTGAAATCAATAAAAATATATCTTAAAAAAAGAAATGAGTTAGGAAAAAGTATTCTTTGTAGAAATCTCAGGAAATTAAATAGGTTTGAAGTAGGTTCTAGTCCCCACACCTCGCCCAAAACCATTTAGTCCTTCTTTGGCCTTTCCCTCCTCTACCCTCTGCTACAATCACCACATTGTTGTCCATGTCTGTGAGTTCTCTCCCCCAGCCTTTTTAGGTTTAGTCTTAAGAGAAACACAATAGGCATTCAAAGTTTGTTGAACAAATGGAAACATACCTTTAAATACTTTTCAATGATTACAAATGGGCTGACACAGGCCCCAGGCTAAAAGTATAATAATACTCAGTACTAGACTACTTCTCCATTAAGTCTTAAAGACTTGTTCTATATGTTCCCTAAGTATCAAGTGATCTGATTACTTCTAGGAAACCAAGCTTTGAGGCAAAATATGCAAACATCTGTTTAGCCAATAAAGCAAAGCAAGCTATCCCAACTGCTATCCCTTGGTGTCAGAGAATCAGCCTTTTCTATCTTAAGTAGTAAGAGGTAAATGGAACAAAGAGGACCAGACCAAAATACATCATAATTAAAATACCAAGAGCAAAAGACAGAGAATATTAAAAGAAGCAAGAAAAAAACAGTTCATTACCTACAAGGGAGCACCCATATGATTGTCAGCCCGATTTCTCAACAGAAACTATGCAGGTCAGATGGGAGTGGCAGGAAATATTCAAAGTGATGAATAGCAAGAACCTACAACCAAGAATACTCTATCCAGCAAAGCTAGCATTCAGAATTGAAGGGCAGATAAAGAGCTTCACAGAGAAGAAAAAGCTAAAGGAGTTCATCAACTCCAAACCAGTATTATATGAAATGCTGAAAGGTACTCTTTTAGAAGAGGAAGAAGAAAAAGGTAAAAGATAAAAAATTATGAACAAGAAATACATATCTATCAACAAGTGAATCTGAAAATTAAGGGAATTGAAGATTTGATGAACAGAATAAACAGGTGAATATAATAGAATCGGGAGCATAGAAAGGGTGTGGACTGACAATTTTCAGGGGGGGTGCAGGGAGAGACTGGCCAAAAATTATACACCTATGGATGAGGGCAATACAGGAAGAGGTAAGGGTAGAAGGAGGGGTGGGAGCTGGGTGGAAGGGAGCTATGGGGGGAAAAAAGAGAAACAAATGTAATAATCTGAACAATAATTTATTACATAAAAAAATAAAAGCAAAAAAAAAAGAGGTAAGTGGAACAAAGACCTATTGCTTTATAATCCCAAAAGAGTAATCTAAAAATCAAGAACCCAGCCCTAGCCAGTAGGCTCAGTGGATAGAGGGGTTGGTCTATGGACTGAATTGGTTCAATTCCAGTCAAGGGCACATGCCTGAGTTGCAGGCTCAATCCCTAGTAAGGGGCATGCAGGAGGCAGCTGATCAATGATTCTCTCTCATTGTTGATGCTTCTTCTATCTCTCACTTCCTCTCCTTTCCTCTCTGAAATCAATAAAAATATAGCATGCACTCACTTTGGCTGCTGGCTTGTTGTCCATTTGCAGGTACTGCTGGCGGCGGTGGCTGCTGCTGTTGCTGCTGGTGGTGCTGCTGGTGATGATGCTGATGATGCTTTCTTGGAGCATGGTTTTGCTTCTCCAAGTTAAAGGTTTTATTGCTCTGCATTTTTTTGTATCCTAAGAAGAAAATGTGGACAAATACATTCAGTGCTTAGAATGCAATCATACTGTATGTCATCAATCATCATTGGTATCCTGACTTTTGCCAGATCCTAACAATTGGTTATTTTGAACAAGTATGGCAAAAGAATATAATTCAGAAATATAAAACAATGGGACATCAGCAGTTATGTTGCATACAGAAACTACACAAGAATCAGACAAGAACAGCTTGTACTAAAATGACCCGAGGAATCTTCTAGCTCAATAATTTTACACATAATAGCAAACTACTTTTCCGAAAAAATATACCTCTTAACTGTTAGCCCTATCATAAAATTATTAAAGCACATTTTAAAAACACCATGACTGCACTAGCTGGTTTGGGTGACAGGGGCTGCAGTGGGAGGGTCCAGGCAGGGGCGTGAAGGATGGGCCAAGACCCACCCCTATGCCCACCACAGCCTCAAGACTCACAGTTCCTTTCAAGGTCATGAAGTCTTGCACTGGGCCCATCTAATTTTTAGATGACAGAAATGTTAAATTCTGTCATCTAAAAATTAAAATAAGATTAAAAGAAAACAAAATGAAAATTTCTGGCATAATCCAGAAATTGGCAGTTGATAGTTTTATTTTTTAATATATTTTATTGATTTTTTACAGAGAGGAAGGGAGAAGGAGAGTTAGAAACATCGATCAGCTGCCTCCTGCACACCTCCTACTGGATACATGCCCTTGACCAGAATCAAACCTGGAACCTTTCAGTCCCCAGGTCGACACTCCATTCACGGAGCCAAACCAGTTTTGGCGGCAGTTGATGGTTTTAAATTGACATCCAAGGACAGTTCTTCAGTTAATGAAATAAAAGGGCAAAGTCAATTCTAGACACAAGACCCTCTAGACAGAATTTAGCTGAAGGAAAGATACAAAGAAAGACTTTATGGTGAATACACTATATGATTCCTTTAAAACAGTGCAAGATATATTTTAGATGAAGAAAATAACTGTTAATTTTTGGATAATGGGCATATAAGAATACTTTTATGTGTATAAAAACATCCTTAATATATTTTGTATCATATCCCACCAAAACTGGGAACATCATTGCAATTATGAAATACTGTATCCAAAAGTTGTTTCATAAGACAATAGGTAACAAGAATTATCAAGCTGTTCATATTCTTTAACTCAGGAATTCTGTTCCTAGAAATTCATCCTAAGAATATAATTTTTTTAAATTTAAAAATCACAGCCATGAAATACTCACTGCAATGGCCTTTATGGACAATAAAAATGGTAAATAATAAAAATGACTTACATATCCAAATTCAGAGGCCTAGTTTTTAATTATGATACATCTATATAATGGAATGTTACACAGTATTGAGAATTATGAAGACCATGTAAGCATCAAAAATGTTGATACTTTAAGAGGGAAAGGGTTTTTTAAAATCATAAATGTAGACAAGGAACAGAATGTAGGCAAAATAAAAACTGTCCTACTCGTTATAGGTTATTGATGATTTTTTTTACTAAATTAATCATTCAACAAATAAATATTCACTGAATAGTAACCATTTGCTAGGCACTATTCTAGGTGCTTGGGATGCATTAATGAACAAAGCAAATATTCTTGCCTTCTGGGTCCTTACCTTCTAGTGAGACAAAATAATATACATAATTAAATCACACAGTTAAGAAGAGGTGTTACTGGAAAATAAAAAAGGGGAGTAAAATAGATAGGGAGTGGAAGGTAGTAATTTTAAATAGAGCTGTGAGGTAACATGTCACTGGAAAGTTGACATTTAAGCCCAGACTTGAATTTTCTTATTTATGTCAGTTCATCAGTTTTCTCATAATAAGGCATCTACCACAAAATACATCTTTGTTATAAAAAACTTAGAAATAGCCGAAGCTGGTTTGGCTCGGTGGATGGAGCGTGGGCCTGCGGACTGAAGGGTCCCAGGTTCGATTCCGGTCAAGGGCATGTACCTTGGTTGCGGGCACATCCCCAGTGGGGGGTGTGCAGGAGGCAGCTGATCGATGTCTCTCTCTCATCGATGTTTCTGACTTTCTGTCCCTCTCCCTTCCTCTCTGTAAAAAAAATCAATAAAATATACTTAAAAAACAAAACAAAACTTAGAAATAGCCGAGACTGGTTTGGCTCAGTGGATAGAGCGTCGGCCTGTGGACTGAAAGGTCCCAGGTTCGATTCCGGTCGGGGGCATGTACCTTGCTTGCGGGCACAACTCCAGTAGGGGGCGTGCAGGAGGCGGCTGATCGATGTCTCTCTCTCATCAATATTTCTGACTTTCTATCCCTCTCCCTTCCTCTATGTAAAAAAATCAATAAAATATATTAAAAAAACAAAAACTTAGAAATAAAAACAAATATAAATAAAAATCCAAAGACCCAGCACTAAAAAACAGTCACTTAACATTTTGGCATACCCTCCTAGTCACTGATTTATATATTTGTAGGTACTCTAAATAGGATATGATAAAAATTATTTTATAATGCCTTTTCTACTTTATGACACATGACTAACAGTTTTCATGTTACTAAATCTTCTACATTGTTAATGCACAGTATTCAACTATCAACCAAGCCACTGTTGTGTTGGACACAGGTTGTTTCTAATTTTTCACCATTAAAACAATGCTCAAGCTAAAGCTTGGGGCATAGCCCTGAATAAATATTCCTTTCACAATTTCCCTTTTTGATTTTTTAGCTTTCAGAAAATATATTATCAGTTCAATGACTATAATCATAATGTACCACTGTATATTCAGGTTTTCCTCATCTCTATAATGAATATAATTATAATTTTTAACAGCTACATAAAGCCCATATGGATTTACTAAACTACTCTCTACTATGAGACATTTAGGTTGTTTTCAATATTTTCCTGTTATAACACTGCAGTAAATATCTTTGTGCTTGTAGCTTTATTTCCTTAAGATAAAAATAGTATAACTCAATCTGTGACTCTTGCCACATAGTGCAGCATTGTTTTCTCAAAAAATTGTAATAACTTTAAATGCCATGAAAGGTGTAGCAGTTTGACAGCAATCACCTGTGTTGCAGGCTAGCCCCCAACCCATCAGGGGCATGTGGGAGGCAACCAGTAGATGTATCTCTCATATCAAAGTTTCTCTCTGTGTCTCACCCCATCCCTTTCACTCTAAGAATCAATAGGAAAAAATATCCTGGGGGGAGGGGAGATTAGCAAAAAATAAAAAATAAAAATTTAAAAAACTAAAAAAAAGGAAATCATCACTGTAAAATAAGATATATTTTTTTTTTAACAGAGGAAGGGAGAGGGATAAATAGTTAGAAACATCAATGAGAGAAACATCAATCAGCCGCCTCCTGCACACTCCCTTCTGGGGATGTGCCTGCAACTAAGATACATGCCCTTGACCAAAATCGAACCTGGGACCCTTCATTCCACAGGCCGATGCTCTATCCACTGAGCCAGACCAGTTTTGGCAAAAATAAGATATATATAAAAGAAATAAAAGCATATAAAATTTAAAGTTTACCCCAGCAACAGTTGGGGGCAGGGTTAAGTTGGGCATTAGAATCAGATATTTTCCTATTTGATACTTTTTTTTCAGAGTCCCAGCTATTAAACATCTCCCTTCCCTGACCTCAAAGTGGCCTACAACAGAAACTTGAATGATATTTACAGCCATTTCTTCAACTAGGTCTTATCTCTGGCTAGAGCCCAAGGACCCTCTTTTGTTCCTTCAGTCTTTAACTAAGGCAATAGCCTCAGTACCTTGCATCCCATTAAGGAATCTACAATTTATAATTTACATGTTAATGGAAATCCTTAGAGATCCATTCAAAACTGAAATATTAAAAACTTATTTTTACATTTACCCACACCTCATCATTCCAATTCAAAAGGCCATTTTACAACTTTTAATAGAAATGGCCTACCTTTTTGAGGATAAAGTGCTAAGATGTTCTAGACCATTTAAGATTACTTCAAGGAAGGTTATTTATTTTAAAAAAATTCTTTATTGTTGAAAGCATTACACATCTCCTCTCCCCCCCCCTCTACTGACCTTTCTCAGCTCTCCCACCTACCCTCAACACAGGCCCTCACTCCACTGTCTATTGGTTATGCTTATATGCATGCACACAGTCCTTTGGTTAAACTCTTAAGCCCTCTCTCCCCCCTGCCGTCCCTCTGAGGTTTGACAGTCTGTTCGATGCTTCTATGTCTCTGGATCTATTTTTGTTCATCAGTTTATATCGCTCAAGGGGAAGTTATTTTTTATTTTAGAAAGTATAGTATGGCAGTTAAGGTGGTAATACAAAATATTGATCGACCATTATGTCAGGCACTATGCTAAGTTTGCCTTATCTCCTTTAATAATCACAACTATTATTATTCTGGATAAGAAAAATGATGCCCATTCAAGGTCACACAGTGTAATGGAGCATGGAGTGGAGAATCTCATACTTCTCTCTATACTACAGGCTTTGTAATTACTCATTTCAATTTCAGAGTTTCAAGCTAGCCATGTTACCTAACTTTAGCCTTAATTTCCTCATCTGTAAGATGGGGATAACAATACCTACCTAACAGGGCTGGTTATTTTAAGGATTAAGTGAGGTAATGTACATAGCAGACACTTGTTCCTGCTGGGAGCCACTACCCTTATTTCTACATATGGTAGGTGCTTCAATTAGACAAATGTCATTAATTACATTCTACCTCCACTCTTGTAGATTCTAGCAAAAATCACTTGTATAACCAAATTCCCTACCTTTTGTGTTTTTAAATGTCTTCATAACGGTCATCTTTATAAACTTCCCTTTCCGTTTGTTCTTTCCCAAGCAGGCATTCAATGGTGAAGACTACATAATATTGTATAATCCCTTAAAACAGTGTCCACAGAGTAGCTAAGTACTCAGTAAGTATTGCCCCTATCAACTACTTCTGATGATGACTACCAAGATTAATTTGGAAATATGTGAAGAAATCACTGCCTCCTAACCCTGGGGCCTCTGAGAAGAGAACAAAGTACAAAGATCAGCAGCAAGGATTTCTATCTGCAAGATTAACCTTGATGAAGGACTTGAGAATATATGTATTGCTGATTTAGAAAGACTGGGGCTACTGAGCATGAGTTACAATTACACAAGTGTTTAGATACAGGACCAAGTACATTATTGTATCACATATCTGAAAACTAAGTACATGCCCCCTTAATTTTCAGGATATGGACCAACTTTTAAGTGGAAACATTCGGGAAATCTGGTTAAAATCTACCAGACCAAATGGCCGCCTGGATGTGGACCAGCCTGAAAGCTGCAGAATGCACTATCGTGGTAAGGTGTTTTTATTTTTTTATTTTCCAAGTTTCTTAGGATCTTTCATTTGATAACAAAGAAGTTGAACAAAGACAGTATAAATCTAACAAGTGTACTCTGAATAGAATTGGCAGATTTATCAACTAAAAATATACAACATAATAAAATTTGACTTTACGATTAGAAATGAATTATTTCTTTGTGTGTAAGTCCCATGAAACGTATTCTAAAAAATAATTCGTTGTATGTGTCAAATTCAAATTTAACAGAGCGTCCTATATTTTATCTGGCTACCTACACCTACCTCAACCTAGATTTAAGATAGCAAAGTGCCTCCCAGTCTTCTCTAATCTTGACTTCTCTGTTAAGAATACCAAGAAAGGTGTCACCTAACAACAATCGTTTCTCCGAGTGGGAAATAGTGGATAAAAAATCCATAAAATTAAATTTCATTTCTTAAAAGTGATGCTACACGTGGGTTGAGGAGCTAGGCAACAAGACTAAACGGGCATACAGGAACCTGAGGAAGAAAGCGCAGGGGTCTGGACGAACAGATGAACATCCCAGCTAAGAGTTCTGACAAAGAAACAGCGCTCGGGGTGCCCCAATTGCTCATTCGGAATTCATGGCCTCGCGAGGCCGAGGGGAGGAGCGCCCTACAAAGCGCCTCCTCCTCCTGCCGCGACTCCACGGCTCTGGGATGATAGACCCCACACCCTCAGGCCCAGGGCAGCTCAACGGCCCAGGAACTTAATGACAGTGCCAAGATTTCAGGCCACGTTGCACAAAGAAAGGTGGCGGGAGAGGAAGCGGGAATCAGGTTTGAGTGCGATGGGTCCCTTCGCGCACGCGGGTGGGCTGGGACGCCAGTGGATGGCGGGCACAAGGCCTCAAAGGGCCTTGGAAAGAGCTAACCTCCCTCCAAACCGAGCCTTGCCCTAGCCTCTTCCTTCACCAATTGTTGCGAGAAATCCTATTCCCCTTTCACAGGAAAACTAAGTCGTCCCCAAACTCACCCTCTACCGACTGTTCGCTCCTCAAAGTAACGGCGACGCTACACGGCCTCTACCGTCCCAAGAAAAGAGCGCGCGACCGCCGGAAACGCAACGACAGAGCTCAGTGCCTCCCCAGGGGTATAAAGTGGCATTCTTGATTGGTTATCTCAACTGCCAATCAAGATTCTTCTTCAGAGGCGGAATCAGTTTTCCGCCATTTCTACGATCCTATTGGCTGCCGAATGAGAAAGACTTGTGTTCGTGTGAACGACGGATGGGGACAAAGAGCGAGACTTTGTGCCTAATGCGCATGCACTAGTTTTGCCCGCTAAAGACCCAAAAGGAAGGGGGAGAGGGGGGATGGAGGCTCGGAAGGCGAAACGTAAACCAGCTAACGGAAAGACTGGAAGACCAAATGATTGCGGGGGGGGGGGGGGG
>JAAGEH010000013.1:12261229-12294662 GCA_011751065.1 Lasiurus cinereus | reverse complement strand
AGAAAAAGAGGAGAGAGGAAAATGGAAAGAGAGAAGGGAAGGAAATGTGCGCGTAGGCGTGCTCTGAGGATGCTTGCACTGCGCCTGTGCAAGAAGCAAGAGCAACAATGTGGTTGTATTCAGTAGATCTTGTCTTTTCCTACTGAAAAAAGGCCCCGCCATGTTTCTTTTTCACACTTTCTCCTTAGGGCTTGCACTCTGATACTCCAAACTTAATCAGATGTTTAGTTGCGTCTTCTGCTGCCAGGTCTGCTCATGAAGCCCACCTGAAATAATCACTATGGTTATGGTTATAAAAAGGGCTGGGGGAGTGGAGGGAAGGTTGGTACCTTATTCTCTGTGATTACACAGAATTGTAGCCAGGTACTCATTTCCATGGTAACCAGGAAAACCAGTAGTCCAAACATCACTATTGTTCCTATGATTTACAGAGATTCAACAGGTGTCATCATTACCATGGATACATTGTAGATCTCTAGATTCTAGATTCTGTAGGACAACAATCAGGTAATTCCCTTTATTTTTCAGTAATGCCTAACTAGCTCTAGCCCTGTGGTGAATCAAGGCTACAAGGCTCAACTAATAGCTCTTTGTAGTTATTTCCACTAATTAGCAAATTCACACTCAGGTTTTCAGGGTGTCCCAACTGGCTCCACCTTATGTGGGAACACAGGGAAGAAGACCTGCACTGTCCAATAGAGGCTCCAAATGTTCTTTATCTACTCTGTTCAGTACAGTAGATACTGGCTATATGTGACTGACCATTGAGGGCTTGAAATATGACTAGTGCAACTGAGGAACTGAATTGTTAATTCTATTTTGTTGTTGTTAATCATCACCAGAGGATATTTTTTTCCCATTGATTTTCAGAGAGTGGAAGGGAGGGAGGGAGGGAGGGAGGAAGGAAGAGAAAGCGAATAAGAGAGAAACACCCTTGTGAGAGAGACACATCCAATGGTTTGCCTCCTGAATGCATCCTGACCAGGACCAGGGATCATACCTGCAACCCAGGTATGTGACCTAGACCAGGAAATTGAACCTCAGATCCTTAGGTTCGAGGACCAATGCTCTAACCACTGCTCAATGGCAATTCTACTTTATTTTAATTAGCTAAAATTTAGTCACATATAGCTAGTGACTACCATATTGGGTGTATCTGGACCAGTGTTTCCCAAACGTTTTAAGAATTAACAGCTTTATTATGAAAAAAGATACTTTATATCTATATTTTCTAAAAAAGACATTTTTTTCCTGCTTGTGGGGAAAAAGTCAAATAATACTCAACAGTATAAAGAGAAAAGTCTCTTTCTCTACTCATTCCAATGGTTACAATTATCACAACTTTCTTTTTTTTTTTTAAATATATTTTTATTGATTTTTTACAGAGAGGAAGGGAAAGGGACAGAAAGCCAGAAACATCGATGAGAGAGAGACATCGATCAGCCGCCTCCTGCACGCCCCCCACTGGGGATGTGCCTGCAACCAAGGTACATGCCCTTGACCGGAATCGAACCTGGGACCCTTCGGTCCCCAGGCTGACGCTCTATCCACTGAGCCAAACCGGTTTCGGCTCACAACTTTCTTGCATTTCCATTTTCTGTGTTTGTACTGTCTGGTCAAACAGAAATCTTTATACTTTTTTTATATATGTAGGAGTAAGCTATATATATTTTTCTGAGGCATGACCTCACTAAAAAAATACTTTAGCTATCTTTCTATATAAATAAATAAAGATGTATGAGGACATTTTAATATTAAGTACCACATGATGGTTTTCAATATCTGTTGTGGGGGAAAATTATTTTAAAGGTACTATAGTACATTTGTGTATCTCCTCAAGGCAATCACAACATAAACAGAGAAATCCCATCTAATAGAGGAGAGAAACCAAGATGGCGGCATAGGTAAATACCTAAACTGCTGCCTCGCAAAACAATATCAAAACTTCAACTAAAAGACAAAACGGATACCATCTAGAACCACAGGAAAGCTGGATGAGTGGAAATTTTACAACTAGAAGAGGAAAGTACATTGAGACTCAGGAGCTAAAAAGGGCTGAGGTACAGAGACGCGAGTGGGCGGAGAGGACAGGTGGCTGAGTGCGCGGGTGGCTGATTGCACGGGTGGCTGAGTGCGCAGTTGCTTTCTAAAGTGGAAGGGAGATGGAAGCTCCTGACTGCGCTGAACTCCAGTCCTGGGCGAGACTCAGGGAACCCAGACCCATTCAGGGGGAATCTGGACTGTCAGGAAAAGAGAAAGCACACTGAGACTGAGAGGAGCTGTGGAAGGCAGAGGTTCTGAGGTGTGAGTGCGCAGAGGAGACTGACTGCTGAGTGCATGGGCGACTGAATGCATGGCTGGCTTTCTAAAGTGGGAGGGAAATGGAAGCTCCTGAATGTGCTAAACTCCAGTTCTGGGTGAGATTCTGGGAATCCAGACTCATTCGGGGAGAAACTGGACTGTCTGGCAGCAGGCGAAACTCGAGGGCAGCTTTCTCTCAGAGGTGCTTGTAGCAATGGCTGAGGGACACTGAGACCCAGGGACCTTATAGGGCAGGGCTGACGGGAAGCCAAGGCTGTCTGCTCCACCCTGAGATTCCGCCTCATCCAAGGTGAGCACAGAGACTTTTGCAATTTTGAAAGTATTGTCTCATAAGGGTGTCTCCAGCACAGAAGTTCTCCTAGCATAGACACAGCTGATCCTCACAGACAACAGCCTGGAGGTCAATTCCTCCCAGTGATACCAACAACAATCAAGACTTAACTAATGAGGCTGTGCACACAGTCCACAAAGGGATGCACCAAAAGTGTCCACCTCAGGTAACTGGGAGAGGATGAGCCACTGGGAACTATAGGAAACCTATCACACAAAGCTACTCTACCAACTCAGGGAAGCAGTGAAAATTTGGAAACAGATGAAACCAGTTTGGCTCAGTGGATAGAGCGTCAGTCTGCAAACTGAAAGGTCCCAGGTTTGATTCCGGTCAGGGGCATGTACCTTGGTTGCACGAGCGCCCCCCAGTAGGGGGCGTGCAAGAGGCAACTGATCGATGTCTCTCTCTCATCGATGTTTCTAACTCTCTATCCATCTCTCTTCCTCATTGTAAAAAAATCAATAAAATATATTTTTAAAAAAGAAAGAAAATTTGGAAACAAAGAAACATCACATATGAAAGAAATAGAGGAAGTCAAACGACTGGATATAGAGTTCAAAACCACGGTTATAAGGTTTTTCAAAAATTTCCTAGAAAAGGCTGATAAATTTAACATGACCCAAGAGGATATGAAAAAGGACCAACTAGAAATCAAACATACACTGACTGAAATAAAAAATATTATACAGAGACCTAAAAGCAGACAAGAGGAACACAAGAATCAAGTCAAAGATTTGAAATACAAAGAAGCAGAAAACACTCAACTGGAGAAGAAAAAAGAAAAAAAAATCCAAAAATTTGACAATAGTATTAGGAGCCTCTGGGACAACCTCAAGTGTACAAATATCCGAATTATGGGGGTGCCACATGAAGAGAGAGCGCAAGATACTGAAAACATATTTGAAGAAATAATGACTGAATACTTCCCCCACCTGGTGAAAGAAACAGACAAGTCTAGGAAGTGTACAGAATCCCAAACAAAAGGAATCCAAAGAGGACCACACCATGACACATCATAATTAAAATGCCAAGAGCAAAAGACAAAGAGAGAATGTTAAAAGTAGCAAGAGAAAAACAATTACCTACAAGGGAGCACCCATACGATTGTCAGCTGATTTCTCAACAGAAACTATGCAGGCCAGATGGGAATGGCAAGAAATATTCAGTGATGAATAGTAAAAACCTACAACCAAGAATACTCTACTCAGCAAAGCTATCATTCAGAATTTAAGGGCAGATAAAGAGCTTCACAGATAAGAAAAAGCTAAAGGAGTTAATCACCACCAAACCAGTATTATATGAAATATTGAAAGATACTCTTTCTTTAATTAATTTTTATACATATCTCCCCATTGCCCCCCCTCCCTCCCAGGCATACCCCAGCCCCCCAGTGTCTATATACATTGGTTATGCTTATATGCATGCATACAAGTCCTTTGATTGATCTCTTATCTATCTCACCTAACTTTAATCTTCCTGCTGTAATTTCACAGTCTGATGCTTTACTGCCTCTGTATCTATCCTTTTGTTCATCAGTTTATAATGTTCTTTATAATCCACAAATGAGAGATCATGTGATGCTTCTCCTTCATTGACTGGCTTATTTCACTAAGCATAAGGTTCTCCAGTTCCAACCAGGTTGCTGCAAATGGTAAGAATTCCTTCTTTTTAATGGCAGCATAGAATTCCATTGTGTAGATGTACCAGTTTTCTGATCCATTCATCTGCTGACGGGCACCTAGGCTGTTTCCAAATTGTAGCTATTGTAAATTGTGCTGCTATGAACATAGGGGTGCATATATCCTTTCTGATTGGTGTTTCTGATTTCTTAGGATAAATTCCTAAGAGTGGGATTACAGGGTCAAATGGGAGATCCATTTTTAGTTTTTTGAGGAAACTCCATACTGTTCTCCACAGTGGCTGCACCAGTCTGCATTCCCATCAACAGTGCACAAGGGTACCTTTTTCTCCATATCCTCGCCAACACTTTCGTTTGTTGATTTGTTGATGATTGCCATTCTGACCGGTGTAAGATGGTAACGCATTATCATTTTGATTTGCATCTCTCGGATGATTAGTGACTTTGAACATGTTTTCATGTGTCTCTTGGCCTTCTTTCTGTCGTCTTTCAAAAAGGTTCTATTTAGGTCTGTTGCCCTTTTTTTTTTTGGGTCGTTTATCTTCCTTTTATTAAGTTCTATAAGTTGGCTGTAGATTTTGGAGATTAAACCTTTATCAGTGATAACATTTGCAAATATGTTCTCCCTTACAGTGGGCTTTCTTGTTGTTTTGTTGATGGTTTCTTTTGCTGTGCAAAAGCTTTTTATTTTGATGTAGTCCCATTTGTTTATTTTTTCTTTAGCTTCCATTGCCTTTGGAGCAGTATCAGTGAAGAAGTTCTTTCGGCATATATCTGAGATTGTGCTGCCTATGGATTCCTCTAGTATTTTTATGGTTTCCCTTCTAATGTTTAAGTCCTGTATCCATTTTGAGATTATTTTTGTATTTGGTGTAAGTTGGTGGTCCAGTTTCATTTTTTTTCATGTATCTGTCCAATTTTCCCAACACCATTTATTGAAGAGGCTATCTTGGCTCCATTGAATGTTCATGCCTCCTTTGTCAAATATTAGTTGAGCATAGTGGTTTGGGTGGATATCTGGGTTCTCTATTCTATACTATTCGTTTATATGCCTGTTCTTGTGCCAGTACCAGGCTGTTTTGAGAACAGTTGCTTTGTAATATAGCTTGAAATCTGGTATTGAGATCCCACCTACTTTATTCTTCTTTCTCAGAATTGCTGTAGCTATTCGTGGTCTTTTTTTGTTCCAGATGAATCTATGAAGAATTCTTTCTAGGTCTGTGAAATATGTCATTGGTATTTTAATGGGTAGTGCGTTGAATCTGTAGATTGCTTTGGGTAGTATGGACATTTTAATGATGTTGATTCTCCCAATCCATGAGCATGGTATGCTCTTCCATCTGTCAACATCTTCCTCTATCTCTTTTTTCAGTGTCCTGTAGTTTTCTGCATATAGGTCTTTTACCTCTTTAGTTAGGTTTATTCCTAGGTATCTTAATTTTTTTGGTGCAATGGTAAATGGGATTGCTTTTTTAGTCTCTCTGAAAGGTACTCTTTAAGAAGAGGAAGAAGAAAAAGGTAAATATAAAAATTATGAACAACAAATACATGTCTATCAACAAGTGAATCTAAAACTCAAGTGAATAGAAAATGTGAAGAACAGAATGAACTGGTGAATATAATAGAATCAAGGACACAGAAAGGGAGTGGACTGACGATTCTCAAGGGGAAAGATGTGTGGGGGCGTGAGAAGAGACTGGACAAAAATCGTACACCTATAGATGAGGACAGTGGGGAGAGGTAGGGGTGGAGGGTGGGGTAGGAACTGGGTGGAGGGGAGCTATGAGGGGGTGAATCAGGAACTATTGTAATGATCTGAAAAATAAAGATTTATTAAATAAAAAAAGTGGTCCTAATTGGTTTGGCTCAGTGTGTGAGCATCATCCTGTGGACTCACGGGTCTCAGGTTTGATTTTGTCAAGGGCATGTACCTTGGTTGTGGGCACATCCCCAATAGGGAGTGTGCAGGAGGCAGCTGATTGATGTTTCTCTCTTATCGATGTTTCTAACTCTCTATTCCTCTCCCTTACTCTTTGTTAAAAATCAATAAAATATATTTTAAAAATCAGTGGTACATCTACACAATGGAATACTACGCTGTTGTAAGAAAAAGAGTTCTTACCATTTGCAACAATATGGATGGAGCTGGAGAGCATTATGCTAAGTGAAATAAGCCAGGCAGAGAAAGATAAATATCACATGATCTCACTCATTTATGGAATATAATGAACAACATAAACTAATGAACAAAAACAGATCCAGAGACAGAGAAACATGGACCAGATTGTCAAACCTCAAGGAAGGTAGAGGATGGTGGGAGTAAGGGCGAGAGATCAACTAAAGGACGTATATGCATGCATATAAGCCTAATCAATGCACACAGACAAGAGGGGCATAAGGGCACGGATGGAGGGCATGGGGGAATAATAGGGGAAAAAGGACACATATAATACCTTAATGCATAAAGAAATAAAAAAAAAGAAATTCCATCTAATAAAATAGTAATATGCAAATTACCCACCACTTTGCTACACCCACAAGCCACATCCACCAGCCAATCATGAGTGAGTATGCAGCCACTGAGTGAGGCTTGGGTTTCCCCGGCAATGGAAGAAGCCAAGCTTTTTGCAAACCCTGGCTGGCCCAGGCCTCCCCTCAAGGCTACAAAGTTTCAATTATAGAAGATAAATAAATCCAATATACCAGGGCTTCTTCTTGGGTAACGGGGTTGGCGTGGCCAGACTGAAACCCACCACAGGCCCCTCGCCCAAGCTGCCCCACACCCAAAATAACCCCAAGCCTGATCTGGGACACCCTTCAGGGCAAAGAATCTGGCCCCCATCCATGCACCAGGTCTCTATCCTATCTAATAATCCTATCTAATACAAGTAATATGCAATTTGACCACTCCAACATACAAAATGCCTGCCCCCATGTGGTCAAAGATCCTGCCCCCATGTGGATACAAGATGGTCGCCACAAGATGGCCAGTAGGAGTGGGTAGTTGGGAGGGACCAGGCATGCAAGGGTGGGTATTTGGGGGTGATCAATGTAGGGGAGGGCAGTTAGGGGTGACCAGACTGGCAGAGGAGGGAAGTTAGGGGTGACGAGGTCTGCAGGGAAGGGCAGGTGGGGGGGACCAAGACCTGCAGGGGAGAGCAGCTGAGGGAGACCAGGCCTACAGGGGAGGGCAGTTAGTAGTAAACAGGCTGACATGGGAGCAGTTAGGCATCATTCAGGCTGGAAGGGGAGTGGTTAGGGAGTGATCAGGCTGGCAGGCAGAAGCAGTTCGGGGCAATCAGGAAGGCAGGCAAACAGTTGGGAGCCAGCAGTCCTGGATTGTAAGAGGGATGTCTGACTACCCGTTTAGGCTACTGGGATTGGGCCTAATCTGGCAGTCAGACATCCCTTGAGGGGTCCCAGATTGGAAAGTGTGTAGGCTGGGCTGAGGGACACACACCCCCAAGAACGAATTTCATGCACCAGGCCTCTAGTTTTAAGGAAAACAAATAATTTCAGTACTGCCAACAAATAAAATAAAAATAGCATATTAGAGGTAAACTGGTAACTTAAAGGAAGCCTGGCTGTTCTTGAGTGGATCAGGAAAGTGCACTTTTGAATTTGGTCTTCATCAAGAGTAGAATGGGAGGAGAATCCAAGATGGCGGCATAGGTAAGCACCTACACTGCTGCCTCGCACAACAATTTCAAAACTACAACTAAAAGACAGAACGGACATCATCCAAAACCACAGGAAAGCTGGCTGAGTGGAAATTCTACAACTAGAAGGAAAGAGAGGGGCTCACAGAGACCCAGAGGAGCTGTAAAAAGCTGAGGTATAGAGACGTGCATGTGGAGAGAGTGGGTGCCTGAGAACCTGGCTGCCTTTGTCTGGTGGGAGGGAGATGGAGACTCTCAAAGGCATTGAACTCCTTGCCCTACGACATTGAAGCCCAGATCCAGCCAAAACTCATTCGGGGGGAGTTTGGACTGTGAAGGGGGAGAGGTGCACGGAGGTTTAGGGGAGTCGCAAAAGACCAGAAGTCTGGTGGCGCGCAAGGCATCTCGCGCGGAGGACAAACTGCTGATTGTGCCACTGGCTTTCGAGAGTGGCAGAAGACAGATCCTCCCAACTGTGCCACTTCTGACTTCACTGGGCCCCAGTTTCGAGCAAAACACTGGGGACTCAGACTCGTGTGCTCCCGGAGCACAGGGGAACAAGAAAGGCAGCAGTCCAGAGGCACTGCGAGAGAGCGTGCATACACAAGGACTGCTCCAGCCATTACCCAGTCACGTGAGACTCAGGGGCCGTGGAGGGCAGGGCCGACTAGAAGGCAAGGCGGTCCCTTAAGCCCTGAGACTCCACCCATCCCAAGCTCAACAGAGAGCCTTCTGCAGTTTTTCAGGTCTGGTATCATAAGGCTGAATCTAACACAGAAGTTCTCCCAGCATAGTGAAAATGCTGAGACAAGGGAAGGGATCACAAACAAAAGAAATAGAGGAAAACAAATGACTGGATATAGAGTTCAAAACCATGCTTATAAGGTTTTTCAAGAATATGCTACAAAAGATGGATAAATTTAGCAAGTCCCAAGAGGAGATAAAAAAGGACCAACTAGAGAAGCAAAAGAGCCAACTAGAGATGAAAAAGGACCAACTAGAGATGATAAAGGACCAAATAGAAATTAAACATACACTGACTGAAATAAAAAATATTATACAGAGACCTAACAGCAGACTAGCGGAAGGCAAGAATCAAGTCAAAAATTTGAAATATAAAGAATCAGAAAACACTCAACTGGAAAAGCAAGAAGAGAAAAGAATCCAAAAATGTGAACTTAATGTAAGGAGCCTCTGGGACAGCCTCAAATGTACCAACATCAGAATTGTGGGGGTGCCAGAAGAAGAGAGAGAGCAAGATACTGAAAACCTACTTAAAGAAATAATGACTGAAAACTTCCCACATCTGGTAAAAGAAATAGACTTACAAGTCCAGGAAGCACACAGAACCCCATATCAAAGGAATCCAAAGAGGACGATAGAAAGACACATCATAATTAAAATACCAAGAGGAAAATACAAAGAGAGAATATTAAAAGCAGCAAGAGAAAAACAATTCATTACCTACAAGGGAGCACCCATAGGACTGTCAGCTGATTTCTCAACAGAAACGATGCAGGCCAGACGGGAGTGCCAAGAAATATTCAACGTGATGAATAGCAAGAACCTACAACCAAGAATACTCTATCGAGCAAAGCTATCATTCAGAATTGAAGGGCAGATCAACTCCAAACCAGTATTATATGAAATGCTGAAAGGTACTCTTTAAAAAGAAGAAAAAGGGAAAGATAAAAATTATGAACAACAAATACATATCTATCAACAAGTGAATCTAAAAATTAAGTGAATTAAAAATTTGATCAACAGAATAAACTGGTGAATATAATCTAATCAGGAGCACAGAAAGGGAGTGGACTGATAATTCTCAGGGGGAAAAAGGGGAGGGGTGTACTGGGAGTGACTGGACAAAAAGCATACACCTATGGACTCATCAATGGGGAGGAGGTAAGGGTAGCGGGAGGGGTGGGAGCCAGGTGGAGAGTAGGTATGGAGGGGAAAAAAGAGAGACAAATGTAATAATCTAAATAATAAAGATTTAATTTAAAAAAAGAGTAGAATGGCCTGTTTTAAGTAATTTGTCATGGCTGAAGAGAAGTGGAAGGCCAAGTAATTGGAAATTAGATAGAGAGACAGGCATGGGCCAAATAATCAAGGACCTGTGCCATGCTTAGAAGTTTGTACTTTAATCTCTAGATGATGGGGATACATTGAAGGTTTTTTTTTTAAATAACTTATGTTGATTTTTCTCGTTATAAAAGTAATATATGCTTATTGAGGAAAGAAATTGAAATAAACGTAAGTATAAAAATCATTATAATCCCATCTTGTAGAAATAACTAAGATTTTAGTATATTTTCTTCCTTTATATATACATTTCTGGGTGTGTGGGGATTGAGTTCAGATAGATAGATAGGTAGATAGATAGAGATATAGATAGACAGAAAGACTGAAAGACATAGATAAAGAGGATAAAATTTTCCCATGTATGATAGGTTTGAACTTCAGGAAGATCACTGTATTCATGCCCTAAGGTTGCTATAAAAAATTACCACAGCCCTAGCCCATTTAGCTCAGTGAGTAGAGCATAAGCCTGCGGAATGAAGGGTCCCAGGTTCGATTCTGGCCAAAGGCACATGTCCCCTGGTTGTGGGCTCAATCCCTAGGGGGGGGGGGGTGTGTGCTGGAGGCAGCCGATCAATGATTCTCTCTCATCATTGATGTTTTTCTCTCCTTTCTTTTCCTATCTTAAATCAATATATATATATATTTATTTAAAAGTGAGTGTTTAGAGAATCCAAGATGGCAGCATAGGTGAACACCTACACTGCTGCCTCACACAACAATTTCAAAACTACAAGTAGAAGACAGAATGGACATCATCCAGAACTACAGGAAAGCTGGCTGAGTGGAAATTCTGCAACTAGAAGGAAAGAAAGGGGCTTGTGGAGACCCAAAAGAGCTGCAAAAAGCTGAGGTGCAGAGACGCACGCATGGAGAGAGGTGGTGCCGGAGTGTCTGGCTGGCTTTCTCTGGCGAGAGGGGGGACAGAGATTCGCAGCTGCATTGAACCCCTTATCCTAAGGCACTAAATCCCATGTCCAGCCAAAACTCATATGGGGGGAGTTTGGACTGTGAAAAGGGAGAAGTGCACAGAAATTTAGGGGAGTCACAAAAGATCAGAAGTCTGGTGGCGCTCACAGCACTCTGCACAGAAGACGGACTGCTGATTGTGCCGCTGGCTTTCACAAGTGGGCGGGAGACAGAGCCTCCCAACTGCGCCACTTCTAGCTCCACTAAACCCCAGTTTCAGACGAAGTCCTGGGGACCCAGACTCATATGGTCCTGGAGTGTGCAAAGGCAGAGGTCTAGAGGCACTGTACGAACGCGTGCGCACGGGGACCACTCCAGCGATTACCCCGTCACGTGAGACCCAGGGGCCGTGGCAGGCGGGGCCGACTGGAAGGCAAGGCGGTCCCTTAAGCCCTGAGACTCCACCCATCCCAAGCTAAACAGAGAGGCTTTTGCAGTTTTGCAAGTCTTGTATCATAAGGCTGAATCCAACACAGAAGTTCTGGCATAGTGAAAATGCTGAGACAAAGGAAGGGATCACAAACAAAAGAAATGGAAGAAAACAAACGACTGGATATAGAGCTCAAAACCACATTTATAAGGCTTTTCAAGAATATCCTAGAAAAGATGGATAAAATTAGCGAGTCCCAAAAGGAGATGAAAAAGAACCAACTAGAGATGGAAAAGGTCAACTAGAAATTAAACATACACTGACTGAAATAAAAAATATTATACAGAGACCTAATAGCAGACTAGAGGAAGGCAAGAATCAAGTAAAAAATTTGAAATATAAAGAATCAGAAAACACTCAACTGGAAAAGCAAGAAGAAAAAAGAATCCAAAAATGTGAACATAATGTAAGAAGCCTCTGGGACAGCTTCAAGCATACCAACATCAGAATCGTGGGGGTGCCAGAAGAAGAGAGAGAGCAAGATACTGAAAACCTATTTGAAGAAATAATGACTGAAAACTTCCCACATCTGGTAAAAGAAATAGACTTCCAAGTCCAGGAAGCACATAGAACCCCATATAAAAGGAATCCAAAGAGTACTACACCAAGACACATCATAATTAAAATACCAAGAGCAAAAGACAAAGAGAGAATATTAAAAGCAGCAAGAGAAAAACAGTTACCTATAAGGGAGCACCCATCAGACTGTCAGCTGATTTCTCAACAGAAACTATGCAGGCCAGATGGGAGTGGGAAGAAATATTCAACGTGATGAACAGCAAGAACCTACAACCAAGAATACTCTATCCAGCAAAGCTATCATTCAGAATTTAGGGCAGATAAAGAGCTTCACAGAGAAGAAAAAGCTAAAGCATTTATCAACTCCAAACCAGTATTATATGAAATGCTGAAAGGTACTCTTTTAGAAGAGGAAGAAGAAAAAGGTAAAAGCCAAAAAATTATGAACAACAAATAGATATCTCTCAAGTGAATCTAAAAATTAAGTGAATTAAAAATTTGATCAACAGAATAAACTGGTGAATATAATCGAATCAGGAGCACAGAAAGGGAGTGGACTGATAATTTTCAGGGGAAAAGTGGTGAGAGCAGTGCAGGGAGAGCCTGGACAAAAATCATACACCTATGGATAGGAGGTAAGGATAGAGGGAGGGGTGGGAGCCCGGTGGAGGGGAGCTATGGAGGGGAAAAAAGAGAAACAAATGTAATAACCTGAATAATAAAGATTTAATAAATAAAAATAAAAGTGTGTGTTTAAAAAAATTACCACAAACTCAGTGGCTTAAAACAACAGAAATGTATTCTGTCATAGTTCTGGAAACCAGAAGTCTGAAATCAATATCCTTGGGCTGAAATCTAGATGTTGGCAGGGCCATAATCCCTCAAGAGGCTCTAAGGAAGACTGTTACTTGTTTTTTTCAAGCTAGGGGATTCTGGCATTTCCTGGTATGTGGCTGCCAGGAAGATCTTGAAGTGATCTTCCAGTGATCTTCTCTGCCTTCATGGTCACATGACCTTTTCCTCTTGTGTGTCAAATCTCCCTCTGCCTCTCATTTTTCTTTAAATATATTATAATTGATTTTTTAAAGAGATACAGAAACATCAATGAGAGAGAAACATCTATCACCTGCCTCCTGCATGCCCCTCACTGGGGATTGAGCCTGTAACACTGTCATGTGTCCTGAACAGGAAGCTAATGGTGACCTCCCTGTTCACGGGGCAGCACTCAACCACTGAACTACACCAGCTTGGTTCCCTCTGCCTCTCTTATAAGAACACTTGTCATGCACTAGCCAATGTTTCCAATGGTTAGAGCATCAGCCCTCATAATGAATGGTTGTAGGTTCAATTCCCAGTCAAGGGCAGGCACTTTGTAGGTTTGATCCCTGGCCCCAGTTGGGGCATGTGCCAGAGACAATCTTTCTCCCTCCCTCCCTCCCTCCCTCCCTCCCTTCCATTCTCTTGAAAAATCAATGGAAAAACATCTTCAGCTGAGGATTAAAAAAAAAAAAAAAGAGCCCAGCCACTGTGGCTCAATGGGTTGAGTGTTGACCTATGAACCAGGAGGTCACAGTTTGATTCCTGGTCAAGACAGCAGGCAAAACTCGAGGGCAGCTTTCTCTCAGAGGTGCTTGTAGCAATGACCAAGGGACCCTGAAACCCAGGGGCCTCATAGGACGGGGCTGATTGGAAGCCTAAGTTGTCTGCTCCACCCTGAGATTCTGCCCCTTCCAAGTTGAGCACATAGGCTTTTGCAATCTTGCAAGTTTTGTATCATAAGGTTGTCTCCAGCACAGTTCTCCCAGCATAGACATAGCTGATCCTCACAGCCAATGGCCTGGAGGTCAATTCCTCCCAATGATACCAACAACAATCAAGACCAAACCACAACGAAGCTGTGCACACAGTCCACAAAGAGGTGCACCAAAAGTGCCCACTGGGAGGAGCCACTGGGCCCTATAGGACACCTACCACACAAAGCTACTCTACCAACTCAGGGAAGCAGCAAAAATGTGGAGACAAAGAAATAGGTCACAAATGAAAGAAATGGAGGAAGGAAACAACTGGATATAGAGTTCAAAACCACAGTTAGAAGGTTTTTCAAGAATTTCCTAGAAAATGCCAATAAATTTAACGAGACCCTCAAGGATATGAAAAAGGACCAACTAGAAATTAAACATACACTGATTGAAATAAAAAATAATATTATACAGAGACCTAACAGCAGACTAGAGGACCACAAGAACCAAGTCAAAGACTTGAAATACAAAGAAGCAAAAATAATGCAACCAGAAAAGCAAAAAGAATTCAAAATTTTGAAGATAGTATAAGGAGCCTCTGGGACAACTTCAAGCATACCAACATTTGAATTATGGGGTTCCAGAAGAAGAGAGAGAGCAAGATACGGAAAACCTATTTGAAGAAATAATGACCGAAAACTTCCCCCACCTGGTGAAAGAAATAGACTTACAAGTCCAGAAAGCACACAGAATCCCAAACAAAAGGAACCCAAAAAGGATCACATCAAGACACATCTTAATTAAAATGCCAAGAGCAAAAGACAAAGAGAGAATTTAAAAGCAACAAGAGAAGCACCCATACTGTTGTCAGCTGATTTCTCAACAGAATCTATGAAGGCCAGATGGGAGTGGCAAGAAATATTCAAAGTGTTGAATAGCAAGAACCTACAACCAAGATTACTCTACCCAGCAAAGCTATCATTCAGAATTGAAGGGCGGATAAAGAGCTTCATAGATAAGAAAAAGCTAAAGGAGTTCATCACCACCAAACCTATATTATATGAAATGCTGAAAGTTATTCTTTAAGAAGAGGACGAAGAAGAAAAAGGTAAAGATAAAAATTATGAACAACAAATACATGTCTATCAACAAGTGAATATAAAAAATCAAGCGAATAAAAAATCTGGTGAACAGAATAAACTAATGAATATAATAGAATCAGGGGCATAGAAAGGGAGTGGACTGACAATTATCAGGGGAAAGGGATGCAGGAAGAAATTGGACAAAAATCATACACCTATGGATGAGGACAATGTTGGGGAGGTAAGGGCAGAGCGTAGGGTGGGAATCAGGTGAAGGGGAACTATGAGGGGGAACAAAGATGAACAATTGTAATGATCTGAACTATAAGTATTTATTAAATTAAAAAAAGAATACTTCAATGTAATAAATAATATAAAACATTAATATAAAAAATACTTTTCATTACATTTAGGGCCAACCTTGATAATCTCCCCATTTTATGTCATTTAACTTAATCACAACTGTAAAATCCTACCTTTTTGACATTTAAGGTAACATTCACAGGGATATCTTTGGGGGTGCATTATTCAGCTTACCACAGTCACCCTGGCAATAGTGTGTAGAAAAGATTGGGGGAGATAAGCTAGGAGACAGTGACATGAGTTGTAACACAACAAATAATTTCAGGTGAAAGATGAGAAAGGCCTGAACGAAGATAGTGGTTGTAGGGATAGAGAAGAGGAAACCAAATCCAAATATTTAGAAGGTAGGATCAAGGGGACATAATAACCGAATAAATGTAAGGGGCAAGAAGTGGAGGAAGACTAGAACAATTCCCAGGTTTCTGTTTTGGGTGCCTGGGTGTCTGATTGTGCCACCAACCAGGACAGGAAATAGAGCACCATTGGGAGAAAATCAATGCAGTTTTGGTTGAGTTCAAGGTGAGAGAAAGCAACAGAAGAACAAGGTCCAGCCCAGCTGCTGCTGCTCAGTGGTTGAGCATCCACCTAGGAACCAGGAGGTCATGGTTTGGTTTCTAGTCAGGGCACAAGCCTGGACTGTGGACTCAATCCCCAGTGGGGGAAAGGGGGAGGTACAGGAGACAGCCGATCTAATAAGCAGAGTTTCTATACACTTGCAATGAATAATTTAAAAGCTAAATTAAGGAATAATTCCATTTACAACAATATGAAAGAGAATAAAGTATTTAAGAAAAAATTTAACAAAATAAGTGAAAAACTTATACTCTGAAAGCTACAAAATACTGCTAAAAGAAATTCAAAATGATCTAAATAAATAGACTTTGATTAACCAGGTATCAAGTATTAGCAAGAATGTGGAGAAACTGGAACCCTGTTGACTGGAATATAAAATAGTGCAGCTATTGCCCTAGCTGCTTTGGCTCTGTGGGTAGAGTGTCAGCCTGTGGAGTGAAGGGTCCCAGGTTTGATTTCAGTCAAGAGCACATGCCTGGGTTGCAGGCTCCATCCCCAGTAGGAAGTGTGCATCATCATTGATGTTTCTTTCTCTCTCCCTCTCCTTTCCTCTCTGAAATCAATAAAAAAATATATTTATAAAATAAAATAGTGTAGCTACTTTCAAAGTCAGTCTGATATTACTCAAACAATTAAACATGAAGTTACCATATGATCCAGAAATTCCACTTTTCATTATCTATCCAAGAGAACTGAAAACCTATGTTCACATTAAAATTCATACATATGAATGTTTATAGCAGCTTTATTCATAAAGCCAAAAGGTACATAAACAGATGAATGGTTAAACAAACTGTGGTATATCCATACTATGCCATATTATTCAGCTGTAAGATGGAATGAAGTTCTGATACATAATACAATATGGATAGGCCTTAAAAACATTATGCTAAATAGAAAAATAGTCACAAAAGACCACATATAAGATTCCATTTATATGAAATGTCCAGAATAGATGAATCTATAGAGACAAAAATAGGAATAGTGCTTACATAGGCTAGCGGGGGTGGGGGTGGGGAGGACAGGGAGGGGAAAGATAACGAAAGGGTACAGGGTTTCTTTTAAAATGATAAAAATGTAAAAATTGTGGTAATGGTTGCACATATCTGTGCATATACTAAAATCCAATGAATTATATATTTTAAATGGACAAATTGTATAATATATGAATTATATCTCAATGAAGTTTAATTAAAAAAAAATAAGTAGGGAGAATCCAAGATGGCGGCATAGGTAAACACCTACACTGCTGCCTCGCACAACAATTTCAAAACTACAACTAAAAGATAGAACAGACATCATCCAGAACCACAGGAAAGCTGGCTGAGTGGAAGTTCTACAGCTAGAAGGAAAGAGAGGGGCTCACAGAAACCCAGAGGAGCTGCAAAAAGCTGAGGTACAGAGACGAGCGCACTGAGAGAGCGGGTGCCGGAGTACCTGACTGGCTTTTTCTGGTGGGAGGGAAACAGAGATCCCCAACGGCATTGAACCCCTTATCTTAAGACACTAAACCCCAGATCAGGACGAAACTCATACGGGGGGAGTTTGGACTGTGAAAAGGGAGAGGTGCACGAAAATTTAGGGGAGTCGCAAAAGATCTGAGGTCTGGTGGCGTGCACGGCACTGCACAGAGAACAAATTGCTGATTGTGCCGCTGGCTTTCGAGAGTGGGCGGGAGACAGACCCTCCTAACTGTGCCACTTCTGACTCCACTAAGCCCCTGTTTTGGGCGAAACCCTGGAGATCTAGACTCGTGTGGTCCTAGTGCGCAGGGGAGCTGGAAAGGCAGCAGTCTAGAGGCACTGCGGGCGCACGCGCAAAGGACCACTCCAGTGATTACCCAGTCACGTGAGACTCACGGGCCGTGGAGGGCAGGGCCGACGGAAAGGCAAGGAGGTCCCTTAAGCCCTGAGACTCCACCCATCCCAAGCTCAACAGAGGCTTCTTCGGTTTTGCAAGTCTGGTATCATAAGGCTGAATTCAACACAGAAGTTTCCCCAGCATAGTGAAAATGCCGAGACAAGGGAAGGGATCACAAACAAAAGAAATGGAGGGGAAAAAACGACTGGATATAGAGTTCAAAACCACGCTTATAAGGTTTTTCAAGAATATGCTAGAAAAGTTGGATAAAGTTAGCGAGAGCCAAGAGGAGATGAAAAAGGACCAACTAGAGATGCAAAAGAGCCAACTAGAGATGGAAAAGGTCCAACTACAGATGAAAAAGGACCAACTAGAAATTAAACATACACTGACTGAAATAAAAAATATTATACAGAGTCCTAACAGCAGACTAGAGAAAGGCAAGAATCAAGTCAAAAATTTGAAATATAAAGAAGCAGAAAACATTCAACTGGAAAAGCAAGAAGAAAAAAGAATCAAAAAATGTGAACATAATGTAAGGAGACTGGGACAGCTTCAAGCATACCAACATCAGAATTGTGGGGGTGCCAGAAGAAGAGAGAGAGCAAGATACTGAAAACCTATTTAAAGAAATAATGACTGAAAACTTCCCACATCTGGTAAAAGAAATAGACTTACAAGTCCAGGAAGCACACAGAACCCCATATAAAAGGAATCCAAAGAGAACCACACCAAGACACATCATAATTAAAATACCAAGAGCAAAAGACAAAGAGAGAATTTAAAAGCAGCAAGAGAAAAACAATTAATTACCTACAAGGGAGCACCCATAGGACTGTCAGCTGATTTCTCAACAGAAACGATGCAGGCCAGACGAGAGTGGCAAGAAATATTCAACGTGATGAATAGCAAGAACCTACAACCAAGAATAATCTATCGAGCAAAGCTATCATTCAGAATTGAAGGGCAGATAAAGAGCTTCACAGAGAAGAAAAAGCTAAAGCATTTATCAACTCCAAACCAGTATTATATGAAATGCTGAAAGGTACTCTTTTAGAAGAGGAAGAAGAAAAAGGTAAAAGACAAAAAATTATGAACAACAAATACATATCTATCAACAAGTGAATCTAAAAATTAAGTGAATTAAAAATTTGATCAACAGAATAAACTGGTGAATATAATCGAATCAGGAGCACAGAAAGGGAGTGGACTGATAATTCTCAGGGGGAAAGGGGTGCGGGGTGTACAGGGAGAGACTGCACAAAAATCATACACCTATGGATGAGATCAATGGGAGGGAGGTAAGGGCAGAGGGAAGGGTGGGAGCTGGGTGGAGGGGTGCTATGGAGGGGAAAAAAGAGAAACAAATGTAATAATCTGAATAATAAAGATTTAATTAAAAAAATAAGTAGTCTTGGCTGGCTTTGCTCAGTGGATAGAGCATTGGCCTGTGTACTGAAGGGTCCCAGGTTCGATTCCAGTCAAGGGCACATGCCTGGGTTATGGACTCAGTCTCCAGTGTGGGGTGTGTGGGAGGCAATCAATAATTCTCTCTCATCATTGATATTTCTCTCTCTCCCTCTCCCTTCCTCTGTGAAATCAATAAAAAATATATGTTAAAAAACTAAGTATAAGGGGTCCCAAAGAAATAATACTAACCTAAGTTGATTTCCCAAGGGACAGTGGTATAGCATATAGTCCTGTAGAGTCCTTGGGACCCATATAAAACCTAGGGATTATGTCTCATAAAGTCTGTTCACCTTCTGTGGAGTAAATTGAGTATGTTGCCTCCAAACTTGGGAGAGATATTTGGACAGGACCGAGTGAATGTTAAAAACTGGAGTCAAGCTGAGACCGGTTTGGCTCAGTGGATAGAGCATTGGCTTGCAGACTGAGAGGTCCCAGGTTCGATTCCGGTCGGGGGCATGTACCTTGCTTGCAGGCACATCTCCACTGTGGGGCGTGCAGGAGGCGGCTGATCGATGTCTCTCTCTCATCGATGTTTCTGACTTTCTCTCTCCCTTCCTCTCTGTAAAAAATCAATAAAAAATATATAAAAAAAAAACTGGAGTCAAAATCACACTACTAAATCACACTGCCATCATTGGACTTGCTGATACGTGCCTTTTCACTACATTTCACTTATCCTTCTTTTTAATGATAAAGATTCCCTCTTTGTCTGCCTGCCTTTGCTTCCCTCTTGTTTCTCTCATTTCAATCCTTATTAAGCCTTCTATTATAGAAATAGTAGAGGCTTGATGTACGAAATTTATGCAAGAGTAGGCCCTCCTTTCCCCCACTGCCAGCACCGGCTTCCCTTGCAGCCCTGGCTTTGTCCGGTTGTCCCGAAGGACATCTGATCTAATTAGCATATTACACTTTTATTACAATTTGACTTCATTGGGTTTTTTTTCTGCCTCCTTTGTTTATCCTTCCATCTATTCATCCACTAAACATTTACTGACACCTTAGCAGGTTTGGTTCAGTGAATAGAGTGTCAGGCCTTGGACTGAAGAGGGTTTGGTTCCAGTCAGGGACACATACCTCGGATGCTCAATCTCCAGCCCCAGTCTGGGAGTGTAGGGGAGGAAACCAATAAATCTATCTCTCTCACATTGATGTTTCCCTCTCTCTGTCTTCCCCTCTTCCTTCCACTTTCTCTATGGAAAAATATCCTCAGGTGAGGGTTAAAAAAAAGAAAGAAAAGAAAAATAGTCTCGGGTGAGGAATAACTGTCTAAATAAAAGCACTTAAAAAAACATTTTTGCCGAGATCTGTTTGGCTCAGTGGATAGAGCGTTGGCTTGTGGACTGAAAGGTTCCAGGTTCGATTCTGGTCGGGGGTATGTACCTTGCTTGCGGGCACATCCCCACTGTGGGGCGTGCAGGAGGTGGCTGATCGATGTCTCTCTCTCATTGATGTTTCTGACTTTCTATCTCTCTCCCTTCCTCTTTGTAAAAAATCAATAAAATATATTAAAAAAAAAACAAAAACAAAAAAACATTTTTGCGTATCAATCAGGGACTATGCTGGAGATAAAGATAAGTAAGAAGTGGTCCCTATTGTTGAGGAGCTTCCAGGCTAGCATTTTCCCAGTGTCCCCCTGAATACATATTTCCCTTTTCTTTATTTCAGGGTACTTTAGAATGGTATAAAACATTAAATAAGAATCCATGTGTTTTGTAATTGCCAATTTGTACTTCTTAATCCCTTCACCTTTTGTGCTTAGCCTTCCCAACCCCCTCCCATCTGGCAACCATTAGCTTGTTCACTGTATCTATGAGCTTGTTTCTGTTTTGTTTTTGTGTTTTGGATTTCACATACAAGTGAAATCATATGGTATTTGTCTTTCTCTGATTTATTATACTTAATGCCCTCTAGTCATGGGGATGTAAAGTACAGCATAGGGAATATCATCAATAATCTATAATAATAAAAGCATAATATGCTAATTAGACCAGACATCCTTCTGGACGTCCTTCCAGAAAACCTTCCAGATGAAGCCGGGGCTGGGAGGGAAGCCTGGGTCCCGGGTGCCAGAGGGAAGCTGGTGTCGGCAGTTGGGAGAAGGAAGGCCCACTCTTGCATGATTTTCATGCATTTGGCCTCTAGTACAAATTTCATGCACTGGGCCTCTAGTACTGTAATAACTATGTATGGTGTCAGGGAGTACTAGACTTATTAGGGGGATCACTTTGTAAGTTATATAAATGCCTAACCACTACAGTATACACTTGAACCTAATATAATATTGAATGTCAACTATAAGAAGGGGAAAAAATAAAAAAAGTATCCATGTCTTTCCAGACTGAGTTTTAAAGAGTGAACCTCATTCTAATCAATGACTGCTGAATAGTGCCTCCATTTGTTGTTTTTTTGTTTGTTGATCTTCATTAGATAATTTTAGAGAATGAACAGGAGGGAGGGAAGGGGGAGGGACAGAAACATTGATGTGAGAGAGACACATGGGTTGGTTACCTCCAGCACCCAACCTGACCCAGGATGGGGAATAAAACCTGCAACCCAGGTGCATGCCCTTGACCAGGAATTGAACCGTGACCCTTTGGTGTAAGGGCCGATGCTCTAATCATTTAGCAACACTGGACAGCGCTAGTGCCTCCATTTGTTTGACTAAGTTATATGTATATTTGCCTGACATGAGAAAATAAAAGTTTGATACCCAGCAGTAATTAGTTAAATAAAAAAAGTATAGTGCATCAAAATGCTGAAGCAATATACAACCATTGCAATTATGTTGTAGAACATATTGTACAAAGTAATTCCAATTTTGTAAAAAGTATGTATACAAAAAAAAAAGGACCGAAAGGATATACATCAAAAAGAGCAGTGAGCCAGGCCAGCATGCCTCAGTGGTTGAACATTGGCCTATTGAACCAGAAGGTCACGGTTTTATTCCTGGTCAGGGCACAGGCTGGGTTGTGGGCTTGATCCCATGTGGGGCATGCAGGAAGCAACCAATCAATGATTCTCTCTCATCATTGATGTTTCTATCTCTCTCCCTCTCCCTTCCTCTCTGAAATCAATAAAATTTTTTTTTAAAGTGCAGTAGGCCCTGGCCAGTGTGGTTCATTTGGTTGTATATTTGCCCTGTGCACTGAAAGGTTGCCAGTTTGATACCCAGTCAGGGCACATGCACAGATTGCAGACTCCATCCATGGTAGGAGGCAACTGATGTGATCAATGTTTTGCTTTCACATAGATGTTTCTCTCCTCCTTTCCTCTCTTTCTAAAAAAAAAAAAATCAATTAAAATGTGTATATTTTTATTGATTTCAGAGAGGAAGAGAGAAAGATAGAAGCACAATGATGACAGAGAATCACTGATTGGCTGCCTCCTGCACAACCCACACTAGAGATCGAGCCTGCAACTTGGGGATGTGCCCTGATGGAGAATTGAACCATGACTTCCTGGTTCATATGTTGATGCTCAACCACTGAACTACTCCGACCAGGCAAAATTATTTTTTTAAAAAGGGCACTGATTATTTTCAAGTATAATAGGTAGAATATAAGTGACTATTGATTTCTTCTTCAGACTTGCTATGCTTTCCAAAGATTTTACAGTGAACATTTATATTTTTATAATCAGAAAATATATATATATAATTAAAGTGAAAGTGCTTTCTGGAGGACAGGGACTGAGTTTTTACGTCATATATAGGGTAGGGTAAAAGTAGGTTTGCAGTTGTGATTATGTGAAAATATTCTTTTATTATTTATTATTTTCCACACTAAGAACTATAAACCTACTTTTGCCTACCTTGTAGTGCTAATGGACAGCATTTAATGAGTGCTTTATTTATAAATGTTGAATAATAAATAACAAAATAAGCACTACTAGTATTTCTCTTACAATGCTATATGTCAAACAGGTATACATCTCAATCTTTTTTTTTATTTTTGGAAGAGGCAGTGCACGAGGTCTTAGCCACTGCTGACTGTGCCTGGTGGAGGTGGTCCTTGGCCCCACCCAGAAAGGGGCCTGGGGCCTGCCCAGTGTCCGTGCCCCACCCCACATAATTTTAATAGCATCAATATGAGGTATATTTCCATTATTTCCTTCTAGTCTTTTGCTATGTGTACATATACATAGAATTTCCCTACAAAGTATCATTTTAACTACTTTCTAAAAATGTGTCAGAAGCATTTGCATGGGACAGTTTTTTTTAATAGACTTTATATTTTAGGACAGTTTTATGTTTACATAAAAAATGAGCTCAGAGGAGATCAAAAATGGCAGCAGAGTAAGTGGATGCTCCATGGACACATTCCCAGGACCAAGCTGGAATTACAACTAAAATACAGAAAACTTTCTGAATAATCAATAAGAAGACATGTGGAAGAGAAACCTGATAATGGAAGACCTAAAGTAGAGACCTTATAGAGACTGATAGGAGGGACGGAGGTGAGAAAGGGCTGGCCTGATTCCCAAAGACAGCACCTGAAGTTCCTGAGAGATATCTCAGCTATGGGGGGTTGCGAACTATGGGGTCTCATCTCCAAGCTGGGACCCCCAGAAGAGAGCACCACAACTGAGAAGGGTACCTATATAACATCTGGTTGTGAAAAGCAGCAAGGTTGCTGTCTGCCAGGGAGAGATGGCTGGAAATTCAAGCACCCTCTTAAAGAGCCAACCCACAAAATTCCCTGTGAAGCCATCCACTTTGTGCTCTGGCAGAGGTGCAGAAGAATGCACCGGAGCTGTGTGAGCAGAAGCCAGGATTGGGGGCTCTGAGGTTACAGCTCAGTAAGCAGACACCCTGGTTTCCTGTGCTGAGCCATTCCCGCACACTGCTGAGGTCATCTTTCTCATGCAGCCAATTGTTATACAGACAATTTTGCCTGGGAAAGGTGGGGGGAGACAGCTAACCCACCCTATTTGAAAATACCTTGCTCCATGGTGCGGAGCTTCTGAGGACCATTAGGAGACTGAGAATAACAATTAACCTCCAGCCAAAACCGGTTTGGCTCAGTGGATAGAGCCTTGGCCTGTGGACTGAAAGGTCCCAGGTTCGATTCCAGTCAAGGACATGTATCCCGGTTGGGGGCACATCCCCAGTAGGGGGCGTGCAGGAGGTGGCTGATCGATGTCTCTCTCTCATCGATGCTTCTAACTCTCTATCCCTCTCCCTTCCTCTCTGTAAAAAATCAAGAAAATATATTAAAAAAAACAACAATTAACCTCCAGGCAGAAGCAATTGCCCCACCCTGTTGAAAAAAACTCTCACCACACCTGTGGATGATTGCCAGAGGGCAAGTCAAGATAGAACCCTGTCAGTCAGTAGGCAGAGGAGGTCTCTGGAGTATTTCAGTATCTGCTTGACCTAATTAGGCAGAAACAATATTTGACACTGTCCTGCATTAGAGATTGAGAGGCATACCAGGTCTACCTAATATGGAGTCACAAGCACAAACAGGCAACAAAATAAGGAGGCAAAGAAACAACCCCAAATGAAAGAACAAGAGAATTCTATCAAAGAAAAGATGAGTGAAATGGAGATAATTAATTTATCTGATATAGAGTTCAGAATAATGATGGTAAAGATGCTCAACAGCATGAGAAAAGATATGGTAACTATGAACACAGAGATAAAGAATAACATAGCACAAATAAAGGAACAAACAGCAGATTAGAGGAAGGTGAGGATCGAATCACTGAATTAGAAGGCAGGGTTGAAATAAATCACTCAATTAGAGAACCAAAAAGAAAAAATAAATGGAAAAACAGGATGACAGCTTAAGGGAGCTGTGGGACAATGTGAAATGTAACAACTTTAGAGTAGCAGGTATGCCACAAGAGGCAGAAAGGGAGGAAGGGATAGAAAACATGTTTGAAGAAATAGTGGCAGAAAACTTCCCTAAACTGGTAAAGAAAAAAGTCACACAAGTCCAGGAGGCATAGAGAAACCCAAGCAAGAAACCCAAGCAAAAATATCTGTGTTTTCCAATGGTCTTAGACTCTACAGCAGCAATTCTCAACCTGTGGGTCTCGACCCACAGGTTGAGAACTGCTAGCAGGGTTGCCTAAGACCATCGGAAAACACAGATATTTACATTACAATTCATAACAGTAGCACAATTATAGTTATGAAGTAGCAACGAAAATAATTTTATGATTGGGGTCCCACAACATGAGGAACTGTATTAAAGGGTTGCGGCATTAGAAAGGTTCAGAACCACTGTGCTAGAGGAACTACTGTACCAAGAAAAAATAGAGAGAGAAACCTAGGCATACAGAATTTAAATGGCAATAAATAAGTACCTATCCTATATAATAAAAGGCTAATATGCAAATCAACTAAATGGCAGATTGACTGGTCACTATGACGTGAACTGACCACTAGGGGGCAGACGCTTGATGCAGGAGTTGCCCCCTGTGGTCAGTGTGCTCCCACAAGGGGAGCACTGCTCAGCCAGAAGCAGGGCTTATGGCTGGTGAACAGAGTGGCAGTGGCAGAAGCCTCTTCCGCCTCTGTGGCAGGTGGATATCCCCCGACGGGTACTGAGCTGTGAGAGGGTGCAGGCTGGGCTGAGAGACCTCCCCCAGTGCACAAATGTCATGCACCAGGCCTCTAGTCAATAATAACCTTGCGCCAAGCCAGCATAGCTCAGTGGTTGAGCATTGGCCTATGAACCAGGAGGTCATGGTTTGATTCCTGGTCAGGGCACATGCCCAGGCTATGAGCTCCATCCACTGTGTGGGGCATGTAGGAGGCAACCATTCAATGATTCTCTCTCACCATTGATGTTTCTATCTATCTCTCCCTCTCCCTTCCTCTCTGAAATCAATAAAAATACATTAAAATAATAATGACCTTAAATATAAATGGATTAAATGCTCCCATCAAAAGACAGAGGGTAGCCGAGACCGGTTTGGCTCAGTGGATAGAGCGTTGGCTTGCGGACTGAAAGGTCCCAGGTTCAATTCCAGCTGGGGGCATGTACCTTGCTTGCGGGCACATCTCCACAGTGGGGTGTGCAGAAGGGGCTGATCGATGTCTCTCTCTCATCGATGTTTCTGACTTTCTATCTCTCTTCCTTCCTCTCTGTAAAAAATCAATAAAATATATTAAAAAAAAAACAGAGGGTAACTGAATGTATACAAAAACATGACACAACTATATGTTGACTACGAGAGACCCACCTCAGAACAAATGACACAGGATGAGAGTGAAGGGATAGGAACAAATTTTCCATGAAAATAGAAAAGAAAAAAAATCCAGCAAAATAGACTTTAAAATGAAGGTCATCCCAATAGACATTAAAGGTCACTACATAATACTAAAGGGATAAATCCTACAAGAGGATATAAACCCTGGTAAACATATATGCATCCAATACAGGAGCACCAAAATATATTAAAGAAATTTCTAGAGGACTTTAAGAGATAAATAGACAACAATATAGTCATAGCATAGTACTTTAACACCCTGCTGACTTCACTGGATAGATCTTCCAGATTAAAAATTTAATAAGGAAACATTGACTCTAAAGGACACACTGGATAAGATGGGTTAAATAGGTATTCATAGAACATTATACCCCAAAGCTGCAGAATATACATTTTTCTCAAGTGCACATGGATCATTCTCAAAGATAGACATGTTATGACACAAAACAAGACTCTACAAGTTCAAGAAGATTGAAATCATATCAAACATCTTCTCAAATCACAGTGGAATGAAATCAGAAACCAAATACAGTAAAAACACCCCAAGACAATCAAACACATGAAGGCAAAATAGCATGTTGATAAACAATGAATGGGTTACCAACAAGATCAGAAAAGAAATAAAAAACTTCCTGGAAACAAATGAAAATGAACATGCAATAACCCAAAATATCTGGGATACAGCAAAAGCAATCCTGAAAGTTCATAGCACTACAGGCCTACTTCAAAAAACAAGAAAAACTAACAATAAATTATTTAACCCTACAACTTAAAGAACTAGAAGGAGAACAACAAGAAAAGCACAGAGTAAGTAGAAGGAAGAAAATAATAAAGATTAGGCAGAAATAAATGACATAGAGACTAAAAAAAATTACAAAAAATAAATGAAACCAAGAACTGGCCATTTGAAAGGATAAACAAGATGGATGAACCATTAGCCAGACTCATCAAGAAACAAAGAGGACCCAAGTAAATAAAATAAGAAACTAAAGTGGAGAAGTAACCACTGACACCACTGAAATACAAAGGATTGTAAGAAAATACTATGAACAACTGTACATGCCAATTGGACAAAATGGATGAAATGGACAAATTCCTAGAAAACTACAATCTCCAAAAACTGAATCAGGAAGAATCTGAAAACCTGAATAGGCCAATAACAACTTATTAAATAGAAGCAGTAATAATAATACTACTAATAATAAAAACTCCCAGCAAACAAAAGCCCTGGTCCAGATGGCTTCATAGGGAAGTTTTACCAAACATTCAAAGAACTATCATTTATGCTATTCAAACTATTCAAAAAAATTCAAGATGAAGAAACACCTCCAAACTCTTTTTATGAGGCCAGCATTATCCTAATTCCAAAACCAGACAAAGATATAAAAGAGAGAGAGAGAGAGAAAGAGAGAGAGAGAGAGAGAGAGAGAGAGAGAGAGAGAGAAAGAGAGAAAATTACAGGCCAATATCCCTGATGAACATAGATGCTAAAATCCTCAATAAAATATTAGCAAATTGGATCCGGCAATATATTCAAAAGATCAAACACCATGAGCAAGTGGGATTTATTCCAGGGATGCAAGGCTGATACAATACCCGGAAATCAAATAAAAAAACGTGATACATCACATAAACAAATTGAAAGATAAAAATCACATGAATATATCGATACATGCAGAAAAAAAATTCAACAAAATCCAACACCCATTTTTTAAAATATATTTTTTATTGATTTCAAAGAGAAAGGGAGAGGGAAAGAGAGAGAGAAGCATCAATGAAGAGAGAGAATCATTGATCAGCTGTGGGGATAAAGCCTGCATCCCAGGCATGTGTGCTTGACTGGAATCAAACCTGGAATCCTTCAGTCCACAGGCCAATACTCTATCCACTGAGCCAAACCGGCTAGGGCCACCATTTTGATAAAAACTGTCAGCAAAGTGGGAATAGAGGGAGCATATCTCAACATTATAAAGGCCATATATGACAAACATGCAGCAAACATCATATGCCATGGCAAAAACTAAAACCATTTGCCCTAAGAACAGGAACAAGACAGGAATGTCCACTTTCACTACTCTTATTCAAGTAGTAAGTCCTAGCCAGAGTGATCAGACAAGAATAAAAGGCATCCAAGTTGGAACAAAGGATGTAAAATTCTCATTATCTGCAGATGACATGATATTGTACATAGAAAAACCTAAAGACCACCAAAAAAAACCTATTAGATTTAATAAATGAATTTGGCAATGTAGCAGGATACAAAATCAATACCCAAAATTCGATGGCTTTTTTATATACCAATAACGAATTATCAGAAAGAGAAACTAAACAAACCATCCCATTTATCATTGCAACAAAAAAAATTTAAGATATTTAGGAATAAATTTAACCAAGGAGGCAAAAAACATGTCTTCAGAAAACTTCCGGACGTTGGAAAAAGAGATAAAAATAAACAAGTGGAAGAATATACCGTGTTCATGGATTGGGAGAATCAACATCATTAAAATGTCCATACTACCCAAAATGTCCATACTACAGATTTGATGCAATCTCTATTAAAATATTAACAGGCCCTAGCTGGCTTGGATCAGTGGATAGAGTGTTGGCCTGCGGACTGAAGGGTCCCAGATTCAATTTGGATCAAGAGCACATGCCTGGGTTGTGGGCTTGAACCTCACCCAGTAGGAGGCATGCAGGAGGCAACGGATCAATAAGTCTGTCATTGATGTTTCTATTTCTCTCTCCCTCTCCTTTCCTCTCTGAAATCAATAAAAATATATTAAAAATATTAATAAATCTAGCCGAGACCGGTTTGGCTCAGTGGATAGAGCGTTGGCCTGCGGACTGAAGGGTCCCGGGTTCAATTCCAGTCGGGGGCATGTACCTTGGTTGTGGGCACATCTCCAGTGTGGGGTGTGCAGGAGGCGGCTGATCGATGTCTCTCTCTCATCGATGTTTCTGACTTTCTATCCCTCTACCTTCCTCTCTGTAAAAAATCAATAAAATATATTAAAAAAATAAAAAGAAATAGTAGAAAAGTTTTTTAAAAATATTAACAAATCTAGAACAAATGCTACAAAAATTTATATGGAATCAAAAAAGACACTGAATAGCTGCAGCAATAACAAAGTTGGAGTAATCACAATACAAGATTTCAAGTTATATTACAAAGCCACTGTAATCAAAACATCCTGGTTCTTGGCAAGAAGAGGCATATACTAGTAGATTAATGGAAAAGAACAGAGAACCCAGAAATCAACCCAAGCCATTACACTCAATTAATATTTGACAAAGGAGGCAAGAGCATACAATAGAGTCAAAACAGTCTCGTCAAAAAATGGTGTTGGGAAAATTGGACAGATACATGCCAAAAAATGAAACTAAACCACCAACTTACACTATACACAAAAATAAACTCAAAATGGATAAGGACTTAAACATAAGTGGTGAAACCATAAAATTCCTAGAAGAAATCATAGGCAGCAAAATCTCAGACATCCCTCATAGCAATATGTTTATGGATACATTTCCTAGGGCAAAGGAAACAAAGGAGGAAATAAACAAATGGGACTACATCAAAATAAAAAGCTTCTGCACAGCAAAAGAAACCATCAACAAAATGAAAAGAGAGCCCACTGTATGGGAGAACATATTTGGCAATGATACATCTGATAAAGGGTTAATATCCAAAATATATAAGGAACTCATACAACTTAACAAAAGGCAGACAGACAATGCAATTAAAAAATGGGCAAAGGGCCCAAATAGATCCTTCTCAAAAGTGGACATACAGATAGCCAAGAGACATGAAAAATTGCTCAAAGTCACTGCTGCCCTAGCTGGTTTGGTTCAGTGGATGCCTGGATTGTGGGCTCGATCCCCAGGAGGGGGTGTGCAGGAGGCAGCCAATCAATGATTCTCATCATTGATGTTTCTATCTCTCTTTTCCTCTCCCTTCCTTTCTGAAATCAATTATATATATAAAATAAAGAAATAAGTTTTATAAAAATAAGTCACTGATCATCAGAGAGATGCAAATTAAAATGACAATGAGGTATCACCTCACACCTGTAGAGAAAAGGGAACCCTAGTATACTGCTGGTGGGAATGCAGACTTGTGCAACCATTATGGAAAACAGTATGGAAGTTCTTCAAAAGTTAATTATGGAACTGCCATTTGACTCAGTGATCCCACTTGTAGGAATATAACCTAAGAAAGCTGAAGCACCAATCAGAAAGAATGTATGCACCCCTATGTTCATAGCAGCACAATTTACAATAGCTAAGATCTGGAAACAGCCCAAGTGCCCATAAGTAGATAAGTGGATAAAAATGCTATGGTACATTTATACCATGGAATACTATGCAGCAGTGAAAAAGAATCTCTTACCCTTTGAGAAGGCATGTAGGGATCTGGAGAATATCATGCTAAATGAAATAAGTCAGTCAGAGAAAGACAAGTATCACATGATCTCACTCACATGTGGAATCCTAGTACCAAAATAAATTGATAAAAGGAGTTGATCCAGAGATATGGAAGTATGTAATAGAGTGCAGAATCTCAGAGGGAAGGTGGGTATGAGAGGTTGGGTGGGAGGTATTCAATCAAAGACCTTGTAAGCATATATGCATAACCCTGGACACAGACAATAAGGTGGTGAAGGCCTGGGCAGGGGACGGGGGCATCACAGGGCAGGGAGGTTACAGGAGGCGGGCTGGAAGGGGTTACTGGGGGAAAAAGGGAGACATATGTAATACTTTCAACAATAAAGGATTATATTTAAGTAAAAGTGTTGCAAGTACAGAGTTCCCATATGATTGAATGTTTATATTGTTTTCTTTTATCTTTTTAAAGGTGAGAAAACTAAGACCCAGTGACTCAAGCAGTGACTTGTCTAAAGTAAACTGGCTAAAAAGTGAGCAGAATTGAGTTTAGAACCTGGTTTATCTCTCCAGAATCCTCTCATTTTTATGCAACCGAGCTGTATCTGGATTAATAATTCACCATTAACCACCCCCTAGATTGTCTCTCCTCAACTTGAAACCAAGTATTCTCCACAGAGTGGCCAAGATCCTAGCACTTGTTGAGAAGGGCAGGCAATATACAAACAGGTATCCCAACTGAGATTGAATACATTGAAAATACAAAGAAAGAAACGGGCATATAAATAAGCAGCAGGTGGAAGAAGGGTGCACAAAATACTGGTTAAGAGAAAGAGAAAGCTGGGTTTGAGAAACCGAGAAAACTCTTGGTTTTATCTCCGTGTAGAAGTAGAGAACAAAGATAACCTCAAGACCATGTGGGGAGTCGGGAAGGATAAAGTTTCTGGCAAAGTAAGTGAGACAAGGGAGGATAAAACTCCCTGTAGGCTAGGAAAGGCTTAGTGTGGGAAAGAAGAAAGGCCCAAAGTAGGCACTGGACACCAAACCTTGTTTCTAAATCTGTGGCAGGACTCCTTCTAGCCTGAGCCTCCACTAGTACCTCAGATACTAAACACTCTTCAGCCCTAGGGGTAGGAGGAGCAAAGTGGGGAGCGGGGATTGTAAAGTGCTCAAACTATAATGGAGGCTGAAAATGGGTCCTGGCACACATTTTTTAAAGCATGTAGGCCCAATGCTAGTGCCCCTTCCCCCTACCCCACTTATCTAGCCTCAACCTCAGCCACACCCATGTTCTAAGGACCATCCTAGAGGGGGGCATAGTGCGAGTGCACGTGGGTGCTCGCGCGTATGGGAGGCAGAAGGACAGAGACTTAAGACAAAAAGAGACTGGGAGAGAGAGTAGTAGCGCCTCTGAGAGGGAGAGCGGAGTGGGGGGAGTGAGGAGAGGGAAAAGGGAGTGGAGGGAGGAAACAGGTCGACCGGATGGAACGAAAGAGGGAGAGAGGAGCCACGGGCCTTGATGAGGAAATCTATTGAATAAAGCAGGGAGCTCCTTCGGGAAGACTCTGGGAGATCCCAGAACTTACCCTAAGACCCTTGAGGGAGTGGGGGGTGGGGGGACAGTGGCTTTGCAGGACCTGCTTTTGGAGTCTTCGGGCAGTAACAGTTACTGCATAGGCTTTCTTACTGAGCCAGAGCCATTTAACTCGTCCTGGGTAGCTGGAGAGCAAGCTCAAGACACCCTACAACTATGACTCTCAGAATGGTGGTGGGGGAGGGGGCGGGGCTGCAGACGAGGGGAGGAGGAGCACGTGAGGGCTGGGTCTCTACCTCCCCTCACCCTTTGCTGTCACTCATTACCCCCCAACAGTCGCTCTGGGGGAAGGCCCCGGATAGGTGGGGTTGGGGGGAGGGTAATCTTGGCAGGCGCTTGCTGCATGGCGTAGGTAGGGACTGCTGAAGGGGGCGGACGCCGAGGGATTGAACACGAGTGGGAAGCGAAGAGACGGGGAGGGGGAGGGGACCGGGAACCATTTGAATAAGAGGAGGGGATCACGGGTAGAGTGGGCTCCAGGAGGTAGGGCGGGCACGGGTGTGAGGGGGGCAGACTCTTGAGCCAGGTAAGGGAAGCAGGTGAGTTGATCTCATTTTTTTGTGGTTTAGTGTACTTGGCCCTTCGGCGGAAAGGGAGTGCCGCCTTTCCCGGGGGCGGGCTTCAAGGATCCAGAGCTTATCTTTTCCTCTTTAACTAACGGGGCCCCGGGCGGGGGCTCAAGCTCCATTTCCAACAATTAGGCTCCACTCCACAATTTCCAGGCATCCACTGGGTTGGGAGTCTCGCGCTGGGGGCCGGCGCTGTCTCGCGAGCCCCCTCCTGGAGCTAGCCAATGGGGTTGGTTGCTGGCGCCGCCCGCCCGCCTGGTGCAGAGCGCTGGGCACTGCGAGCTGCGCTGCCATTTAAAGGGGCCGCGACCCCTGTCCCGGCTGCTGGGGAGGGAGGTGGAGAAGGAGCGCGGGGCCGTCTCTGTCTGCAGTTCTAGGCTTATAGCCGTTACACTAACCCTGCCGCAGGTAGGGGTCGGGCCTGATCTAGCCGAATGGAACCTGCAGGCGGGATCTTGGAGAAACCGGGAGGGGGGGTCTGAGAGAGATCGTAGCTCCAAAATGTCTTCCTGTAAATGCCTGAGATGGGGGGTGGGCAACAGGAGAAGGAGGACTGAGAGAGCTATAGGGAAGGGTGATGAGGCTGAGGAAGTGGGCGAACTGAAATGAAAGGTAACTGGGGGGGGGG
>JAAGEH010000013.1:12220340-12261129 GCA_011751065.1 Lasiurus cinereus | reverse complement strand
GGGGGGGGGAGGGGTCAGGAAGGGCAATTTGGGGGGGCGAGGGAAAGGCTGAGGGAGGGCCTTGCAGCGCGGTGAGGGGGGTGGGGCCAGACAGGTTAGGTAGAGACTAGAGGGCTGGGAGGCTCTAGGAGCGAGTGGAGGGGGTAGAAACTGATATCATAGGGGTAGGAAGACTCCTGGTGGGTACGGCCCTAGGTGACTCTAATAGGGCGTTCAGCCTGAGTTGGGGGTGGGGGTGAAAGGTAACGAGGGAAGGAAACTGGGAGTTGCACTGGGGTGGTGGGGGCAGGCGGGCTGATAAGGCCAACGACTAACTGCCTGGCCAGAGTGGGCGCAGGGCCAAAGCTAGGAACGCCTCTCCCTACAGGGGGCGCTGTTTGTGGTGGTGGGGGGGTTGGTCATTTGGACTAAGCCTGTAGAAATGCTCGCCATTGGTGGTGGGGGCTGTTCATGAGAAATCCTAGTGGATGATGGGGTGTGTCCCAGAGCCTATATAAGAAGGAATTCTGGCGAAGACCACCTCTTCTGCCCCCTCTTCTACCCCTAATCTACAGCCCATATCCAGCCGTCCTCATGGACCCCAGTGATTTCCCCAGTCCGTTTGACCCATTGACCCTGCCAGAGAAGCCCCTGGCTGGAGACCTTCCAGTAGACATGGAATTTGGAGAGGATCTACTGGAATCTCAGACTGCCCCAACTCGAGGATGGGCCCCCCCTGGCCCTTCTCCATCCTCAGGAGCCCTGGACCTGCTTGATACCCCTGCTGGCCTGGAAAAAGACCCTGGAGTTCTGGATGGAACCACTGAATTGCTGGGGCTGGGGGGGCTGCTCTATAAAGCCCCCTCGCCCCCAGAGGTGGACCATGGTCCTGAGGAGACCCTTGCATGGGATGCAGGAGATCAGACCCTAGAGCCTGGACCAGGGGGCCAGACCCCTGAGGTTGTGCCACCTGACCCAGGGTCTGGGGCGAATCTCTCTTCACCCGAGGGGCTACTAGAATCTTTGGCTCCAGATTCTCCAATAAATCTTCAATCCCCACATATTGAAGAGGAGGAGACCACCTCCAATGTTACAGGGAGAAGGGGCTCCCCTGGGCAGGAGGAGGATCTTCCCCAAGGGCAGCCACAGAGCCCAAATGGCCCCCCCAGCCCTTCAGTGGGAGAGACTCTGGGGGATGGAGTCAACAGTTCTCAGACCAAACCTGGGGGCCCTAGCCCTCCTTCATTACCAGGTAGGTTATCTACTCAGCTGGAGAATCAAGGTTGGAGAGAGGGTGTGAGTAAGGAGGGGCTGCTGTGTATGTTTGGGGAAGAAGGGGAGGAAGAGGAGAATGAGAGATGTGAGGATCTGTATGAAGGAGTTGGGGGTTTGGGAGGGAAAAGTAGGGGTGGTGAAGATTAAGGAAGATAGGGGTGGGGGGAAGTTCAGCTGCTGTGGAGAAATAGGGGTGAGGTTTCAGGTGGGTTAGAAGGTGAATTTGGTGAGAGAGATTCCCTTTTTCATAGCCAAGTGTTCTTTTTTGTTTGTTTGTTTTTTGATGCCAGGTCCTTCAGGATTTGGGGAGGACTCCAGGCTTCTTGGTTCTAAGATCTTTCCAGATGTTTTGTTCTAAATGAGAGTGGGGATTCTGGGTTTTATGAATGATGACTAGGTTCTGGAGCCTCCGGCAGCATCATGAATTCAGGGGAATGGTAGAAATACAGGGCCTAGGATTGAATCCCTGTTAGGGGAGGGACAGCCTAGACTTGGAGAGGCTCTAATTTCTCCCCTGTTCTGCCTAGTAGTATCCCAGGCTGTGACCAGGGTCTTAACGCTTATATTACCATTTGAGTCCAGAGGATCTTCTCCCCTTGCTACCTACCTTTGGGGGATTGCATTGGTTTTTGTTGGCAGACTATAAATTTTGGATGAAAGGTATGTTACCTCTGCTTCCTTGACTCCCAGTGATTGGGACAGAAAGCTGGTAGGAAGAGTAGGATTTTTTTTTCCTATGGAGAGTACCTGCACCACCGCCCTCCCCTTAGTGCAGAGCTTGAGGTAACCCTGAGATGGGCCCCAAGAAGGCACTTGAGTTTTTCCTTTCAGTTTTGAGTAAGTTCTTCCCCAGGAATGAAGTTGGTCCAGGAAGGGGGTGTGAGGACAGGTTGAAGATTTAGGCTGCTTTCTGCTTCCTTTGCAGGAGATGGTCTGACTGGGAAGGCGAGTGAGAAGCCGCCTGAGAGGGTGAGGAGGGAGGGGATTAGAAGGAGTCTGGTTCCCCTTATATCTCTAGGAAGGACAGGTCCTTCATTTTCCCTCCTAGATCTTCAGAGGGTGTGTGTGAGGAGAGTTAGGAGGAGGGAGGGAGCCCTTATATGTACTGCTTCTTAAGTCCAGCCTCCTTTCCTCCCCTCCTTCTATGGGCTGGGCCAAGGGTCCCTACTCTCCCTTCTCCCTCTCATTTCTGTACCACCCTAAACCTTGTGCTAGTGCAGCTGGTTTATTCTGCCCCTAGTATCAGCTTTCCTTCCCTCCCCATGTTTCCAAGGTACAGAAGAGAAGTGAGCGCGTTAGAAGAGTAGAACCTCCAAAACCTGAGGTTGTGGATTCCACTGAGAGCAGTGAGTAGAACTTGAGGAAATGTGACCCAGTGGGATGAGTGGGAAGTGGCCGCCATGGATCTCCTGGCTCCATGCAGAGTATGACGTGCCTATCTGTGCTCTGGGTTGGCATGGAAACCAGAGGCAGTGGAGGTGATTGAAAACAAAAGCACTGAGAATGGAGTTTCCTGTTTCAGCTCTGCAATCCCTGTCCCGAAGAATCTTCCCACTTAGAGCTCTCCCTAAGGGAGAGTGACACCGGTGACTTAAGTTTTCAATATGATGGGGTGGGGGAGGAGATAAAGGCAAGAACTGAGGGGATCCCAGGAGCAGAAGAGCTACCTATTGGTCAGAGGATGGTTGAAGACATGGTCTGGTAGCCTTTTCTCATGCCCGCCCCCCTCCTCAGTTCCAGTATCAGATGAGGATTCTGATGCCATGGTAGATGACCCCAATGATGAGGATTTTGTGCCATTCCGGCCCCGGCGCTCTCCTCGCATGTCCCTACGCTCCAGTGTGGCACAAAGGGCCGGGCGCTCTGCTGTGGGCACCAAGATGACTTGTGCACATTGCCGGACACCGCTGCAGAAGGGGCAGACGGCCTATCAACGCAAGGGGCTGCCTCAGCTCTTTTGTTCCTCATCCTGTCTCACCACTTTCTCCAGAAAGCCCTCAGGCAAAAAGACCTGTACCTTCTGCAAGAAGTACGTGAGGGTACTGGGGTGTGGAAAGGGCAGGCAGGCATCAGGCCAGGAATAATGGGTGAGATAGAGACTATGTTGGCAAGAACCTAGTGAAACTTAGAGAGAGAGGCAATATGGGTAGGGGCTTGGAGAGCATTTGCTCTGTGGTCCTTGATCCCAGGGGAAGGCTGGAAGCTGATGAAACAAATGAATGTTCAAGCCTGTTCCCATCTGCAGGGAGATCTGGAACACCAAGGACTTGGTTGTGGCGCAGACTGGTTCAGGAGGCTCCTTCCACGAGTTCTGCACATCCGTCTGCCTCTCTTTGTATGAGGCCCAGCAGCAGCGTCCAATCCCCCAGTCCGGGGATCCTGCTGATGCTACTCGCTGCAGCATATGCCAGAAGACTGGAGAGGTGAGGAAGCTCGATGGGGGCTGGTATACAGAGCCTGGCCAGTCCTGACCTGCCCCTGCAATCCTGGGGCTGCAGGGGCCAGGCCCTGTAGAGGAGGGGTGTGGGGAGGAAAGGCAGCTATTGTGAGGGAGTGTATTCAAGATAAGAGCTTCTCCAGGATGTGTGCAGCTGGCCTTCCTTGCCTCCCAGGACCTCACCATCAAGTCGGCAGCCTGATGTGCAGGTTGGGGGAGGGGGGGGTCCTTGGGTACAATGTATGCTGTGAAGATCTAGGGTGAGGTGGGTGGACTATCCTTGCATTGGGGTGGGTGGTGGTGGTCAGGCCCCAGTTCAGGATATGTGTGTGTGTGGCAGGTCCAGCATGAGGTCAGCAATGGCAGCGTGGTGCACCGGCTCTGCAGTGATTCTTGCTTCTCCAAATTCCGGGCCAACAAGGGACTGAAAACCAACTGTTGTGACCAGTGCGGGGCTTACATCTATACCAAGACCGGGACCCCTGGCCCCGAGCTCCTTTTCCATGAGGGCCAACAAAAGCGGTTCTGCAACACAACCTGCTTGGGGGCATACAAGAAGGTGGGGCCGAGGGAGTAGTGCATTAGAGGGCTGTGGAAGGGGGTGAGGTTCTTGGGTGATAAATAAAGGTGCCTGATGGGTTGAGGCTGGGAGGAATAAAACAAATAAAGGGGGTTTCAATTGTATCTGTTATGTTTTATTTTTTGAAGCTGGCTGGTAGATACACAGGTCTTTGTTATATCATCACCTATACTTTTTTGTATGCTTGAAATATTTCATGTTTTAAAAATTTAAAAAATAAAGTGAAGGGACAAATCCAGCCTCAGCCTCTCCTTCCCCATCCTCACAGAAAAACACACGTGTGTACCCCTGTGTCTGGTGCAAGACCCTGTGTAAGAACTTTGAGATGCTATCACATGTGGATCGTAATGGCAAGACGAGCTTGTTCTGTTCCCTCTGCTGTACCACATCTTACAAAGTGAAGCAGGCAGGGCTCACTGGTAGGTGCAAAGCCCTCTTCTCTGAGACCCCTGCTGGCCTTCCTTCTACCCCCCTACCCCATACTCCCCTCTTCTAAAGTAATCCCTGCTACCTCAGCCCCAACCACATCTTCCCGTGGATTTCCTGTTCCACCTATCAATCTCTGCACTGCCTTACACTTTCTGTGCTCTCTCTCTCCTCTCTTTTGCTCTCCCTTTCTCTATGCCCCAGGCCCTCCCCGACCCTGCAGCTTCTGCCGCCGCAGCCTCTCTGACCCCTGTTACTACAACAAGGTCGACCGCACAGTCTACCAATTCTGCAGCCCCAGCTGCTGGACCAAGTTCCAGGTACTTCAGACCCTGGACCAGGGATAAAGGGTGTGGTGCCATAGAGAAAGTATCAAAATCGGGGTAGGTAGGCCTGGGCAGAGCAAAGAACAAGCTTGACCTCCCCTCCCCACCACCACCACACACTTCTTGCCCCTCCCTTACTTGTCTTCCTTCCCTCCAGCGCACAAGCCCCGAAGGGGGCATTCACCTGAGCTGTCACTACTGCCACAGCCTCTTCAGTGGCAAGCCTGAGGTCTTGGACTGGCAGGTAAGACCCCCCACTCTGCCCATATCTTGCTACATGACTAGATATTTGTCTGAAGGGGTCCTTCCATTTGGCTTTTGCCTGGTCCCGATGTCACAGTACTCTCCTCCCTGCCTTGTGACCCAATCTTAGGACCAGGTGTTCCAGTTCTGCTGTCGTGATTGCTGTGAAGATTTCAAGCGGCTTCGGGGTGTGGTGTCCCAGTGTGAGCATTGCCGGCAGGAGAAACTCCTGCATGAGAAACTCCGGTTCAGCGGGGTAGAAAAGAGCTTCTGCAGCGAAGGTAAGGAAAAGAAATAGGGGTCAGAGGCCTTGGACCACATAGCAGGGAGATTGGCAGAGAAAGAATGAGGGCTTAGGATGCGGTCTCGGGACAAGGGCCTTCTACTCAGGATGTGGAGCCCTTGTCCATCCTAAGGCTTTGGGCCTAAGAGACTATTGGGGAGAGCTTTCAGTTGTACCACCTTGAAAAACGGTAGGTCTCCTGGAGATTTCTGTGTCTCTGGATTCTTTCCAGGCTGTGTGCTGCTCTACAAACAGGACTTCACTAAGAAGCTGGGACTGTGCTGTATCACTTGTACTTACTGCTCCCAGACCTGCCAGCGTGGAGTCACCGAGCAGCTGGATGGCAGCACCTGGGACTTCTGCAGTGAGGACTGCAAGAGCAAGTACCTACTGTGGTCCTGCAGGGTAAGGGGGGGGGGGCAGAAAGGGTAGAGACGGTAACAGGGCTGTTGTACTATGATCAGGTGTGGGCCATTCTCCAGGGAGGGGGCTCCAGCTGACCAGCCTCCAAAGGAAGAGCTTATCCCAAGGCAAAGGGCTCAGCATGTTTTAGGGATGCAGGTCTGATCATCTTGTCAATACCCACAGGCTGCCCGGTGCCATGCCTGTAAGCGACAGGGGAAGCTGCTAGAGACCATCCACTGGCGCGGGCAGATCCGTCATTTCTGCAACCAACAGTGTCTGCTGCGCTTCTATAGCCAGCAGAACCAACCCAACTTGGACACCCAGAGTGGGCCCGAGAGCCTCCTGAACAGTGAGTCCCGGGCAGGAAGCACTCTGTTAGAACTAGCCTGGACTCTAATCCTGGGCCCAGCCCCTCTCTTCTGCTTCTTTCATCTCATTCCTGACCAGAACGCCTGGTACTGTGCTCTTTTTTAGCTTCTGAATTGTGCAGATACTAGGGGAGTCTTGTTTAAAGGTTTCCAGAGCTACCTTCCACTGATTTTCGATAACGGATGTATTTTTAGGGAATGGGTACCAGGTAGGATGGGGCATGTGGGGACTATGGTTAGTTTTCAGAGAGAAGGAAGCATCAGCATAAGCTCTGCCTTTAGGTATTGTTTCAAGACCATTATCCTGGCCCCTCTGGGGTGTTCCGGGGGTACCAAATTCCTGAAGGCCATGAAATGGAAGAGCTCAAATTATGGGTCATTGGGGAAGCTTAATCTTTTTCATTCTGTGTCAGCCAGGACAAATAATCTTCTTGGCCACTGTTTCTGGGGCCTATAGAAGACTAGGCCTAAGGTGGTAAGGAGGAGAAATTCTAGACTTCCTGTTCACATTTGATGTGCTTCTTAATGAAGCTCTCCTGGAACAGGATGATGAAAATAGAGCTGGTTCCACAGAGGAAAACATTCATTTGTTTTGATCTACAGGTCAGTCTTCTGAGGCAAAGCCCCAGACACCCTCTCAAACCAAAGTGGAGAACAGCAATACAGTGAAGACCCCAGAGGAAAATGGGAATCTGGGCAAGGTCAGGGCAAAAGCCAGGGGGAAAGATGGTCTCAGAGGAGGGTCTAGCATTTGGTGGCACTAACCTTCCTTTGTCTGCAGATCCCTGTGAAGATCCGGTTGGCTCCCACTGCTTCTACTCCTCCTCCCTCCGCACCACCCCCAGCCACACCCCGCAAAAACAAAGCTGCCATGTGTAAGCCTCTGATGCAGAATCGGGGGGTCTCCTGCAAAGTGGAGATGAAGTCCAAAGGGAGTCAAACAGGTGAGCCAGGGTACCTAGATACCACAGGCTTTATTTTATAGTTCTAGGCCTGCAGCCCTGTGCCTAGGAGCTAGACAAGGGGGTTTCTTAGGTGGATGAAGTATCATGAATATGGTTATCCTAGAATCACAGAGTTGACTCTCTACCTTTTATGTAAGGGCAGTTTTGTGACAGCTTTGGGAAAGACAGGCAAGTATCAAGTAATGGGTCAGATGTAAACCCACCTAACATGGGCTCTAAGAAGACCCCTTTCTTGTCAACAGAAGAGTGGAAGCCACAGGTGATTGTGCTGCCCATCCCAGTGCCCATTTTTGTGCCAGTGCCTATGCATCTGTACTGCCAGAAAGTCCCAGTGCCTTTCTCAATGCCCATCCCGGTAAGTTTCCCGTCCAGAGTTGACCCACCACTGTCCCTTACTCTCACCACCTGTCCCTCTCATCCACTGGTTTGGTCTTGACGTTTAGTTGGGATTTATGTCTCCAGGTACCTGTGCCCATGTTCCTGCCCACTACGTTGGAGAGCACAGACAAGATTGTGGAGACTATTGAGGAGCTGAAGGTGAAGATCCCTTCCAACCCCTTGGAGGCCGACATCCTGGCTATGGCAGAAATGATTGCAGAGGCTGAAGAGTTAGACAAGGCCTCATCTGACCTTTGTGGTATGCCATGGACAGCAGCAATGAGGGAGTCAGGGTTTTACTAGTCTGTCTCTGCCTAAGTGCAGGGGAGTGGTTGGAATTAGCCCTTGAAAGCCTGTGAGGGATCTAGGTAAGAGCTGCAGTGACTAAGCCAACTCCTCTTCCTCCCAGATCTTGTGAGCAACCAAAGTGCAGAGGGACTTCTGGAAGATTGTGACCTGTTTGGGCCAGCTCGAGATGATGTCCTGGCAATGGCTGTCAAGATGGCCAATGTCTTGGATGAACCTGGGCAAGACTTGGAGGCAGACTTCCCCAAGAGTGAGTGGAATTCACGGCATGCCCACTGGGTATGGTAGCATTTGTGCCATAAGGAAAGGAGTGTTTTTTTTTGTGTGTGTGACCTGGAGAATGACCCTAATAGTGCTCCTTGTGACCAGTGACAAAAGGCTGTCAAGGGAGTAGTGGCAGAGATACTGGAATAGGTGCATGATTTTACATTTGAGTCTTGTTTTGTTTTATTTATTTATTTTTAATATATTTTTATTAATTTCAGGGAGGAAAAGAAGAGGGGGAGAGAGAGAGAGACAGAAACATAAATGATGAGAGAAAATCACCGATTGGCTGCCTCCTGTACTCCCCACACTGGGGATCGAGCCTGCAACCTAGGCATGTGCCCTGACTGGGAATCAAACTGAGCCACACCGGTCAGGCTTGTTTTGTTCTAATTGTGGTAAAGCACATAATATAAAATTTACCATGTTTGAATGTGCAGTTCGGTAGTGTTATGAGCTTTCCCATTGTTGTGAATTTTTGCATCTCTGTGCCTCTGAGCATGTTCTTCATATGGCTTTGCTGGTTCCTACTGAGTACAATTGGAACTCTCTTAGAAGCTTTTCTCAAGTCATGTGTGCACGTAGTGGGGTGGGGTGGGAGGGTTACAGCATTGAGATCTTAAAAATCAGTTTGCTTCCTTTTACCTCTAACAGATCCTTTGGACATTAACCCCAGTGTAGACTTCCTCTTTGATTGTGGCCTGGTAGGGCCTGAGGACGTGTCTACTGAACAAGACCTTCCCCGAACCATGAGGAAGGTGAGGGCTGGGGCTGCCATATCCACAGAAGAGGGATGGAGGCTCAAATGGCCAGGGATGGGTGCTTTCATAGCCAAGTCAGCAGCTTTAGTTTGACCTTCCCTGGCTTACCTCCTTTCTCCATTATTCAAAGCACAAACTTTGCTTTCTTTCTAGTTCCCAAAGTCATCAGAGCTATTTCTGGGGCTCTGTGCTTCCATAGCTGTGTTCTGACATCACTCCCCCACTATCCTGTTGATAAACACTGTCCTGACTAGTTTCCATGGTGGTCCTGACCTTATCTCCTTGAACCCACCTCCTTTCTTTTCCCCTCCAGGGTCAAAAGCGGCTAGTGCTTTCAGAGAGCTGTTCCCGGGACTCCATGAGCAGCCAGCCAAGCTGTACTGGACTTAATTATTCATATGGTGTCAATGCTTGGAAGTGCTGGGTGCAATCAAAATATGCCAATGGAGAAACCAGCAAGGGTGATGAGTTGCGCTTTGGACGTAAGTATCCAGGGGAGGGAGGCAGGGATGGGAGGAGGAGGGGAAGGGGAAAGGAGCAGGGCTATGATTCAGCTGAAGATATCTATGAATGATAAGGCTGTCATTATATAAAGGGTGTCCTGTGAACATTGGGAGGAGTTGCAAAATAAGGGGAGATGCTGTCTAGATTGCAAGGCTTAGATCTCTTTTGGCAATTGGTGGTTTAATTTGGAGCTGGACATGACTAAGTGATGAAGGAATTAATGATAGAGCTAAATGAAATTCTAATGTGAAGTTGTCTTAATCCTATCCACCTTCACTACATATCACTGCAGCGAAACCTATGCGTATCAAAGAAGATATTCTGGCCTGCTCAGCTGCTGAACTCAATTACGGCCTGGCCCAGTTTGTGAGAGAAATCACTCGACCCAACGGTGAAAGATATGAACCTGACAGCATCTACTACCTGTGTCTTGGCATCCAACAGGTACCCCTTACAGACCACCTCAGTTGTAGTCACTTTCAACATAGCAACACAGTAGGCAAGGTCCCAGCAGAAATTATTCTGTCTACTCTCTGGTCCTACTTTGTCTGCTATCCTGAGCAGGCAGTCTTTTGTTTCCTACTCCAAGCAGGACAACACATGTCAATACTCCTCTAAAATCAAAGCTCTGTCCCAGGACTGTTGTCCAAGGAGCCGTCTTCATTGCTCTCTGAGTCCCCTTTGTAATCCTCAAACCCATTCTAGGAGGGGAGGGACGAGTAGACCTGGGATCCTTGGGTGGTGGGGTAATGTTTAGTACCCACTGACAAGGTGTCTGTGCTTGTGAAGAAGCTGCTGTGACACATTTCTTCCATGTCTCCTCCTCTTCCAACAAGGCCTTGGTGCCTCAGAATTGTAGGTATACCTGGAGAAAAGCACTCCGCTTCATGTAATTGAGCAGCTATTTACCACCATCTCCTAATTATCAAGGTTGCTGTGCCTGGGACCTTTGTTATCACTGTCTTTTTTCTAGGACCTGGAGTCTAGCTTTATGTGTGTCTCTTTTTCCTTCTCTAGTACTTGCTGGAAAATAACCGAATGGTGAACATTTTCACGGACCTTTACTACCTGACTTTTGTTCAAGAACTCAACAAATCTCTGAGTACCTGGCAGCCCACACTCCTTCCCAACAGTAAGGGACAGGGACTTAGCAACCCCTACACCCTTCACTCCATTCTTCAGGGACACCATCCCAAAAGTCCCAGGCTGTTTGATCTGCCACTCTTCACAGAGAGTCTGAGGGCATGAGCATGTAGCTGGGTGCCTCTGAGTTGAGAGCTTGAGAATGCAGAGCCCCTATCCTTGAATATGAGAAGGGGATCAAGACTTAAGTCTGAACAACTATTTCTGGAACCACAAAAGGTGGCCTGAATTTGGGTGGTAATTGAAAAAAAAGGAAAAGTTTACATTTATCTGCCTATAACTTGTGGGTGGTGAGAGAAGCTCCAAATACAGGTAGAAACTATATAAAAAACCATCTAGTCTTGTTGTATAATACAGCAGGTTGTTAGGGTTTTATGCACAATGGCAACTAACTGAAAAGAAATGGTTATGAGCAGAATGTCTGGGATCAGGGTTTGGGTAGTTGCTAGCTCCTGACTAGCCTCTCCTTGACCATTGCAGACACAGTGTTCTCCCGAGTGGAGGAAGAACACCTCTGGGAGTGTAAGCAGCTGGGGGTCTACTCACCCTTTGTCCTTCTCAACACCCTCATGTTCTTCAACACTAAGTTTTTTGGGCTGCAGACGGCTGAGGAACACATGCAGCTTTCCTTCACCAATGTGGTGCGGCAGTCCCGCAAGTGCACCACCCCCCGCGGTACCACCAAGGTGGTGAGCATCCGCTACTATGCTCCTGTCCGCCAAAGGAAAGGGCGAGGTATGAGGCTGCCCCTCTTTTGCTTTCCTCCCTCTCTGCTCCCCTCTTCCATACTCTATTTTAATTACTGGGTTGGTCCTCTCCTTTATCACTGTCTTCCCTGACCTTCCATTTGTACATTTGCAGAACAGGTAAAAACAGCCAGTCCTTCAACCTGATGATTAGTGGCTGTTGCATAAATAGGAGGTCACCCAGCTGCCTGCTTCCACCTTTCCTCATTTCAAGGCAGTTGACTTTTTCTACTTTTGGTGGGGTAGTGGACAGGTGGGAAGCTGTTGGGTATGTTGTCTGTTGGGAGAGAGTTGACAATGAGACAGTCGTTCCATGATTCGTTGCTGTTGGGCATTATAAGAATTGCACCTTGATTTCTGTTCTGGCCCTGAAATCCTGACCCATCTGAGTGCAGTTCCCACAGTTCCTTCTTGGAACCTGAGCCTCTACCTGAACCAGTTTAATGGAGGTTGGGGCCATCATCCTTTTTTTTTTTTTTTTTTTTTATCCCAGAAGTAAGTCCATCCTTGCAACAGGGCAAGATTGTAAAGACTTAAACAATGTGAATGGGGTGGGGCGAGGGTGTGGGTTACAGAGCATCACCCTGTAGTTTGGCTGGTATGGGAAGACCTACTGACTTTTCTGCCTTTATTTCTTTATGAGCCTGTATTGTGTGTCCTGAGGCCTTCCAACTGTGCACTTAGAGTAGCTTCTTAAGATTGTGCTTTTAACAAGTCTGAGTCATTTGCCTCCTCTACAGACATGGGTTCCGGGAAGCGGAAGAGAGAAGATGAAGCCCCTATCTTAGAGCAGCGTGAGAACCGCATGAATCCCCTCCGCTGCCCTGTCAAGTTCTATGAATTCTATCTCTCAAAATGGTGAGTTGGCAGGTTTGCAGAAATGGCATTAGCATGGGAATCCATGGGATCCACTTTGCCTCAGTACTGATCTGTCCCACCCCACCATTGCAGTCCTGAAAGCCTCCGGACTCGCAACGATGTGTTCTACCTGCAACCTGAGCGGTCCTGCATCGCTGAGTCACCTCTCTGGTACTCTGTGATCCCCATGGACCGAAGCATGTTGGAGAGTATGCTCAATCGCATTCTAGCCGTGCGTGAGATTTATGAGGAGCTGGGTCGTACTGGGGATGAAGACCTGGACTGAACCCATCTGTATCCATCTTTCACACCAGTGTCTGGCTTGTCACCACGTCCCACAGGGCGACTGGCCCAGGAACCAATGCTACTCATTCTGAAGGGCCGTGAGTGCCCTTTTCTACTCATCCATTCCCTGCCTTCCCTAGGAACTCCTGACTTTTACCTTCTTCCAAACCATTTGACAACCGTGGGGCTCTAGTCCTCTGTACATGAGGGCTAATCAACTAGTGATACGCAAAACCAGCTAGGCCATTTTCTTTCTTCTTTTCTTTCTCTTTCTCTCTCTCTCTCTCTCTCTCTCTCTCTCTCTCTCTCTCTCTCTCTCTCTCTCTCTCTCTCTGCCGTTTTCTTTATGCTTCACAGTAAACCCCTTCTCCTGGGGCCAGACTCTGGATGGAGTGTTAATAGCTCTGGTGATCCTGTTGGCTTTGGGTTTCCTGACCCATCCCACATAGGTTACTAAAGCCCCTTGTTTCTAGATTTGGCCAAGGGAAGAATCCAGCTGCCTTCTCTGCCCTGTGCCCACTCCTTTCTCCACTCTTCCCCAGTACCATGCTAAAGGGACTTGTATGAAAGATATGAAAAAAAACTCTGAAAGTAACGAGGGGGACCATTTTCCTAAAACTCAGAACTTAGATACTCTTCCTCTCCCCTGAGATAACTGGTTGTTAGAAGCCCCTGGCACCTTGTTCCCCTCCCTACTGTAAGCACCAATCCTTGGTGCTTCAGTTGAAAAAAACTTCCACATGCTTTCTTTTCTTTAAAGGCAGAGAATGACTAAGTATGGGGAGCAAACTTTTGTCCCCTTGGTTTATGTGTTTATCTTTCTCTGCCATCTTAGGTTGATATGAGCCATGTGTCAACATGCTTAGCCCCCTTCTGTAACTGCCTCCCTTTAGTTCAGTGGACACAGTTCCCAAGATGAAAACTACCTTCTGATTTGGGTTGGGGCTGGGTTCCCCACTCTTGTTCTTCCCCTATTATAAGAGCCAGGCCAAGCCTGTGGGGACCCTGGGTCATACAGGATGGGATCTGTGGTTAGAGAATAGGGAGGAGCTGTGCACCTGTATCCTGCCTCCACTACCTATATCTATCTTCTTTCTTCCCCATCTTGCTTTTGTAGTTCCAGAAAACTATTAGTATCCAGCAAAGGGGGTACCCAGTTCTTTTCCTGTTGGCTTTGCTGTTTCCTAGCCTCCTTTTTGTGTTTTTAAAACTGCTACCAGTTTAGCCACTGTTTAAATTGTATATATTGTTCTGCGGTACCTGGCCTATCCCTTCAGTGAGCCACGCCCGCCGTTGTGTTGTAGTGAGAAGCTGTTGTCACGACTAACCTTCTGTCTCTGGAATTGTTTGTTTCAAATAAAGTGTTAAAATTGTCTCTTACCTTTTCCTGGGGAGGAAGAGCAGTGTTTGGAGGGGTGATGGATATGGAGACAATGTCAAATCATTTAGGGCATGAAGAGAAGTGTCCCACCTCAGTTTGAAAATCATTTTTACCTAACTCACTGAATGAATCCAGTTGGAATATGGTCCTTTTCATAACAAGTTTCCAGACACAAGGGAAAAATTTATTCCACAGCTAGCTATTAAGTACCTACAATGTTTAAGGACCTAGATTCAGAGAAGACAAAGATTAATTAGACCAGGATCCTATCCCTAGCAGGTTCCCAGGCTAGATGGGATAGGAAGAGATTAATGCATAGTTGTAAGATGCAGAAAGAAATATCTAGTGCTGTGGGAGAGTAGAAGAATAAGGAACTCACTTTAAGATTATAGGGAGGTTAGCCCTGACCCGGTAGCTCAGTTGGTTAGAGTGTCATCCTGATATACCAAGTTTGTGGGTTTGATTCCCTGTCAGGGCACCTACAAGATTAAACTAATGAATGCATAAATAAGTGGAACAATAAATCAATGTTTCTTTCTCAAATAAAATTAATAATTTAAGAAGGAGATTATAGGGAGTTCATATGAGTTTTCTGAATAAGGTGGCATTTCACCTGCGCCTCAGTAAGTGAGAGGAGTTGGGGGCCAGCACAAGCAAAGGCTGAGGTTTTTCCACTCAGGGAATTATACGATCAGATCTGTTGTTTTAGGGAGGAGATCCCTAGAACAATATGGAGGACCGGGTGGTAGCAGGTCTAAAGGCCAGGAGATCAGTGAAAAGAGTATGACAGAAGTTACGTGGGTATACCATTAAGCATAACCAATGGACACAGATGAGTGAGGGCATGTGTTAGGGGGTGGGAGTAGCCGGCAGAGGTCAATTGGAGGAAAAGGGCATATGTAATACTTTAAACAATAAAGAATTTAAATTAAAAATAAAAGCCATCCTGAAAAAAAAAATGTGGGCCTCAATTGGAGATATGGGGATACAGAAGGAAAAGAGAAAATAGATTCATGAAGGTCAAGTCTGCAGAATCTGAGGAAGAGGAAAGAATTGTACATGAAGCCCAGGCTAATGTAGCTCAGTTGGTTGGTTGTCTTGTGCACCAGAAGGTTGCCGGTTTTTTCCTGGTCAGGGCACGTGCTTGGGTTTTGAGCTCTATCCCCTGTAAGGGGTGTGCAGGAGGAAGACGACTGATGTTTTGCTCTCACATTGATGTTTCTCTCTTTCAAATAAACATTTTTTTAAAAAAGAGAATTGTACATGAAATATGAATCCCATGTTTTAATTGGGAGATGCCTTTATCGAAGTTGGAAAATGGACAGGGTTTTGTTTTTATTTTTATTTTGTTTGTTTTGGCAGAGGAGTAGGGTGTAGGAAAAGGTTGGTAACAAGTTGAGGTTTTCATCATGTTGGATTCAAGACTATATAAACATCCACATGGGGGCAGTGTAACATGGTATAGCAGAAAGAACACTCAAACTTCAATTTTGTTATTTTTTATTTTTTTCATTTTTAATAAATCTTTATTGTTCAGATTATTACAATTGTTCTTCTTCCCCTACAGCTCCCCTCCATGCAGTTCCCACCCCACCCTCTGTCCTTACCCCTCCCCACTGTACTCATTCATAGGTGTATGATTTTTGCTCAGCCTATTCCCACACTCCCCACATCCCTTTCCCCCTGAGAATTGTCAATCTACTCCCTTTCTAGGCCCCTGATTCTATTATATTCACCAGTTTATTCCGTTCATCAGATTTTTTATTCACTTGAGTTTTAGATTCACTTGTTGATAGATTTGTTGTTCAAAATTTTTATCTTTACCTTTTTCTTCTTCCTCTTCTTAAAGAATACCTTTCAGCATTTCATATAATACTGGTTTGGAGTTAATGAACTCCTTTAGCTTTTTCTTATCTGTGGAGCTCTTTATCTGCCCCTCAATTCTGAATGATAGCTTTGCTGGGTAGACTAATTTTGGTTGTAGGTTCTTACTATTCATCACTTTGAATATTTCTTGCCACTCCTATCTGGCCTGCATAGTTTCTGTTGAGAAATCAGCTGACAGTCTGATGGGTGCTCCCTTGTAGGTAACTAACTTTTTTCTCTTGCTACTTTTAATATTCTCTCTTTGTCTTTTGCTCTTGGTATTTTAATTATGATGTGTCTTGGTGTGGTCCTCTTTGGATTCCTTTCATTTGGGGTTCTCTGCACTTCCCAGACTTGTATTTCTTTCACCAGGTGGGTGAAGTTTTCTGTCATTATTTCTTCAAATGGGTTTTCAATATCTTGCTCTCTCTCTTCTTCTGGCACCCCCATAATTTGGATGTTGGTATGCTTGAAGTTGTCCCAGAGACTCCTTATACTATCTTCTATTTTTAGATTTTTTTTCTTTTTGCTTTTCTGGTTGGGTGTTTTTAGCTCCTTTGTATTTCAAGTCTTTGACTTGATTCTTGTGATCCTCTAGTCTGCTGTAGGATCTTTTGTATATTATTTTTTATTTCAGTCAGTGTATGCTTAATTTCCAGTTTTCATAGCCTCACAGTTCTCGCTAAATTTATCAGCTTTGTCTAGAAAATTCTTGAAAAACCTTGTAACTGTGATTTTAAACTCTATATCCAGTCACTTGCTTTCCTCCATTTCTTCCATTTGTGACCTGTTTCTTTGTCTCCACATTTTGGCTGCTTACTTGAGTTGATATAGAGTGCTTTTGTGTGCTAGGTGTCCTATAAGGCAGCCACTGGCTCAGCCTCTCCAGTTACCTGAGGTGGACACTTTTGGTGCACTCCTTTGTGGGCTGTGTGCACAGTCTTGTTGTAGTTAAGCCTTGATTGTTGTTGGTATCACTGGGAAGAATGGACCTCAAGGCCAATTGGCTGTGAGGATCAGCTGTGTCTATACTGGGAGAACTTCTGTGCTGGAGACACCCTTATGAGACAAGACTTGCTTTAGTGGGGCTTTGGTGCTCACTGAGTCTTCCCCCTGAGTATGTCCCTTATGGATCTGAGGAGTTTTAATCTGGATGGTCCCACACTGACCACTGGGTACACTGGCTCTTGGATCTCCAAGGAGGTTAATAATTTAGCCTCTGTCTGAGGCCACCCAGCAGGAGCTATGGAGAGATCTGCAGATTCCTCTTCTTTGTTTGGGTTTTGGAGTTTCCCAGGTGAGGCCCTGCTGTGAAGCAATGCGCACTGCTCCAAGGCCTTGGGCCTTCTTTTGGATGTTCTGGGTCTCACTGACTCAGCTGTAGTTTGTTAGCTAAGTTTAGAATTCAAAGTTCCAGGTCATTCATATGCAAAATCCTCTGTACTCAGATTGGATGAGGCAGAGTCTCAGGGCGGAGCAAACAGCTATGGCTTCATGGGGCAGGATCTCAGGGCAGAGCATACATCAGTGGCTTCCCATAAGTGCTGCCCTAAGAGGCCCCTGGTTCTAAGTGTCCCTCAGAAATCGCTGCAAGTGCCTCTGAGAGAAAGCCACCCTCAAGTTTTGCCTACTGCCAGACAGTCGAGTTTCTCCCTATATGAGTCTGGGTCCCCAGAGTCTCCCCCGGATCTGGAGTTCAGAGCAGTTGGGAGCTTTTGTCTTCCTCCCAGTTGAGAAAGCCAACCGCATACTCAGTTGCCAGCCCTCTCCACACATGTGCCTCCAAACTTCTTCCTTTCACAGTTCCTGTGAGACTCAGTGTGCTTTTCTCTTTCCTTCTAGTTGTAGAATTTCCACTCAGCCAGCTTTCCTGTGGTTCTAGATGATGTCTGTTTTGTCTTTTAGTTGTAGTTTTGAAATTGTTGTGTGAGGCAGCAGTTTAGGTGTTTACCTATGCTGCCATCTTGGTTTCTCTCAAACTTGAATTTTTAATCATATCTCTGCCACTGAAACTTGGGCAAGCCTACCTCTTTGAGCCTTACTTAAAAATGCACTTTTACTCTACCCTGACTTACACAGGGATCTGTTGTGAAGGTCAGATGAGAAAATGCATGTGAAAAGTAATATTGATGCTAGATGTTACCATTTATACTAGGCAGTTGGAAATGTGGGTCTGAGGCATAGAAGAGAAAAAAAGTGTGTATTTTTTCCAGCTTTATTGAGATACAATTGACTATAACATTGCCCAAGTTTAAAGTGTACACCATGTTGATTTGATACACAAATGTTGCAAAATGATGGCCAACTTACCCCACCCTATCATATACTAATAATTACCATTTCTTCTTTATAGTGAGAACATTTAATATCTATTTTCTTAGCAACTTTCAAATATATCACACAGTATTGTTAACTATAGTCACCATGCTGTATATTAGAGCTCCAGAACTTATTCATCTTATATGTGAAAGTTTATAACCTTTGACCAACATCTCCCAATTTAATCTCTATTCCTCCAGCCCCTGAAAACCATAATTTTACTCTCTGTTTCTCTGAGTTCAGCTTTAAAAAAAAGGATATATTTTTATTGATTTCAAAGAGGAAGGGAGAGGGAGAGGAGAGATAGAAACATCAATGATGAGAGAATCATTGATCGTCTGCCTCCTGCACACCGCCTACTGGGGATCGAGCCCACAACCCCAGCATGTGCCTTAACTGGGAATTGAATTGTGACCTCCTAATTCATAGGTCAATGCTCAACCACTCAGCTACACTGGCCAGGCAAGTTCAGCTTCTTTAGACTCCACATATAAGTGAGATCACACAATATTTGTCTTTTTCTGTCTGCCATTCTCTTAGCATAATGCATGAGGTGTCAATTAAGAAGTCATCTGCAAACAGCTCCTAGTTGAAGCTGTGTGAGTGGACAAGATCACTGAGGGGAGTAATAGAATGAAAAGAGAAGACAAAAATGGTACCTTGGAAAAATATCTCCAGTTAAGCTGAGAAAGGAACTGACAGGGAGAGAGACCAGAGAAGTGGGAGAAGCCCCAAATCTGCCAGGTGCCAAAGGCAGAACTACCTGATGAAAACTGTCTCATACTCCAGGCCAAGATGAAGTCTATTAAATTTGCCTTCTCACTCTCCCATCTTCAAAGTCACCTGGCTCTCCTACCTCCTTCCCCTGCTAGAACAGAGAAGTGTCTGATGTCATTTGTTCAACTAGATTTGAACTCTGTGCCCAGCCTTGTGCTGGCCACTAGGGATATAAAGGTGAGTAAGAACCTGTAGTCTGCTTTTAAAAAGTCCCTAGTCTGGTAGGGAGGACTAGGCCTGGGACTAGGGCAGGGTAGTCAAAGTACCTAGGGCGCAAAATATGAGGAGGCACTCACAGCCGGAATCATGCGAGTAAAGGGTTGACATTTGTGCAACCCTGAGAGTGAATGCCTCCTGAAATGTTGTACCCTAGGTGCCTCAGTTGCCTCACCCTAGTCCTGACCCTGGGGAAGACTCACATGTAAATACAATGATCAGGACGGACTGTAATTTTTACTTATTCTCTACACTAGGAAAGCAAGACCATAGAGATGATACGGGTGCTGGGTTTTCATGAAGAGTGGGCATAGCTTGTAAGGCAGCATAAAGTGTGTGCAAAGGCATGGAGATATATGAGAATATGGAATGTCTTCAAGTAAGAATGTTTGGTTTGCAGAGGAGGTAGAGGGGGTGCAATAAAAAAGGTAAGCAGTGGTGAGAGGTGTTTCTGGGAAACTAGGGATCAGGCTGTGAAAGGCATTGAAGGGGAGATGAAATCATAACGACACACACTTGTATAGAACTTACTATCAACAAGGCACTCTCCCAAGTGCTTTATATATAATCAGCACATTTATTCCTTACTATAGCCCTATGACATAGGGACTATAATTATCTTTGTATGACAGATGAGGAAACAGAGTGGCTGAGTAACTTAACTGAAGTCACATAGGTAGGAAGTGGATCATGCTCTTCATCACTATGCTATACTGAGTTTTCAGAGAGACTTCCTTCAGATGGAATGGAGAACAGTGGTCACAATCCTGTGTAAATTACCCTTTCTCCTTGAAGTCCACTGTTAAATCATTGCTCTTTCTTCCATAGTTCACCATCAACCTTAATGTATCTATTTGTGCAAAGGTCTTCCCTGACCTGGATCTCATCAAGGTCTCCACAGTCAATCTATAGTTATGAGTACAGAATTGCCTGTAAGTATAGCAGGGACCTAACTTGGAAATATGCGATAGCTGGAGTTCAAATTCCTGTGTAAACTTCCATGCACATTATACAAGTTCTTTAGTTAGGGGCAAAAATAGGATATTGGAGACTAGCTATAGTTATAAGAAATATTAATCATGCTTGATTCATTGTAATTGCCTTGTTCTGATTAAAGAAAGGACATTCTAACCTGGCTGGGAGTTGTACAGCCCTGGAACCTAACAGTCAACCTTGGACCTGGGAGTCAACCTCGGAATGCAATCCATTCCCATTCAATAACTGCCTATTTTCATGGAAAGATTAACAACCTTGTTGCCCAAATAATGGAGTCCCGCCCCAGTCCCCATTGCCTACTTTCTAATGCCTGTAATTTCTACTTCCCCATGAAATCATCATCCTACCAAATATAAGCAGCTGGCTTATGGTGGGGTGCAGAGCAGATTTTCTTGGGTGACCTGCTGCTCTCCCATACTGCTGGCATTATTGGAATAAATGCTTATGTATGATTCAACCCTGTCTCTGTTGAATTGGATCAAGTAGTGACAGGCAGCCTGGACCCATTGGTTGTCCGGTTTCACCTTCATGAACTGGTCCAAATTTACTTTGCCAGTCTCACCTCCTATTACGACCTCAACCAAATCCCATTAGATCTATGCTCTAATCACCCTAAGCACACATTACACTACTCTTTCAAGATGCTGAATCTAAGCACATGCCTATATTCTGTCCCTACTGCCCTTAAATGAACAGACTAAGCACCTCCTGTATGTTAAGGTTATACAAGTAATTGCCACACAGTTTGATAAGCACTCTAGTCAACATACACTACAATGTATGGCAGAAATTCAGAAAGGAAGGGAGACCCATTCTTTTTTTTTTTAATATATTTTATTGATTTTTTACAGAGAGGAAGGGAGAGAGATAGAAAGTCAGAAACATCGATGAGAGAGAGACATCGATCAGCCGCCTCCTGCATGCCCCACAGTGGAGATGTGCCCACAAGCAAGGTACATGCCCCCAACCGGAATCGAACCTGGGACCTTTCAGTCCGCAAGCCGACGCTCTATCCACTGAGCCAAACCGGTCTCGGCTCTTTTTTTTTTTTTCATATATTTTATTGATTTTTTACAGAGAGGAAGGGAGAGAGAGAGCTAGAAACATCGATGAGAGAGAAACATCAATCAGTCGCCTCCTGCACATCCCCCACTGGGGATGTGCCTGCAACCAAGGCACGTGCCCTTGACCAGAATCGAACGTGGGGCCCCTTATTCCGAAGGCTGACTCTCTATCCACTGAGCCAAACAGGTCCCGGCGGGAGACTCATTCTTGCCAAGGGACTGGGGAGGCATAGTGAGAAGGAGAGAGTTGAAATCTTCACATCGTAAATGACTTTTGAGCTGTCTTGAACAATTAGATATCTACCCTCAAGGAAGGGATCGGAAATGTCCAAATTATCTTTGGCTCCTCCATCTCCCCGTAAATGACTTTTGAGCTGTCTTGAATGATTAGATATCTGCCCTCAAGGAAGGGGACGGAATTGTCCAAATTATCTTTGGCTCCTCCATCTCCCCACACTCAGACATCAAGATTCTACAAAATGTCTCTCACATCTGTCTTTTCTTATTCTGAAACTGTCCTAGTTTTATGGGCCTTACGTGAACTATACATAGCTGGCCATTTTGCCTCTTCTCTTCACAATCCCTAATTTACTTTCTGTGTGGCTGCCTGAGTGAGCTCCCAAATCTGAAACTGGCACTCCCCACTCATAACCTTCAATGGTTTCCACTATCTATAGGACAGTCTCAACCCCTTATAGTGACATATAAGGCCCATTATAAGCTGATCATAGTTTATCTTTCCTACCTCCTCATGAGCTCTTCTACTCCTTAAACCTTCCACAGGACACCCGTTCAGATATGGTGTGATTTTTGACCCCTTTATTCTCCTTCCATACAATGGCCCAGTCCTATTCCCACTTGACAGGTTCTGCCTGGCCAAGTCCAGGAATGAAAGGAATCCAGCTTGGTGGGTATTTACAGCCCTTTCTCTACCATAGGTTAAGCTTGGCACTGAAGTATTATGGAATCAGTAAACGAAACAGGCAGGCATTTCCATCTAGCTGCCACTGTGTATACCCAGGCTATCTGATTTGGTCTCTGAATCAGTTCATGGTTGCCATGCCAATTCTCTATGGATACCTCAGCCTGCTTTGAAATCCCATTTCAGCTGGCTGGAAGCTTGATTACTCTCCTAGTTCAGCCTGTCCCTTCATCCAAGAGCTGACTCTGTCCCTTTGCCCCCAGTTTCTGGCAGTTCTGCACACAGATGCCTCTAAAAGATCATAAATGTCCCTAAAAGCCTCAGTACCATACTCGTGAGTGTCAGAGACTCTTGTTATTAGGCCTTTTCTATCTTCTTTCAGACCCCTTGAATTTTGACCCTTAGATGAATCATGCTCAAGGGAAGCTTGCAACACATCTTAGACTTTGCTATTTGGACTGCTGGCCGTTCCATGGGGGAGCCAATCTTATTGCCAAGTTCTTTCCACTAACTCCAGCTTAGCTGAACCAGCCTCGCTTCTTTCTGGTTCGTTGCAAGTTTCAGTATGCCTTAAGGCTGTGGTTTTAGGGTTCTGATACTATCTTACCTTAATTTACATTGTATAACCACCTTTTGAACACATCTTGTTTGGTTCTCACAGAAGCTTCGAGAAAAAAGTAGAAAAGTTATTATCAACTATATATTGCAGATGAGGAAACTGAGACTGAGAGAGGGTAAGTATTATATGTCCAAGGGGACAAAGCTAATAAATGAAACGAAGGTCTCCTGATTCCAAAGTCCTCTTCACTCCCTTAATCACTCAATACATTGTCTCCTGTGTGGTGGGTATTAAGCCCCACTTGCCTCCTGTTTCTTACATTCTTGTGACCAGAGCCTCAAATAAAAAAGTCAGGCTCAGGCCCTGACCAGCTTGGCTCAGTGGATAGAGCGTTGGCCTACAGATTGAAGGGTACAGGGTTTGATTCTGGTCAAGGGCACATGCCCAGGTTGCAGGCTCAATTCCCAGGTAGCCAATCAATGATTCTCTCTCATCATTGGTGTTTCTGTCTCTCCCTCTCCCTTCCTCTCTGAAATCAATAAAAATAAATTAAAAAAAAAAGTCAGTCCCCGGATTACCGCTACACTTTCTCCTCCCTCCCAGCTCTGCTCAAGCTTCCTTTGGCCTACTCCCACCTGGTTCAGGGCACAACAGTTAAGTGTTCTCTTTTTGGTTGTAACATCAGCCAGATAGCTTTTCTGTCCCACCACTGCCCCCTGGAGAGGAAAGCCTGGATCTGGAGTTAGTGCCTCTTTCCAAAGGGGATTTGTAGATTTTTTTTGAAAAGAAAGATTTCTGAGGTGGTGATGTATTTAGCATTTCTCATATGGGGAGGGCATAAGGTTTATTTGTGGAAAAAAGGAAATCTTTCTTTTGATGGCCTTTTGGGCAGAGAGGAGATGCTCCATGTGTGTTGTGTTGTGTTATGGGGGAAGGGCAGATTGATTTCAAGAAGAAAAATAATCTCTTTCACCGTGAGGGGGTGTAGACCTCTCCTTTGACAGGATATGATGTCGGTTTCTAAGGAGAAAGGAAATTTCTTGCAAGAAAGGGATGTATCTCTTTTAAGAGGAGGAAGCTCTATCTCTGATTGCTGACTGTGGGGGAAAGGACCACTTACTCTTTTTATTTCCTTTCTAAAGGAGAAACAGCCTCGAATGAGGAAAACTTCCATACTTTCTGTAGGAAGGAGAGACTGTTTCGAGTAGAGCAATTCTGATAGAATTATGCCTGATTTTTTCTTTCCTTCTGTTATTCCCACGAGGAGCCAGCACACTCTAAGAGGGAGTGGCAAATCCTTTTTTTCTGTTAGGAGGTAGAAAATCTGAAGGGAGAAATTTGCTGTGGGGGGAAATTTTACTGTGGGGGCCATTAGTGAAGGCAGAGATTCTGACAGGGGAACCCCCTCCAACCTTGAGACTGGAGAAGACTTTTAAGAATCCCAGAGGCAGAGAGTGTTAAAGGGAGCTTAGAGATGTTTGAGGCTAGCCCTATTTGCTCAAGGAAACAGACTTGGAGAAGGGAACACCTTGCTAATAAGTGACAGAAGCTGGATTAGAACACTGCTAGGTCAAGTCTCTGTCTGAGCCTTTTCCTACTACAGCTGACAGGGGAAGGGGAGGCGAGGCTACTTGCTGCTTTGGAGAGTGATGCTATGCTGGTGAGGAAACTGTTGCTTTGCGATGTTTGACATGGGTTGTAGACATCTTTGGGGTAGGTGGCATTGATTCCTGGGGGAAAGAAACTGAGAGGAGAGGAGAATTAGGGGCTAGGTCCAGAGGAAAGGGGCCAAAGTCACTGCATAATTGGATAGATGGCTTGTGGGGCACTAGTTTGCCGAGAATGCTGAGTTTCAAGGGAGGAAGGGCACTATTTTTCCCAGGAGTGCAGAGGAGGGGCCTTTACCAAGGTAGTGAGGGAATGTGTGCTCCTCTCTAAGAGCTGTGAAATTTCTTTATCATTTCCTGTGTCCCCAGAGGGTGTTGTCATTTTAGTATTTTCAAAACCAGAGGATGGGGCCCGAGGAAACTTTTTGAGATGTTTCTATTTTCTAATATATTGTAGTCATATTTAAAAACTGCACACAATTACCAGAACTCAATAAACCTTATACTTAAAATGGATAAAAAATTAAATAGAACCAGAGGAGCCGAATAAGTGAATTAGATCTCAATAAAGATGCTATTAAAAAATGGGAGGAAAAACCCCCAAAAGACAAAACAACAGAACTCAGGGGAGAACAGCTCAGGGGTTGGTTTTGAGGGCCAGTAGGCTGAGGTTTATCATTTGCAGCTCAGCTCCTCAAATCACTGTTTTCTGCCACCTATTCTTTTCTTTTCTCTTTTCTTTCCTTTTCATTTCATTTTTCTTTTCCTTTCCTTTCCTTTCTTTTATTTTATTTTCTTTTTCACCCATTCCTTTCTTGATCAGCAAAAGCCAAGGCCAGCTCAGCCGAGAGAGGTCAGAGGTTACAGGAGAAAGAACTTGACAAACACACAAGCCACCCCTTCATTTACTGTAAAATCCTGTTTAATGTGTAACATTTCAGGCAGAGAGAGAGGCCTTGGGGACTAGAGGCAAAGGTAGCCCTGACCAACCCCTATTCCAATTTATCTGCCTGCTTCTTTCTCCCTCCCTAACTCCTCCACCCCAGATATGTCCTCTTTTTCCTTGAGGACACAAGTGCTGCTTCTCCTTTTCTTGCTACCCTCCCTTCTCCACCCACAGGTCCACAGCACCCTCCCTTGATCACTTCCCTCCCTACTGATGTGACTCCAGAAATAGGGTATCTGACAGCACAAGGTTAAGATTAGTTTTATAATTGGAGATGTTGTCAGAGCATCCTATCTCTTCCCCCCAGTGGCCCCCAGGAAAGGAGAGGGAAGAAGAAGGGGTACAGGCAACAAGAGCTGCCTCACACCCTCAATAACCTTGAGTACTCAGGCTCCCCACCTCTGCAGCCCCTCAGGCAGCGGACCGGGGGAGGAAAGGGAGTAGGGGATGGGAAGGAAAGTTTTGATGGAGCTCTCTCTCCCTGGCAGGTAGAGGCCTGTGCACCGGCATAGGAGAAGGAGGCTCAGGCCTGGGCAGGATGGGGGTGGGATGGGAGGTTGCCTGGTATGTGGCATCAGCAGGCGGAGCAGCGGTCACTCTTCTCAGCCAGCCCGGCCCCAGTGCCGGGGCTGCGTCGCAGTATGTCTTTCAGGGAACCATCCTGCTCGCTCAGCAGCTTGTTGATCTCATTCTGCTTGTATTCAGGTGAGAGGCGGTGGCCAAAGCCTGAGCCCTTGCGGGAGGGCGGATTGGAATGGCGTCGGGCCCGGCGGGCACAGGCCCGGATGATGAGGTACACCACTTCGGCCACATTGAGGAGGATGCAGATGCCAGAGGCGACCAGCATGAAGACCGTGAAGACTGTTTTCTCCGTGGGGCGGGACACAAAGCAGTCCACTGTATTGGGGCAGGGGTAGGCCTCACACTTGACAAGCCGCACCATGGCATAGCCAGGGTAGAGCAAATAAAAGACGTACATGAAAGCAGCCTCAAACAGCAGCCGGAAGACCACGCTGATGACATAGGTCCACCACAATGTCCCTGAGATGTGGACCTTGTGCCTCTTCACCTCCTCCAGATGTAAGGGGTCCCCATGGCCTTCAAGTCGCAGCATTTTCTTTTCTATGTGCTGCTGGTGAGCCACATGCATGGCCACGAGAAGAGCTGGGGTGGAAACCAAGATGAGTTGCAGAGACCACAGACGAACATGGGAAATGGGGAAAAAATGGTCATAGCAGACGCTGTTGCAGCCGGGCTGGAGGGTGTTGCAGATGAAGGAAGACTTCTCGTCACCCCACACACTCTCTGCAGCCACCACCAGCACCATGATTCTGAAGATGAAGATGACTGAGAGCCATACTCGGCCAATGGCAGTAGAATGCCGGTTAACACCACTGAGCACGGTGTACAAGCCTGTCCAGTTCATCCTGCCTCATTCACACCTGTAAGACATGAGCCACAAAACAAGCTGTCAGAGAGCCGGGGCAGAAGGCCGGCCACCATAACACCATCTGAACTGTCCCCCACCCTCCACCAGGCCTTCCAAGAGCCAGTGACAAGAAAGGAAGAAAGATACGCACAGCTTTCCTCATCACCCCATCTCCCTTGCCAGCCTCTCCTCCTCCTCCTCACTCACTCACTTGACTTGACTTCCCTGAGCCTCATCTCTCATTTTTGCTTTCCTCCAACATTTATTCCTCTCTAGCTCCTTTCTTTGCCAGGCACATCTTGTTCTGCCATTAGCCATCCTCTTTAGCTCCCCATCCTCCAGCTCCTTAAATTTGAAGCTGGGCAAACCCAAAAAGCCCTGTTACCTTGGGGAGCGCCTATCCCTGAGGCCACCCAGACAGGTCCCCTATGGTCTCATGTCTGTGCTGGGGGAGTTGTCCCTGGGTCCGTGCCTGCGTTCCAATTCATTACCACCCGGTGCTGGGAGTCATATGCTGCTTTATACCCAGTCTCTGCACAATGGGACCTTTGTGGGTCTCTGAACAACGCCCTTTAGAATTCAGATCAAACGCCCTGACTTCCGCCCACCCTACACACAGAGCATTTGTGTCCCAGCTTCAGACACCCAGCCTGCACCCACCTGTTCTGTGCCCGCCCGGTCCATCGCCACACCACCCCATAGCCCCACCAGAAGAATGGCCACATAGGAGGGGGGAGGAGATGTAACAAAGACAGGTACATATAAGAGGGCACCAGAGAGAACCATGACACACTTAGCCCAGGCCCTTCCCCATGACCCTACTAGAAACTTAGGTCTGTTGGATTGTTCCTAGACTTAGATTTCCCCCCCCCCCCAGGGTATGGGTAAGCTGGATAGAGGAGAGGAAAGCCAGGAACTGTGTTATAGATGTTTTGTCATACATCCTTTCTTTTGATCCACTTAGCCAACCTGTAAGAACTGTCTTTCCAGATGAGGAAGCTACAGCTCAGATAAGTTAAGTAACTCATTCAAGTCACACAGCTTGGAAGTATTGGAGTTGGATGAAACACAAAAGGATCTGAAGCAGAAGTCTAGGCTCTTTCCAGAGTATAGCTGTGTTTTTTGCAGATAGTGTCAGCAAAAGCCAAGGCTAGACGGTAGTAACAATAACAACAAAAGCCAAGGTTAATGCTACTCATAAAAGTGTGAGCAATAAAGAAGCTGTTGACTTGTGAGTAAATTCCAAATCCAGTGTCATGGAGCATAACATGACCACTTCTCCTTGAGCTTCTGGAAATGGAACCCATACAGAGGGTGGACAGGTGGACACATGGTGAGAGCAAGCCAGAACGAGAGAGAGAATCAAATAATCAAATAGAAAGAAGATGGAACAGGTAAGAGTTATACAACTTTGGATTTGAATCCTGGTTCTGCACCAAATATGACCCTGGGCTACTGACTGAACTTCTCTGAGCTGCTTGCTCATCTATAAACAGCCTTATTATCCAGGGTTATTAAGCAACCTGCAAAAGTTCTTAGTTCAGCTCCACTTTCATAGTGCTGATCAAGGGAAGTAAGAACCTTACGAGGAAGAGAAAACAATTTGGGGGACTAAGCGGGCTGCCAAACCCAATCTCTCTCTTTTTTCTTCCCAATGCTATTGTTGACTTATAGTGTCCATCTGAGATAGAACAGACTGTTCCATTGCTGCCCTGCCCCCTATGTCAAGTGTACACTGTAACCTCCCAGTTTCTCAAGCTTGCCAATTGCTCTAGGGAAGAAATTCACTTCTATCCCTTAGGTAGGCAAGAAGGCCTCCCCCTACTTCTCACCACTTCTGCATTTAAGTCATAAGGAGATCATACTGGAATCAGGGAACTGGATGTGAGGACACAGGCCTGAAATTGCAGGAAATGCAGGGCATTCACTGCCCCCACTGCAGGGGCAGTGGTTGTGGCAGAAACCCCATATCCAGTTCTGGGTGGTCCTCTCTGTTCCAGGGGGAAGGAGTGGGGTATTAGCAACTGGAAAAGTTGCAGAATGGGATGAAAGAAACTAGGGGATAAAGGGATGGTCCACAGAACATAGATTACTTATTTGAACAAGGTTTCTTCATTTAATGTAAAATCATTAGTGAATTCATGCTTTGAGCCTAAGCCAGCATGGGGGAGCAGGAACACAGGTGCCCTTTCTCCCAAGCCTAAGGTTCTGAATGAAGAGCTCTACAGGAGGCACCACAGTTAGCGGTAAAGAAATGTTTCGTACAGTGAAACATTACATTCAGAAACATGTAGTCAAGAAACATTAAGAATAATCGGTTACTGAGCACCTGTTACGTGCCAGGCCCTTGCACACGCACTATCTCATATAAAACCAGGTAGGTGTTACTTTTAGTCCTCATGTCACAGATGGGGAAACTGAGGTAAAGAAAGGTGAAGGGATTTGTACAAGAGTCACAAGGGTTGCGCAGTTAGCACATGACCGAACTGGGATTTGAGCCAGGCTACGATGACTCCAGAGCCCATATTCTGACCCATAAACTCTACTGCCTTGGCTGAAATTAATAATTTTCTTCTTGTGTTTTTAGAAACAAGGAGATTCAAAACAGGTTTGGCTTTATTCTCTTGTAGCCCCTTCTCCTCTTTCCTATCAACTCATTTGTTTTCCTTCATTCCCAGGGTTTTCTGCTGTATCCTGGTTTGTTCTATTTTCCCTTCCTTAGCTTTATTTTCTGCTTACTCAAACTCCAAAGCAAGTTTCAGTTTTCTCTTCTTTCTACCCTTTGAGGTGCCCCACAGACAGCCTAGCCACCTGAGTTTCAAGGTTCTTATAGCTTTCAGCCTCTCATCTTCTTCAGTGTTCTGGGACATGGCCAGTAGCTCCCTTTGGGCCCCTAAGGACTCTTGCATGGGCACTTGGGTCTCAATTTTTTGCTCTCCTATTTGGAAAGAGAGCTGATCCCTATGTCAACATTAGTACCTCAAGGGTTTCATTTTAAAAAACATCCAAGGGCGTGACCTGATTTTGAAATCCAAACCTTTTTTTTTTTTTGCTTTGGGTTAAAGTCCAGATATTTATATGCTCTGTGTTGCTCCCAGTGTGTTTTGCCCTCATGTTTAATTATACAAGGCAACAGAGGCTTAAAGAAGCTGAGAAAGTGCTGGCGCGCCATTTAGGATCCATATTGGTTCCTCACCAAAGCCTGGGTCCCTTCCCCAGTGCTTTGCTGCATCCACATCTATCCTCTATCCATTCAAACTCCTCTTTCTTATCTATTATCCTCCCCTCATCTCATTTGCGAAGTCCATGCATTCTACCATGCCATTCCTAGCAGCTGAAACAACTTTCAAACAGCTGGAAGGCAGTCTCTTTACATCTCCAAATTATAAATTACTCCAAGCTCTGTTTAAGTCTGTCTGCCTCCCTCAATAACATGGAAAAGCATACTCCAATATTTTAGCTCTGTTAGCTGGCCCTCTGCACCTACTGAGTGCACTGTGTTCATCTACTCGCAGCCCCCATATTTGTTGAATGCCTGGTTTGCATTCTAATCAGGGAAGGAAAACAGCAGTGCCCAATGGTCCCATAGAACCCTAACCCTGTGCGGTAAGAAATATTCTAAAGAGATGAATTTGACCATCCTGTGCTGGGCGGGAGAGGGGGGGGGGGCTAGGGAAGGGGGGTGCTCGTAAATCTTCCTGGGAATTTGGCCCTGTAGGGATGAAGGGAATCCTTAGCTAGGGAAAAGATTGAGAGGATAAATGACTTGGAGCCTGGAAAGAGGATAAGAGTTGAGGGCTACAAAGAGAGGTTAAGTAAGCTTGCCACCTGGCAGAAGGTGCCTCCTCACCCCAACTCAGAGGGAAGCACAGAAGGGATCAAAGTGGCTGAATGCCAAGGCCAAGAGAAGGTAAGACCCAGGCCTTTTCCCAGCACCCATTTCTGACCCCCTTTGCCACACCAGGCCCCCCTGGTTCACCTCTCTCAGCCCCCTGCTTCCTCACCTGGTTGCTGTTGCTCTTTCCTGGGAATGTCTGCAGACGTGTCTGCACTATGCCACTAGATGTTGTTAGCCCAGCCCAGGGGAGGGGCAAAAAACCCAGGGTTGGAGCCAGATATGGCCCAAAGCCCAAGAGGAACCAGACAAACATTAACCAGCTCCACCTCCTCACACACACAATTATTAAATAAAATTGGTCCCCTGAGTTTCCAGTGGGTTTGGATAGACAGATCATATAGTCTGGAATTAATGCTCTGTTCCAGAGGGAGAGAGGCATCATTGTTACCTGTGTGCCCATGTTTAGCCCATCTCATCTGTGAGACTGAACTGCATGGACCTGAGCTCATCAACAACTCCCAACCTTCCCCTACTCCCTGGACAACTGTAGTGTGGGTGAGCTGCAGAGAAGGTTCCTGTGTTCCCTTCCATCCTTTATAGTTCCCAGCCTCTAGGATATGATGCTGGGGAGGATGCTTATTGGCACCTTTAGATCAAAGTGGGGATGATACTACTTCACCCACCTGGCAGCACCAGGGCTCTCTGTTTATTGTCCATATCTTCAGTGCATAAGGATGGACTAAAGTATTACCAATCCCATCCCAGAATCCTAAAACCTCTTCAAAAATGGTCTTCTATCCTTGGGGACAAATAACTTGGACCACAATGTGTATCATGTGCAGCAACAGGTCTTGTCAATCATAAAGGTAAACAAAGCATGTTAACCATTAACGGTAGGATCAGTTCAGTTTGAAGGAAGATGTACCTGAAGATCCTGTTAATTCTGTAGCCTGAATGGCAGCAAAAAAAAAAAAAAAAAAAAAAGTGAAGTCAGCAGAAACTGGTTCTCTGCCTTCTGCACTCCACCTCAGCCCAAGCTCACTGCCACAGAGAGCCAAAGCCTCCTCCGTTGGCCAAATCTGAGCATATGAATACATAAATTGATAAGTCTTTACTGGACATCTACTGGATACTCATACTGGGGACACGTGTCAGAAGAGTGGAAAACATCCCAAAGGTTCTTAAGGCAACATATAAAGAACTTTGGCCCTGGCCAGTGTGGCTCAGTTGGTTGGAGCATCATCTAGTACACTAAAAGGTGGTGGGTTTGATCCCCTGGTTGGGTTGCATACAGAAGGCAACCGATTGCCCTAGCTCAGCAATTGCCAACCTTTTGGGCCTCATGGACCACCAGTGGTCTGTGGACCACTGGTTGGCAACTGCTGCCCTAGCTGGTTTGGCTCAGTGGATAAAGCATCAGCCTGCAGACAGAAAGGTCCTGGGTTTGATTCCCAGGTTGTGGCTTGATCCCCAGTAGGGGGCGTGCAGAAGGCAGCCAATCAATGATTCTCATCATTGATGTTACTTTTTTTTTTAATGTTTCTATCTCTCCCTCTCCCTTCTTTACTCTGAAATCAATAAAAATAGTTTTAAAAAGAAGACCTCTCTCTCTCTCTCTCTCTCTCTCTCTCTCTCTCTCTCTCTCTCTCCCCCTTCCTTTCTTTTTCAAATCGATAAAAACATATCCTCGGGTGAGGATTAAAAAACAAAATAAAAAACAAAATAAAAAACAAAATACTTTGCAAGTATTGCTTTGTTTGAACCTCAAAATAACCATATGCAGCAGTTAACATTAATATTCTCATGTTACAGAGGAATTAAGGCACACAGAGGCTAAGTTATATAACTGAGGTCAACCAGTTAGTAAGTAACAAAGCTAGATTTGAACCCAGGCAGTCTGGCTCCAGAACTTGTTCCACTACATCACAACTGCTGAGCTCTACAGGCCCCATTGAGACTCTGAGTAAAAACCTGTCCCTGACTCTAGAAGGTTCTAATCCAGCAAGAGAAATGAGACATGTACCTAAGTTATAAACAAACAAACAAAAAACAAAACAAAACTTCCAAATATTCAAAAGCAGTGGACATTTATTCATCAATTTTTCTGCAAGAGTGTAAAGATGCATTAGAAAGAACCTGATGGCTAATGAACATAAGCCATGGCTTCCAAATTGACCCAGATTAGGAGAAGGAAGGGGAAAAGGTAACTTGCCTGGTTCACATGAATGATGTTTCTGGCAAACTCAGATGTTTACAAGTTTCAAACTACATTTTATCAGAGTCAAGGGAAGACTTCAAAAAGCCATGTACAGTGCAACTTAAAATTGGATGAACAGCCCAGCTCAGTGGTTGAGCGTTGACCTATGAACCAGGAGGTCACGATTTAATTTCCAGTCAGGGTACGTGCCAGGGTTTTGGGACCCCTCCCCAGTGCAGGGATGTGTCTGTGCAGGAGGCATCCTCACATGATTCTCTTTCATCAATGATGTTTCTTTTTTTAAATGTTTCTATATCTTTCTCCCTCTCCCTTCTTTATTTACTCTAAAATCAATAAAAATACATTTTAAAAAATTGGATGAACATCCTACCGTGTTAGAGAATGTACCTTTGTACTTGCAACAAGGGAATATATCCTAAATGCTATCTGTATGTATGAGGTGCCAGAAAGCATTCAGGTCATAAAGGAGATGGAAGGCCAAGCATTCCAGGTGACAAGAAGCTGTAAGATATATTTAAGGAATGGTGGGCAGTCCTGTTTGACTAGAAGAGAGAGTTCCTAAAGCAGAGCTCCTTGGAAGGAAAACTACAGGTCAATATCAGTGTGTACTCATTGTTCCTTGGAGTTTTGGCAGGGTTTTTTTCAGGGTGCTTGTAGTTCTAGGCTACAGGAAGTTCATTTGTAAAAAAAATACTGTTGCTAGAATTGACTTGTTCTCTGCCTGTTTACTGCTATGCAAACTTATCTTTTTTATTTAAAAAATATTTTTATTGATTTCAGAGAGGAAGGGAGATGGGGAGGAAGAGATAGAAACATCAATGATGAGAGAGAATCATTGATTAGCTGCCTATTGCATGCCCCACCATGGGGATTGAGCCCACAAACCGGGCATGTGGCTGGGCTGAACATATCTTCTTTTTTTTAAATTAAATCTTTATTATTCAGATTATTACATTTGTCTCTCTTTTTTCCCCTCCATAACACCCCTCCCCCCAGCTCCCATCCTTCCCTCCCTCCCATTGATCTCATCCATAGGTGTATGATTTTTGTCCAGTCTCTCCCTGTACACCCCTCCCCCCTTTTCCCCTGAGAATTATCAGTCCACTCCCTTTCTGTGCTCCTGATTCTAGTATATTCATCAGTTTATTCTGTTGATTAAATTTTTAATTCACTTAATTTTTAGATTCACTTGTTGATAGATATGTATTTGTTGTTCATAATTTTTTGGCTTTTACCTTTTTCTTCTTCCTCTTCTAAAAGAGTACCTTTCAGCATTTCATTTAATACTGGTTTGGAGTTGATGAACTCCTTTAGCTTTTTCTTCTCTGTGAAGCTCTTTATCTGCCCTTCAATTCTGAATGATAGCTTTGCTGGATAGAGTATTCTTGGTTGTAGGTTCTTGCTATTCATCACGTTGAATATTTCTTGCCACTCCCATCTGGCCTGCATTGTTTCTGTTGAGAAATCAGCTGACAGTCGTATGGGTGCTCCCTTGTAGGTAATGAATTGTTTTTCTCTTGCTGCTTTTAATATTCTCTCTTTGTCTTTTGCTCTTGGCATTTTAATTATGATGTGTCTTGGTGTGGTCCTCTTTGGATTCCTTTTATATGGGGTTCTGTGTGCTTCCTGGACTTGTAAGTCTATTTCTTTCACCAGATGTGGGAAGTTTTCAGTCATTATTTCTTTAAATAGGTTTTCAGTATCTTGCTCTCTCTCTTCTGGCACCCCCACAATTCTGATGTTGGTACGCTTGAAGCTTTCCCAGAGTCTCCTTACATTATCTTCACATTTTTTTCTTCTTTTCTCTTTTTGCTTTTCCAGTTGAGTGTTTTCTGCTTCTTTATATTTCAAATTGTTGACTTGATTCTTGCCTTTCTCTAGTCTGCTGTTAGGACTCTGTATAATATTTTTTATTTCAGTCAGTGTATGTTTAATTTCTAGTTGGTCCTTTTTCATCTCTAGTTGGTCCTTTTTCATCTCGTCTTGGCTCTCGCTAAGTTATCCAACTTTTCTAGCATATTCTTGAAAAACCTTATAAGCGTGGTTTTGAACTCTATATCCAGTCGTTTTTTTTCCTCCATTTCTTTTGTTTGTGATATTTTCCCTTATCTCGGCATTTTCACTATGCCAGGGCAACTTCTGTGTTGAATTCAGCCTTATGATACCAGATGTGCAAAGCCGAAGAAGCCTCTGTTGAGCTTGGGATGGGTGGAGTCTCAGGGCTTAAGAGACCGCCTTGCCTTTCGGTCTGCCCCGCCCTCCACAGCCCCTGAGTCTCACGTGACTGGGTAATCGCTGGAGCGGTCCTTGTGACCGAGCGCCCCTCTAGACTGCTGCCCCTCCGGCTCCCCTGCGCACTAGGACCACACGAGTCTAGGTCTCCAGGGATTCGCCAGAAACAGGGGCTTAGTGGACTCAGAAGTGGCACAGTTGGGAGGGTCTGTCTCCCGCCCTCTCGAGAAAGCCAGTGGCACAATCAGCAGTCTGTCCTCCGCGTGGTGCCGTGCGTGACCAGGCCTCTGATCTTTTGCGTCTTCCCCTAAATTTCCGTGCACCTCTCGCTTTTCACAGTCCAAACTCACCCCGTAAGAGTTTCGGCTGGATCTGGGGTTTAGTGTCGTATGATAAGGTGTTCAATGCCGTTGGGAGTCTCCGTTTCCCTCCCGCCAGAGAAAGCCAGCCAGGTATTCCGGCACCCGCTCTCTCCACTCACGCGTCTCCGTACCTCAGCTTTTTGCAGCTCCTCTGGGTCTCCGTGAGCCTCTCTCTTTCCTTCTAGTTGTAGAACTTCCACTCAGCCAGCTTTCCTGTGGTTCTGGATGATGTCCGTTCTGTCTTTTAGTTGTAGTTTTGAAATTGTTGTGCGAGGCAGCAGTGTAGGTGTTTACCTATGCCGCCATCTTAGATTCTCTCCTGAACACATCTTCTTGATGAGGGATTGATGCTGCAAGAAAGAGAGGAAGCCAGGAGAGAGAAGGGAAGGCATGGGAGGGAAAAGATGGGAGGAGAATGGAGTGGAGAGGAGGAAAACTACTACACGGAGCAATGTAAATCCACTTTCTTCTGGTAAGCAGCTAAAATAGGTTTCTGCTTTGAATCCTAAGCAGACTTTCTTCTTACAATGGATGTTTTGGGGGAATATTTGAAGATTTTTTTTAAATGTTTTTTTTATTGATTTTTTATTTTTTTAAAATATATTTTTGTTGATTTCAGAGAGGAAGGGAGAGAGATAGAAACATCAACGATGAGAGAATCATTGATCAGCTGCTTCCTACACACCCCTACTAAGGACCGAGCCCACAATCTAAGCATGTGCCCTTGACTGGAATCAAACCCAGGACTTTCAGTCCACAGGCTGACGCTCTATCCACTGAGCCAGACTGGCTATGGCTATTTGAAGATTTTACATAAGCCTGCTTATTTCCCTGAATTCACTCAGGGAGATTATCATTAGATCTTTCTTTAAAAAATTATTTTTTTATTTATTGATTTTATTTTAGGAAGAGAGAGAGAGAGAAAGAGAGAGAAAGAGAAAGAGAGAGAGAGAGAGAAACATTGGTTGATTCCTGTATGTATACCTCCCAATGGGAGGTTGAACCCACAACCTTGGCATATCAGGACAATGCTTTAACCAACTGAGGTATCTGGTCAGAGCCCTTTCATTACATCTTGAGACATACAAGGAAAAAGGCCCTAAACATAAGCCTGCTGTCTCTGGCATGGTTCAAACATTAGCCCCATCAAGGGCTTTCCCCATTTCTGTTCCACCCAGGACCAGGACAATTGATGAAGGAAATTGATTACTTTATTTAAGAACACATCTCACCAGTGACATCACATTACAGTAGAGTTCACCAATTCAGACCCCATTAACAGAATCAGGGAGCAGACTGGTGGGAGTTCTGCTTATTACATTACAGCAATTTTGAGGCTTCCTAAGATTGCATGCAGCAGCACTGCCTCACATATGGAGTCCATCATCCAGCTGGTCCCTGGGCCTCATTACTGAACAGAATGTGGCATTATGTATGGCTTTGATCAATAAGACAGCATTGATGTATGGCTTAGAAATCAAAGGGGACAGCTTCCAATATAAATGGTTAAGACAAACAGGCAAAAACTCTTTCTAAATGGGTCCGTGAGATTAAGGAAATGTAAAACCCTGAAAATCTGCAGAACATTTCTAATGTCCCTGACACAACTCAGGTTGTGGAAGGTTATTCAAACTGTTTGTAAAGGCTGCTAGGGAAAGATGTAAGTGGTCCTATATCAATAATTGGTACTGGTTTTCACAAATCGTTTCCAAAAGGACATATTAGACCAGGTAGCCAAGTGAAAAAAGTGAAATGAAAAATTAGAACTTTTGGGCTCTTATCTTAATGTTGCTTTTATTCAGCCAATACAGCTTGATGTCCATTTCCTGATCACTCTGCTCTTGAGGGTATAGTGCACTGTAGGACCTCAGGGATGGCACAGAAACAGAAAGTTACTAGGTTGAATCCAATCCTGGATTTTTACCCAAGGGAACCAGCGGTAGTGTGGCAGGGATGAAGAATCAGAAGGGAGTCCAGGTCATAGCCAGAAATATGGGGCTAAGTGTCAAACTTGAAGGGTATAGTGAAAAGGACACACTCTTGCTCTCTTTCTTTTCTTTTTAATATATTTTATTGATTTTTTTACAGAGAGGAAGGGAGAGAGATAGTTAGAAACATCAATGAAAGAGAAACATCGATCAGCCGTCTCTTGCACATCCCCCACTGGGGATGTGTCCGCAACCAAGTACATGCCCCTGACCGGAATCGAACCTGGGACCCTTCGGTCCGCAGGCCGACGCTCTATCCACTGAGCCAAACCGGTTTCAGCTCGCTCTCTTTCTTTATAAATACATGCACCGTTGAAATCATATTGTACATACAGAAGATTTTGTTCACAGAATCATTTTCCAGGTCTTCCAAATAGAAATCCAATGGTCTATCCACCCACCCACTCAAGCTGAGAATTCAATGAAACATGTAAACCAGGTCCTAAATAGAAGCCATTGTGCTTACCCTTTCTGTCTAACCTTTGGACTCTTCTGCTCTGCCCTCTGTTAGCCAAATTTGCCAACAATAACACCATGAATGCTTCATCCAGAATCCATGTGCCTCAGTAATCATGACTACTACCCCTGCTCTTCCCTGGAACCAGCCAGCACTATCAGGTCAATATGTTGGGGAGTGCCAGGTTGCTGACAACACCCTGAAGGGCAAGGCTTCTGCTGACATGCACTGCTTATAGCAGGAGGGATGGTGAGCCATTTAGGTAGGAAACCCATGCAGTTTTTCTCCTATTCCACCTGCCCAGCCAACCCTGCTGCAAAATAGAGGACTGACTTCTAGGCCCATTCAGACCTCTGAGATCACAAACTCCATTGCCTTCTGCCTGAAGTTCCCCACCTCTCTGTTCATGCACATCGATCCATCCTATCAGAGATAGGGAGCCAGAGTACTAGTATGTATTTCATGGATTCCTGGACAGACCCATCCATGTGGATTCTTACACCTGAGCACCTGGTCCAAGAAGATAACATTGAGTCAAAAAGGGTCACCCATAAGAGCTTGAGTTCAACTGTAATTTTCACTATCCTGCCTTGTGCCTTTCATAAAGCCAACTCACCTCCAGCCCCAGACAATAGAGCAGTGTGTGTGTGTGTGTATGTGTGAAGGAGAAGATAAGATCTACTCTTGTATACTTTTTTTGTTGTTGTTAATCCTCACTGAAGGATATTTTTCCCACTGACTTTTAGAAAGAGTGGGAGGGAGGGCAGGGAGAGAGAGAGAGATAGAGATTTGTGTGTGAGAGACACATCTATGTGAGAGAGAGACATGGATTGGTTGCATCCTGCACATGCCCTGACCAGGGCCAGGGACTGAACCTGCAACCCAGATATGTGTTTTTGACCAGGAATCAAACCCTCAATCCTTTGGAATGTGGGTCAACTCTCTAACTTCTGAAACACACTGGACTAGGGCCTGTATACCTTCTTTACCAGTAAACTGCCAAATCAGTCCCTGCAACAGGATCTGAGTATCATATAAAAAAGAGAAGCTCCAATACACCTTCAGCTTTCACAACCTTTATTCTAAATCAGCGGTTCTCAACCTGTGAATGACCCTTTCACAAGGGTCACCTAAGACTATTGGAAAACATCTATTTCCCATGTAGTTTACTGTTGTCATATTAAGACTGTTACCCATGCTACACCACAATTCAAGACAAAATTTCATTTATTTGTAATTAGAAATAAATATTTCACAATATATAATTACATATTGTTTTTGTGATTAATCACTATGCTTTAATTATGTTCAATTTGTAACATTGAAAATACATCCTGATTTTTCTGGTAGGAATCCAAGATGGCGGCATAGGTAAACACCTACTGCTGCCTCGCACAACAATTTCAAAACTACAACTAAAAGACAGAACGGACATCATCCAGAACCACAGGAAAGCTGGCGGAGTGTAAGTTCTACAGCTAGAAGGAAAGAGAGGGGCTCACGGAGACCCAGAGGAGCTGCAAAAAGCCGAGGTACTGAGACGTGCGCGCTGAGAGAGCGGGTGCCGGAGTACCTGGCTGGCTTTCTCTGGTGGGAGGGAAACGGAGACTCCCAACGGCATTGAACCCCTTATTTTACGACACTAAACCCCAGATCCAGCGAAACTCATACGGGGGGAGTTTGGACTGTGAAAAGCGAGAGGTGCACGGAAATTTAGGGGAGTCGCAGAAGATCAGGTCTGGTCTCGCACGCGGACGGTGCTGTGCGCAGGACAGATTGCTGATTGTGCCACTGGCTTTCGCGAGTGGGCGGGAGACAGACCCTCCGAACTGTGCCACTTCTGACTCCACTAAGCCCCTGTTTCGGGAGAAACCCTGGGGACCTAGACTCCTGTGGTCCTAGTGCGCAGGGGAGCTGGAAAGGCAGCGGTTAGAGGCACTGCAGGTGCGCGCACAGGGACCGCTTCAGCAATTACCCAGTCACCTGAGACTCAGGGGCCGTGGAGGGCGGGGCCAACTGGAAGGCAAGGCGGTCTCTTAAGCCCTGAGACTCCACCCCTCCCAAGCTCAACAGAGGCTTCTTCGGTTTTGCATCTGGTATCATAAGGCTGAATCCAACACAGAAGTTTCCCCGGCATAGTGAAAATGCTGAGACAAGGGAAGGGATCACAAACAAAAGAAATGGAGGAAAAAAAACGATTGGATATAGAGTTCAAAACCACGCTTGTAAGGTTTTTCAAGAATATGCTAGAAAAATTTGATAAATTTAGTGAGACCCAAGAGGAGATGAAAAAGGACCAACTAGCGATACAAAAGAGCCAACTAGAGATGGAAAAGGTCCTACTAAAGATGACAAAGGACCAAATAGAAATTAAACATACACTGACTGAAATAAAAAATATTATACAGAGTCCTAACAGCAGACTAGAGAAAGGCAAGAATCAAGTAAAAAAAATGAAATATAAAGAAGCAGACAACATTCAGCTGGAAAAGCAAGAAGAGAAAAGAATCCAAAAATGTGAACATAATGTAAGGAGACTCTGGGACAGCTTTCAGCATACCAACATCAGAATTGTGGGGGTGCCAGAAGAAGAGAGAGAGCAAGATACTGAAAACCTGTTTAAAGAAATAATGACTGAAAACTTCCCACATCTGGTAAAAGAAATAGACTTACAAGTCCAGGAAGCACACAGAACCTCAAAGAAAAGGAATCCAAAGAGGACTACACCAAGACACATCATAATTAAAATGCCAAGAGCAAAAGAGAAAGAGAGAATATTAAAAGCAGCAAGAGAAAAACAGTTTATTACCTACAAGGGAGCACCCATACGAGTGTCAGCTGATTTCTCAACAGAAACGATGCAGGCCAGACGGGAGTGGCAAGAAATATTCAACGTGATGAATAGCAAGAACCTACAACCAAGAATAATCTATCCAGCAAAGCTAACATTCAGAATTGAAGGGCAGATAAAGAGCTTCACAGATAAGAAAAAGCTAAAGGAGTTCATCAACTCCACACCAGTATTATATGAAATGCTGAAAGGTACTCTTTTAGAAGAGGAAGAAGAAAAAGGTAAAAGA